>CM053405.1:42219844-42246455 GCA_028644305.1 Xerus rutilus | reverse complement strand
TTAGTCATTTGGGTTTTCTCCCTCCTCCTTTTCGTTAGGGTGGCTAAGGGTTTGTCAATTTTGTTTATTTTTTCAAAGAACCAGCTCTATGTTTTGTCAATTTTTTGAATTGTTTCTTTTGTTTCAATTTCATTGATTTTAGCCCTGATTTTGATTATTTCCTGTCTTCTACTTCTTTGGGTGTTAATTTATTCTTCCTTTTCTAAGGCTTTGAGACGAAGAGTCAATTCATTTATTTGTTGACTTTTACTTCTTCTCATAAATGAGGTTAGCGCTATGAACTTTCCTCTTAGCACTGTCTTCATGGCATCCCAAAGATTTTGATATGTTGTATCGGAGTTTTAATTTGCCTCTAAGAATTTTTTTATCTCTTCCTTGATGTCTTCTGTTATTCATGCATCATTCAATAGCATATTATTTAGTTTCCAGGTAATGGAATAGTTTCTATTTTTTAATCTGTCATTGATTTGTAATTTTATTCCATTGTGGTCAGATAGGATGCAGGGTAGAATCTCTATTTTTTTGTATTTGCTAAGATTGGCTTTGTGACATAACATATGATCTATTTTTGATAAGGACCCAAGTGCAGCTGAGAAAAAAAGCGTTGCTCATTGATGGATGGAACACTCTATATATGTCTGTTAAGTCTAAATTATTGATAGTTTCATTGAGATCTATGGCTTCTTTATTAAGTTTTTGTTTGGAAGATCTATCCAATGGTGAGAGAGCTGTGTTAAAGTCTCCAAGTTTTATTGTGTTGTGGCCTATCTGATTCTTGTATTTTCTTTTTTTTTGGTACTGGGGATTGAACTCCGGGGCACTCAACCACTGAGCCACATCCCCAGCCCTATTTTGTGTTTTATGTAGAGACAGGGTCTCACTGAGTTGCTTAGCCCCTTGCCGTTGCTGAGGCTGGCTTTGAACTCGCGATTGATTCTTGTATTTGAGAAGGATTTGTTTGATATACATAGAAGCTCCATTATTTGGGGCATAGAAATTTATGATTGTTATGTCTTGTTGATGTATGATTCCCTTAAGAAGTATGAAATGCCTTTCTGTACCTCTTTTCACCATCTTTGGTTTGAAGTCCACTTTATTTGATATGAGGATGGAAACTCCCACTTGTTTGCGGGAGTGATATGTGAGTAATATGTTTTTTCCCAGCCTTTCACTTTCAGTCTGTGGATGTCTTTTCCTGTGAGATGAGTCTGTTGAAGACAGCATATTGTTGGGTCTTTTTTTTAATCCAGTCTGTTAGTCTATGTCTTTTAATTGGTGCATTTAGGTCATTTACATTCAGGGTTATTATTGAAATATAGTTTGTAATTCCGGTCATTTTGGTTTGTTTTTGGTTTTTACCTTGAGTTGTTTTCTCTTTTGAATGGTCTTTCCTCTAGTGTAGTTCCTCTCTTTGTAAATTTCCATTGTTGGTTATCATTTCCTCCTCATGGAATATTTTGCCAAGGATGCTGTGTAGTGCAGGCTTTCGTGCTGTAAATTCTTTTAACTTTTGTTTATCATGGAAGGTTTTTATTTCATCATCAAATCTGAAGGTCAGTTTTGCTGGATATAGGATTCTTGGTTGGCATTCATTGTCTTCCAGGGCTTGGAATATGTTATTCCATGATCTCCTGGCTTTTAGTGTCTGGGTTGAAAAATCTGCTGAGATATGAATTGGTCTCCCCTTATAAGTAATCAGGTTCCTCTCTCACGCAGGCTTTAAAATTCTATCCTTATTCTGTATTGGGCATTTTCATTATAATGTGCCTTTGTGTAGATCTGTTGAAATTTTGTACATTTGGTGTCCTATAAGCCTCTTGTATTTGATTTTCCATTTCATTTTTCATACTTGGAAAATTTTCTGATATTATCTCATTGAAGAGATTGTGCATTCCTTTGGTTTGAAATTGTGCGCCTTCCTCTATCACAATAAATCTTAGATTTGGTCTTTTGATGCTGTCCCATATTTCTTGTATGTTCTGTTCATGATTTTTTACCATTTTCACTGTATGGTCAAATTTATTTTCAAGATTGTATATCTTGTCTTCATTATCCGAGGTTCCGTCTTCCAGTTGATCTAGGCTGCTGGTGATGCTTTCTATTGAGTTTTTTATTTGGTTTATTGTTTCCTTCATTTCAAGAATTTCTGATTGGTTTTTCACGATCTCTAGCTCTTTCTTAAAGTAATCTTTTGCTACATGTAATTGCTCTCTTATCTTTTTGTTAGAATGATCTATGGTTGCCTTTATTTGCTCTATTTTTTTGTTGGATTCATCAATTTTTGCCTGTAATTGTTCACTTATGTCATTCTTTAGTTCACTGTTCATTTTAATTATGTACATTCTGAATTCTTTCTCTGACATTTCATCAGCTGTGCTGTCAATGGATTCTGTTACAGTGGTATCCAGGTTTCTTTTGGGCACTTTCTTCCCTTGTTTTTTCATGTTGATTGTGTATCTTCCTTTCTTGAAATACCAATCTGAGATATTGCGGCTTCTATCCTAAATCTTGTATTGACACTCCAGATTACCTGTGTCTCGCCTTGGAGCTACTTCTGTTCTCCCAGTGTCCCCAGATGGGCACTACTGTCACTAAAGTTGGTGGTGGAGGTAGTGGACTTACCTCTACAGGGCAGTGGGGGTGGCCTTGGCTGGGCTCCTGAGACGGCCCCTGAGGGAGGTTTTTCCCCTCTCTTGCACTCCTGCTGGTGAACAGGAACTCTTGAGCAGAACTGGAGGCGGGCTCAGGTCTCACTTAGGCAGGGTCACAAGCTGGAGAGTCTGTGTGCGACCCTTACAGTGAGTGTGAGCTCCCCTGGGGCTGGAGGCTAGCAGGCTCTGGTCTGCCTTCAACTGGGCACTCCTGGCATTCCCTAAGGGTGGTTTTGGGCCTTCCGTCTCGCCTGAGCACAGGAACTCTGGAGCGGAACTGAGGCAGGCCCAGAGCACACTTGGGTGGGGCCTCTTCACGCTGGGATCTTTGGAGGCCACTCTTACCCTGGATGTGCCTTCTTCTGTGCCTGGTAGCAATCAGACATTGGTCAACTCTTAGTTGGATACCCGTGGAGTTTCCTGAGGGTGGATCTGGGCCCTCTGTAGCTCCTGCTGGACTCCATGAGCTCTGGAGCGGAACTGGGGCGGACCCAGGCTGCCCTTGGGCAGGGTTGCCTTGCGCTGGTGTCTCTGGAGCGACTCTTGCCCTGAAATTGGGCTCCCCAGTGGCTAGAGGTAGCAGTCCCTGGTCTCCCTTTGGCTGGACACCAGTGGAGGTTCCTGCGGGCGGGTCAGGGTCCTTTGGGGTCCTGCCGGTCCACAGGAATTCCAGAGTAAAACTGAAGCGGGCCCAGGCTGCCCTTGGGTGGGGCTGCCTCCACTGGTGTCTCTAGAGTGACTCTTGCCCTGAATTTGGGCTCCCCAGTGGCTAGAGATAGCAGTCCCTGGTCTCCCTTTGGCTGGACAACCGTGGAGGTTCCTGTGGGCAGATCAGGGCCCTTTGCGTCTCCTGCAGGTCCACAGGAACTCTCGAGCCAAATTATGCTAGATTAAAAAAAAAAAATTTTGCTCTATGGAAAACTACAAATGTCAAGTCAAGGCTCTCATGTAGTAAACAAAAGATCAAGGGAGTGAAGCTAAGATTCAAAAGGAGTGTGGTATCTGTGTAAGAGTCATGAAGGAAAAATGTACAGTACACTATTAAAAAATAGATCTAGTGATCAGTGTGCTTGTCTTATCAGCAACTACTTGTCCCTGGTACAGATGTTTCAATGATCAAAAGAAGACTTGAGGGAGAAAGCACTTCAGAGAATACATATGAAATTAATACCTACTAATAATGTGTTCCAAATACTATTTGTTTTCTGTTATTCCATAATTCATAGCATTAATAAAACTACATAAGAAAGTATTTAATAAAGGTACATTTCTTACATTTGTATAATTTTGACATAGATTTGAAATATTCTGCATGTATTCTAGTTTTAATAAAAATTGGTTATTTTAAAATGTACCTAAAACTTAAACATCCTACTTTTACACTTAACACTTTTCAGTGGCACTGGATGTTAGTTTCTAAAGAAAAATAATTTGTGAGTGGGGAGAGAGAGAGGAATAGGGACTGAAATAGTGCGGGTCAGGGCTGGGGCTATAGCTCAGTGGTAGAGTGCTTGCCTAGCATGCCTGAGGCCCTGGGTTCGATCCTCAGCACCACATATAAAAATAATGAATAAAATAAAGATTCATCATCAACTGAAAAAAAATTAAAAAAAAAAAAAAGAAATAGAGCGGGTCAGTATACATGCATATGATTTTGTCAGGATGAACTCAGCTACTATGTATAACTATAATGCTCTAATAAAAAAATAAACTGTAAAAATGGCATCTCTTTAAAAAAGCATCTACTAATAAACATATGCATATATACACATACGTTTAGTAAATGTCTGGCACATAGAAGATGTTTGATAACTATGTATTAAAGAGATAAATGAAAATGGTAGAAGCTGGTCTTAGTTTTCACGGACTGCTCATTTTTTCTTCTATTATACCATCTTCCTCCCTAGATACCATACAGGCATACAGTAAAATTCCTGATTCTTTGAAGAAAAAAAGAATTGCTGGGAGCAGTCACTACGTGTAGGTTCTTTTCAAATGCAGAAATAGAAAGCTATGAAATAAGGAGAAAAAGAAAATCAAATGTTAGAGATAGAATGACAAGGAAGTCTTTTAGGCTTAAAGTGAAATCTTCTTAAGGGCTTTTATATCCTCAAAGGGCTAACTTTACTCTTTACTCTTGTTTCAGAGAGAGGGCAGCAAAAACACTGCAAGGAAGGAATTGAGATGAAATAAGTCAATATATCCTGGTGTGGTCCACTCTCTCCAATTTAACACACTAACTAAACATCTACTTTGTCACCATTATAAGTACTGAGGATAGAAAATTGTAATATATGGACTTTAGCTTATAAGTTGGAAGAATTTAAAGAAATGAGTGAGTCTAAAGCCACACCAACTCCAGAAAAATTCTGATTTTACATTGAGAAGCTAAAATACTCAAATCCATTTCAATCAGTCTATTGCATTTGATATTAGAATTAAAATATATAGAAACTGTATTAAAACATAAATTTCTAACTTAATAAACAAATAAAAAGTTATATTTCACAATGTCTTCCTTGAAATGGTCTTGATGTCTTCCTTGAAATGGTCTTTAATACAGGTTTACAAACTATTAGTGTTTTTATTTATTTAGGTGTAGATCCCTTTAACTATCAATCCCAAAGAAAATATTATATGGAAAACCAGTATACAAAATTTCATCAAAGCTTAGCAATTCTTTTAAAACCAGTGGAAGCCAGAGACCAATCTGCTTGTACCACCTTCATTCTATGTATACACCAAGGACTCCAAACTGACAACAACTAATTACATCACTACTATAGGTGTTGTATCACTACTTATAATTGAATTCAACAATCTGTTCTTGTAATGTCATCAATGACTTCATGTGCTAAATCATTTCTTAATTACAAATGCTCATCTTACTTGAATAATCCGTAGAACTTGACAAAAGTTTTCCCTTCCATCTTAAAAACATTTAATTGGGCTTCTAGGGCATCTGACTTTCCTAGTTTTCTTCCAGTATCCCTTGCTGGGTGTTCCTCATATTCCAACCACTTAATGCAGAAATATTCCAGTGTTCAGGGCTTGGTTCTCTTTTCTACACCGATTCTAGGTGATATCATCTGGTTCCATGATTTTAAATACCAGCTAATTGTTGACAATTCATAAAATTACATTTCAGAGTCAGATTTCTCTCCTAAACTTCAGGCTCATTTATCCAATAGCTTCTGAGTATCTCTACTTAGATGTCTAACAGAAATCTCAAACATAACCCAAGACTGAAGACCTAACCTTACTTATGTAACCCTGCTCTTCCTCAGCCTTGCCTTATTGACATGTCTATCCTTGCGATTGGTTAGATAAAAATAATAATTGGTTAGATAAAATTGATAACTATGTATTAAAGAGATAAATGAAAATGGTAGAAGCTGGTCCTAGTTTTCATGGACTGCTCACTTTTTCTTCTATTATACCATACAGGCATACAGTAAAATTCCTGATTCTTTGAAGAAAAAAAGAATTGCTAGGAGCAGTCACTAAATGTAGGTTGATTTCAAATGCAGAAATAGAAAGCATTTCTATTATGGGATCATCCTTACATCCTCTTTCACTAAAATCTGATTTCAAAATAAGAACAGAATGCCTAAATGATGGTGGTAACAGGAAATGAAATCTCCCAGCACAACATCCTCCAAAAAGTAAATTATACATACCTATATAAATATAAGAAAAACAAAAGAAACAAAATAAAACTCATACTCTCAACATAACTAGAAAACAAACTTCAAATTATCTGCACACAGAAAAATAGGTATAAATACCAATAAGCCTTTTTTTCTTCCTTTTTTTTCTTTTTTGGTTCTAGGGTAGAACCCAGGGGCACTTGACCACTAAGCTACATTTTCATCCCTTTTTAAAAATTTTAAATTTTGAGATAGGGTCTCACTAAGTTGCCTAGGGCCTTGCTAAGCTACTGAGTCTGGCGTTGAATTTATGATCTTCCTGCCTCAGGCTCCTGAATCACTAGGATTACAAGCGTGCATTAAAACAAGGACATTCCAAAAAAAAAAACCTGGAAAACTTTCCAGAAAAATGAGTAGGAATAAAAAGTCCATTCTTTAAAAAGCATTGTGAAGGGGTCTTAAAAAACTAGAAAAGGGCTGTAGCTGTAGCTCAATGGCAGAGCACTTGCCCACCACGTGTGAGGCACTGGGTTCGATCTTTAGCACCACATTGATCTTCTGAATGTTATGATTTGATAAATTCTCTAGTTAAACTGCTATTGACGTCTCATCCTTATTGTGGATGCTTTTATTTTTATGTTTTGCAGAACATTTCATTTAAGAACTGTAAAATACATGTTCTCAATAAGCACACAGAACATCACCCGGGACAGACCATGTTAGGCCACAAATCAAGTCTCAAGTTAAAAAAAAAAAAAAAAAGAAAAAAATCAACATTACAGTATTTATTTTCTCTGACTACATAAAATAAAACTAGAAATCAGTAACAATAAGAACTTCAGGGCTGGAGTTGTGCCTCAGTGGTAGAGCACTTGCCTAGCATGTGTGAGGCACTGGGTTTGATTCTCAGCACCATATATAAATAAATAAATTAATTAAATAAAGATCCATTGACAACTAAATGAAAATGGAAATACAACATTATCAAACTCTATGGAATACAACAAAAGCAATACTAAGAGGTAAATATATAGCAATAAGCAGATACATTAAAAACAAAAAAGGATTTAAAATAACCTAATGATGAAAATCAAGGAACTAGAAAAGCAAGAACAAACTAAACCTCAAATTAGAAGGGAAGAAACAGCAAATATTGAGCAAAAATAAATGAAATATACATTTAAAAAACAATTCAAAACATGGATGAAGAGTTGGTTTTTCAAATAGTAAACAAAATTGATAAACCTTTAGCTGAACTAACCAAGAAAAAAAGAAAGAACACCCAAATAAATAAAACCAGAAGTGAAAAAGGACACATTACAAAAGATACTACAGAAATAAAAAAGATCATAAGGACTATTACAAACAATTATTTCAATAAGTTGGAAAATTAAAAAGACATGATAAATTTCTGGACATATACAAACTATTGAAACTGAATCACGAGTACACAAAACCTCAACAGAATAATAATGTACAAAGAGACTGAATCAGTAATAGTCTCCCAACAAAGAAAAGCCTAGGACCAGAAGACTTCACTGTTGAATTTTATCAATTAATGATAATCATTTAATATATATAAAATAAACTTATATAAATCTAATTTATAAGAAACTATATTAAATTCACTGTCAAATTTTATCAAAACTTTAAAGTATTAATACCAAGTCTCAAATATTCCAAAAAACTGAAAGGGAGGGAATCCTTCCCAAATCATTCTATAGGGCCAGCATTACCCTAATACCAAAACCAAAACAAGGACAACAAAAAAGGAAACCATAGACTCATATTCTTGATGAACACAGAAGCAAAATTCCTCAACAAATTACTAGCAACAAAATCCTATAGTATATCAAAAAGCTTACAGATTATGCTCTAGTAGAATTTTGCCCTGGGAAAACAAGGACCCTTCAACATACACAAATCAGTAAATACATCATATGAACAAAATGAAGATCAAAAATCATACCACCATCTCAAGAGATGCAGAAAAAGCATTCAGTAAAATTCAACATACTTCATGATAAAAACCCTTAAAAAATCAGGTATAGAAAGAATGTACCCTAATAAAATAAAGGTCCTCTATAACAAACCAATAGAGAAGACAAACTTCTTCCTCAGTGAAGAAAGTTAAAAAGTTCAGATATTACAGTTCTGGAGGATGGAAAGTCCAGGGTCAGGAAGCTTGCATCTGGCAAGGGCCTTCTTGCTGTGTCATCCCATGGTGGAATGTGGAAGGTCAAAAGAGCGCATGAATATATAAGAAAAAGAAGGTAGGAGAGAGAACTCGCATCCTTATGCCCTTTTATAATCAGCATTAATTTATTCATAAGGGTGGAGCCTCATGATATCAATACAGTTGCACTGGAGAATAAGTTTCCAACATGCTTTTTGGGGAACACTGAAATCAAAGCATACAATATTCGAAATATATTAAAGAATAAATGTAAGATCTGCAACTGGGAAACTCCAAGAAGAAAACAGGAGAAAAGCTTCATGGCATTGGCAATAATTCCTTGGACATGACAGAAAAACAAAAGCAATAAAAACAAAAACAAGCATGTGAGATCACATAAAATTAAAGAGTTTCTGCACAGCTGTGAACAATACATTAAATGTATAAACTATAGGAGAAAATATTTGTAAAAAATATGTGCAAACCTTATATCTGATAAGGGGTTAAGATGAAAAATATATGAGGAATCAGACAATTTAATAGCAAGAAAATATATAATCCAATTTAAAAATGGCAAGTAACCCAAACAGACATTTCCCATGAGAAGACTTACAGATGGCCAACAGGTTTATGAAAAGATGCTCAACATCACTAATTATCAAGGAAATGCAAATTAAAACCAAATAAGATCACCTGACACCTGTTGGCTATTTTCCAAGACAAAAGATAATAAGTGTTGGGCAGGATATGGTGAAAAGGAAGTCTTGTACGCTGTTGGTGGGAATATAAAGTAGTACAGACATGATAAAAATGACAATCCAGTTTATGATCCAGCAACTCCACTACAAGTATATCCAAAGGCAATTGAATTGATGTCTGTCAAACTGCTGCTGTACAGTTTGGTTCAGTGTCCCCCAAAGGTCCATTTGTAATAGCTTGATCTTTAGGGTGGCAATACTGGGAGGTGCTATGGACTTTTCAGAGGTAGGGCCTAGTGAGAGTTCCTTAAGTCACTGGGGGTATATCCTTAAAAGGGCCTGTGGTACACTGTTGGTACTCTCCCTCTCTTTCTTGCTTTTGGTCTTAATATGTTAGCATTTGCTTTGAAACAAGTTCACAACATGATGGACTACCCTCAACAGGGACTCAAACTAATGAGGCCACCCAATCTTGGACTTGAAACTCTAGAAACATAAGCCAAAATAAACCTCTCTTAATTTTTAAGAAGCCTGTGTCCGGGACTTTGGTGTAGTAATGCAAAGCTAACTTATAACACTGACACTCCCATGTTTGCTACAATATTATTCACAATAATACGGGATCAACCTAAGTGTCCATCAACAGACAATCAACAAAGAAAACACAGTATGGATATACAAGAGAACAGTATTCAGCTTTAAAAAGGGGAGAATATTCTGTTACTTGAGACAACAGGAACAAATCTGGAGAACATGTGTTAAATGTAAAAAATAAGCCAAGCATACAAAAATAAATACCATATGATCTTGTTTGTCTGTGGAATATAAAAATGAAAAACTCAGACACATAGAAGAATATTGATCACCAGGGGCTAGGGTGTGTGTGTGGGGGGGTGAGGGTGCCGGGGATTGGGAAATGTTGGTTAAAGGATACAAACACACTTTGATAGAATATACAAAATTCAAGAGTTCCATTCTACAACATGGTGACTATAGTTAATAACAATGTTCTGTGTACTTTACAATTGCTAAGAGGGATATGAAATATTCTCACTAACAAAAACAAACAAAATAAAGGAGAGATGATTATGTGAGGTAATAGACATGTTAGCTTGTTTAGCTATTCCACAATGTATCTATATCAAGACATCATGTTATCTATGAATTTTACTTGTTCATTTAATTTTTAACTGAAAGAAAGGTAAATGAATCAAATATGGTAAAATAACAATAGGGTATCTGGGCAAAGTACATGAGAACTCTTTATACTACTCTTGTGACTTTTCTGTAAGTCTCATATTGTGTTGAAGAATTAAACCAACCAAAATGACCTTCCTGCTTCAATCTCTGACCCCTATACTCTATTCTCAAAAAACTAAAGCAATTCTTTCAAAATCATAAATCAAAATTCTATCATTCCTCAACACTTTGCAATAAATCCCCATTTTATTCAGAGTAAAAGCTAATTTATACTGCTATTCTCTGAATGGTTTGCTCTTAATGCAAATATCCACTTGGCTAACTTTTTAATTTCCTTCAAGTCTTTGTTCAAATATTACCTTCCCAATAAAGAACCCCTAACCATCCCATTTAAAATTTCAATCCATTCCCTATCTCCAGGACTCCCGATCCCTTGACTTTGACTTTTTCTTTTCTTTTAGCACTTACCACACTGTAACAATTACATAATTTACTTGTTTTATCTGTATTTTTATATGACTGACTCCTTTTGCTACAATGTAAGCTTAATGAGGGGATGGAGTTTTTAGTATTGTGTTTTTTAATATATCTTAAATGCCTAGAACTGTGCCTGGCACACATCAGGCATACAAAAAAATTGTAAAGTGGATGAACAAGTTTCATTGATCACCTGTTAGAACACAGACATTGTCCAAAAGAAAGAGTCAAGGACTCAGCTACAAAGGAAATCAAACTTTGATGGCTACAAAGTACAACATTAGGGAATGCTGATGAAGAATAAAATAAGTAGGCTGACTATAATATCAAAAATCTTGCCAGTGAGAGGAAGGCAAGTTGCAGAGGTATTTAAGTCCAGAAATTCTGGGAAAGGAATAGTCTAAACAAAAATACTTACTATGTCACTTTTAATATTAATCCACATTTGAACATTTATTCAATCAGAATTCCTACCACTTTTCAAAGTAATCTCTTTATTAGTCAGTCTCTCCAATTTACTGTTTATAAATAAATATACGTAAGAGGAATGCAACGCGAAACTGCAAATCTTGCAATAGTTTCATCATGTATAAGGCAATATAAAATCACAAGAAAATTATTAATTTCTAATTGAGAAGGTGGTCAAGATATACCAACAAGGATTAGAACATCAAAGAATAATGAATAAAGATTAATAAAAATCCTTAGAAAAATTTTGTGATACCTTAAATTTTGTAAAAAAGGATACTTTTCTTAATCTTATTCAAAGAAATATGAATGAAGGACATCATAATGTGCTGTCATAATTTTATCAGAAGACCTATGTAAAAAAATCTGCACTTACTTATTCATCAGACACACAGACACACACACAAACTGTATGCAGTGATGGACATGTTAATCAGCTTGCTTTACTCATTCTACAGCATATACCTATATCAAAACATCAAATTAAACACTGTAAACAATATTTACTTTTTATTTATCAATGAATTTTCAATAAATTTGTGAGGAAACAAATACTTAATTCATTCTCATTCTCATAATTAGCTTGTAGTTACAAATATATAGTAAATTTCCCTAAGATTTTAGGTTTCATTTTTCAAAACAAAGAGTTAGTCAAACCTCTCTCTCACCACCATCATCACCACAATAATTCTTTATATACATATATATGTATACATACACCACTATGCTTAAATGGGTCACTTTAAGAGGTGCTTTTAAGCATCTTATATTTTCCTTGAGCACTGAAGAGAGAAAGACAGAAAATACGTGAAAAAGAAAAATGGGTTTCAGCACAAAGCCCTAAAGGGAAGATGAATTGATGTATGTTTAATCAGGTACATTTTTTGTTTGGTTGGTTTTTGTTTGTTTGGTACTGGGGATTGAACCCAGGGACCCTTGACCATTGAGCCATATCCCCAGCCCTTTTTTTAAAAATTTAGAGACAGGGTCTCACTGCATTGCTTAGGACTTCACTAAATTGCTGAGCCCAGCTTTGAACTTGCGATTCTCCTGCCACAGCCTCCCAAACCACTGGAATTACAGGCATGTGCGGCATCGTGTCATATTTTTAATAAACAAGACATAAAATAAGCCATACACACTTGTAATCTCAGCTTTTGGGAAGCTGAGGCAGAAGAATTGCAAGTCAGAGGCCAGTCTCAACAACTCAGTAAGACCCTGTTTTGAAATAAAAAATAAAAAGAGCTGAAGATATAACTCTATGGTGAAGCACTCTTGTGTCCAATCCCCAGTACTGGGGAAACGGGGTAGAAAATAAATAATTTATGTCATACATTCAGCTACAATGCAAAAAAGCTTAATTAGAATCTCTAGCAGAAGGTGTAATTTATCATTTGGACCACAAGATGGAGGCACCAGTCACCCGGAAACAACACAGATAAAAGCAAAGAAAAAGTCTTTTAGGTTAAAATGATAAGAACTAATTTTTTTAAAAAACCATATATGTTCCCACATTATTCTCTGAAAAATGGAGACTTATTCTAATAATCAACTATTGAAGACTGACATATAGTTCTGAAGATATTTCTCTACCAAACCCCATTCAATTGTGAACTCTAAAAAGCAAATATGTCAACTCATTTGGTTACACTTGCAAAGTAACTTAGCCTTCAAATAGCAGCAGAAATGAAGTGATGAACTGAGTAGTTCTGTAAAAACTGAGAGGGATACAAAAAATATTTCATCTGATTTACAATAACAAAACACTGGGTTCTGTGCAAATATACTACAAATTGAGTTTTATCACAAAGTGACCCTGACAAATCAACAGTAGATACATTGATTTCCTTCATTTGTTATAATTCTTCCACAAATACAATGAGTCCTGACAAATGCCAGAAAATGTGCTTAATGCACATTATTTAATAAATACTAATCATTCATTGCCATTATTGACATTACTATTCCTTTTTTTTTTTGGTACCAAGAATTAAACTCAGGGGTACTTGACCACTGAATCACTTCCCCAGCCCTATTTTGTGTTTTATGTAGAGACAGGTCTCACCAAGGTGCTTAGTGCCTCGGTGTTGCTGAGGCTGGCTTTGAACTGCAATTCAGCCTCCCAAAGTGCTGGGATTATAGGCGTGCGCTACCGTGCCCAGCTCATATTACTATCCTTTAATATAAAGTAATTATGAAGCATCCTCAAAGCAAAAAAGGACTAGTAACTCTTTTTCTCTTATATGAAATATTTTTAGCCTCATTAGAAACAGATAACATAGCTTAGTCAATCATCCATTAATAGTTTCCATTTCTGCTTAAAGATCATGTATTTCCCTGGCAGGAAATTCAGGATTTTAGATTAAAGTTCATTAAATTCATTTTAAAGCCACTATAAAGGACTGACATACATGTATGACTGTGAATATATTTCATCCTCCTGTTTTTCTCTGGTTTAAAGTACAATACAGATATGGTTTCATTTCTATAAGATAGGAATACAATCATAGACTACTGGGGAAATAATATTTTCTCCCCTTCACCAAAATACAATCAAGTATTTAAACTAAATCAAGTTTAGTTCACACATAAACTAAGGGAATTCAGAAGGCAACTGAAAAAAATAATCTTGAGGAAAAAACAAAAAAATTTAAAATGAAGATCAGAAAATTAAAAACCCCACATTCAGATAACCCTAAAACAATGGCCTATATAAAAAATTTTACAATTATTTGGTTTTCAAAAAAATATTTCAAAGTAAAGTGTTTTGGTTAAAATCATAAAACCCTTTAAGAAGCTCTATGAATTTGATGATGTCAATGGTTATGATTACATTATGTGATCTAATAAACTCAGGACAGAATATTATTTACTGTTAAAAATTATATATATGATTTTAAAATTTTTAGTCCATTCTTCAAAATATAGTTGCCACTTAACATCACTGTACACTACTACAAGGATAATCCATATTGCCACTTCAAAATCTTTGTCACAAACATTAATTTACAAAACAGTAATGCAGAGTTTGGAGTAAAAAACTAGATCTAATTATTTTAAACAAAAGATTCTTCCCTCAGTTTAAAGGAAAAAAATTATTTAATAAACTGTCAAGCTGTAATTTTGGAACAATGCTGCCATCTTCTGGAAAATCTGAAATATCTTCACTATTCCCAAATGTTAAAGAGCAGATACCACATTCAAGAAAGCTCTATCACCATCTTCCTATTATCTACTAAAGCAAAAACATTTGATTTATAATTCTGACCAGTGGAATTTTTCTGATTGTAACTATTTCTATTAACTATAATTTATTACAATTTTAGGCATATTAAATTCTAAATGCAAATAGCTTGAGGTGACATCATCTAAAACAAAGTGCTTTACAATTAATTACATGCAACAGTGGCTGATACAGGTTTTGGATGATTAGATAATGATACATACATCTTGCAAAGAAAAATAACAGTGTCTTCACAAGTTTGATGATACTAATACAATTAAATTTAAAAGGACATTTGACTAAGGCAAGTCCAAACCTGAACCACCTAGAAGAGTGATGATACCATGGAAACATACTCTTATTTTTAGTGAAAATGTTTTTATCCTAGAAGAAAAATTTGGCTCATTTATCAAAGTAGACCTTAATTACCTGTTTTAAAATTTTGTGAACTACTTAATTATTTCCTGTTGGGTTAAAATTTTTTTTTATTAGTTGTTGATGGACCTTTATTTAATTTATTTATATGTGGTGCTAAGAATTGAACCCAGTGCCTCTCATATGCTAGACAAGCACTGTACCACTAAGCCACAACCCTAGCCCCTCCTGTGGTTTTTAAACATTTTATTTTGTTAGCATTTTTATAATTCTGGGTCCATAAATATCTTGATTCATTGAATAGCTGCTTTTTCAGCACCTACTTTATACCCAGGGAAATTTTTATGAAGCTCACATATTCAAAAATGAAACTATGATCTCATGCTTAAAATAAGGATAATGATCCCTAGTTACATGCTATAAAGACATGAAATAATCATTTCTCAATGAATGGGAATTATAATTAATTTATGCATTACTAAAAAAACTAGAGGTTATGGGAAGTTGAAAATGGAGAGAAAAATGTGTTTTTACTTTATATTACAAATCAAATTAAACTTCTGATTAAAATAGCCATTGATTCATATTTACCTCCTTCATTTCCTCAAATCCCCTGAATTTATTAAAGAATATAAAGAAAGAGGCTGGGTGTGGTGGCTCATGCTTGTAATCCCAGTACTTTGGGAGGCTGAGACAGGAGAATCGCGAGTTCAAAGCCAGCCTCAGCAACGGCGAGGCGCTAAAGCACCTCAGTGAGACCCTGTCTCTACATAAAACACAAAATAGGGCTGGGGATGTGGCTCAGCGGTCGAGTGCCCCTGAGTTCAATCCCTAGTACCAAAAAAAAAAAAAAAAAAAGACTATAAAGAAAGAGTTATAGCTATGTAAGAAAACAGATAAAAGTTGCATCAAAAGATCTGAAAATAAGGCCAACAGATCTGAAATTCATAGAACATGTATGCAGTTAGAATAGTGCTCAATAAGTATTTGTCACATGAGAAAATGAATGGTACAGGGTGGGATGAAAAACAAACTCCACAGTGCTGACTGGCCTGTGGATCAGCATGGGCAGATAGGCCAGTCTGCAAACAATCTATCTGGGTTTTCAAAAAAAAGGCCCAAGAAAACCCCAAGCTTAGAGCTACAGGGTGGAAAGAAAGGAACAAATGGTAAGGGTCAAGTCCAAGTAATTTGGAAATGTTACCAGTGTTCCCACAGGTAATGTGAACAGCTTGTAGGATGTCACACCAACTGATAATGAAAATTATGAAAAGTAATAGGCTAGATGCAACTCCTAAGAAGCTACTACATTCAATTAATTTTGATGTTATTATCTTTTTTTCCTTAATGTTATTATTTTTTCTTTCTAATACCATTATTGCAGTCCAATGAGATCTCTTTCAAGGATCATGGTAAATACAGCAATTTGGCATAATACTTAACAGATTTATTTTGAGGTAACTATCTTTTATCAAATAATAAAAGGATCATGGTAATTTATTTTGAAGTAAGTATCTTTTATCAAATAATAAAAGGATCATGGTAAATACAGCAATGTTAGCATAATACTTAACAGATTTATTTTGAGGTAACTATCTTTTATCAAATATCTTATCAAATAATATCAAATGCAAAAAATACAGTTCTTTGATGACTAATACCACACTAAATGAATAAAAAGAAAAAGTAATTTTAAAAGAATTCTTAAATATTCTTTTGCGCTGATGGTGTTAAATGCTCAACAATTTATGCAATACAAAGAAAATTCAAGATTTCTTAAAAATCACCTTTTATGACAAGTAAACAGAGTTAGATGACTAACTTTGGAAGAATTTATTGTAAAACAAATCAGATATTTTGACTTGATTTATACTGGAATGCTTAGGAAATGCCTAATAGTATTTATGGACCATAACATGTCTGTGATCATGGCTTTAATGATTTAGAACCCAGGCACTCAGAGATACTAGGCAGCAGCATACCAGAGATTAATTTATTCTACATCATGAATGAAGGCCTGATTTTCTCACAACCAACAGTACATGAATTCAGGGGACGTAGGTACACTAGGAAACAATCTGGATTATAATATAATCAAAGATAAATGAATATCCTTTGACCTCGAAATCACATTTTTAGAATGCCCAAAACATGTACAGATACAACTTTTTCCCTTGCAATTACTAACAGTGGTTCTAAAAGCATTCTTATATAAGTCTTTCCATAACCAGAATATTTATAGCAAACTATTAGTAACAGCAAAAATCAAGAAGAAATCCCTTGTGAACAGTAGAAGGGATGAGTAAATTGTGGCATATTTATATACGGAACAGTATACAGCAATGAAAATGAATAATTATAATTTCTTTATTTATTTTTTATTTTTGGGCACCAAGGATTGAACAGGAGTGCTTAACCATGAGCATATCCATATCCCTTTTTATTTTGAGACAAGGTCTCAGTGAATTGCTGAGGATGGCCTGGAACTGGTGATCCTCTTGCCTCAGCCTTTCAATAGTTGAGATAACAGGCGTGCACCACTGCTAAATATCACATGGGTCAAAGAGAAAATATAAATAGAAGTTAGAAGATATTTTAAATGCATGAAAACATTTTTCAAAAGATAAAAAATTTGTGAAATGTGACCAAAAAAGTGCTTTCAGGAAACCTATAGCATCAAAACCATATATTTTTTTTTTGGTACTGGAGATTGAACTCAGGAGCACTCAACCACTGAGCCACATCCCCAGCCCTATTTTGTGTTTTATGTAGAGACAGGGTCTCACTGAGTTGTTTAGTGCCTCGTCGTTGCTGAGGCTGGCCAACCTTTTTTTTTTTTAAAGATTTTTTAAAACATATTTTAATTGTAGATGAACACAATATCTTTATTTATTTTTATGTGGTGCTGAGGACCGAACCCAGTGCCTCACGTATGTGAGGCAAGCGCTCAACCGCTGAGCCATAGCCCCAGCTCCCCAACCATATTTTTATAAAAGGACAAAGTTCAAATCATGGCCTTGGTGGTCACCTAAACAAACTATAAAAACAAATAAAACCAAATGAAAGAAAGAAACAAAAAGAAAATTTAAACCAATGAAAAACACACACACAAAAAATCTCAAGTTGATTCCTTAAAAACTTCAATAAAATTAACAAACCACGTATCAAAACCAAGAAAAAGACCAGTCAGAATTTATCAGCTTTAGGAATGCAAAAAAGTTTATCATTACAAATTCTACAAACATTAAAAAAAAAAGATGAGCTATAATGGATAACTCAAAGTTCCATAAACCCAACATGTTAGATAAAAAGGGCAAACTCGTAAAAAGACACAAACTACCAAAGTATATCCAAGACAAAATAGATAACCTGAGAAGTCTTATATCCATTAAAGCTATTGAACTTGTAGTTTAAAAAAGCTTCCAACAAAGAAAACTCTATGACCTTATGGCTTCTCAGGTGATTTATGCCAATTAAGAAACAATACAAATGCTCCCAAACTCTTCCAGAAAATTCAAGAGATGGGAACAAAATCCAACTCACTCTATGAGACCAGTATAAATCTAATAACAAATCCAGAACAAGACAGTACAAGAAAACTAAAGATCAAGATCCTCAAGGAAAAAAACCTCAAAATTCCTCAACAAAGTGTCAAGATATCAAATGCAACAACAAAACAGAAAAGATAATGCATCATGACCAAATGGAGTTTATTCCACAAATGTGACATTCAAAACATTCCAACAATGTCAAATGAGTTGAAAACTTATGTTCAGGCAAAAAAAAAAAAAAAAAAAAATTAGAGCCACACATGATTATTTATAATAGCTTTATTCATAACTGCCCAAAATTGGAAGCAACCAAGATATCCTTCAATAAGCAAATTAATACACAAACAATGGCTTCACCACACAAAGGAATATTATTCATCAATAAAAACAAATGAGCTATTATGCCACAAAAAGACATGGAAAAAAACATTACTAAATATTACTAAATGTATAGTACTAAGTGTAAAAATCCAATCTACAAAGGTTATGTGCTGTGTGATTTGAACTATATAACATCTTGGAAAAGGCAAACCAAGCAGACAGTGAAAAGATCAGTGGTAGCTAGAGAGTTAAGTGAAATGGAGGGATGGAAGAGGGAGAAAATACTAATGGAAGACATCCATACCAGGAGAAAATGCTGAAGAAGAGGAAAGGGAGTATCTGAGTAGTTTTCACCCAAAATTTTTTTGAAACTTCTCTAAAAAAATAGTCCATTAATTTTAAAAAGTCACTATAATTCACCATATTATTATCTTAATAGATGCAAAAAAACCAAACAAGTATTTGACAAATTTCAAGCTTCATTCATGGGGAGAAAAGAAAAAAAGTCTCAGCAAACTACAAATAGTAAGGAACTCAGTTAATCTCTAAACAGGCATCTGAAAAAATTAGAAGTAACTTTATACTTAACTATAAGAAAACAAATGCTTTCCTCCTAAGACAGGAAATAAGGCAAAAACATTTACTCTTACCACTTCTATTCAATGTTACACTGAAGGTCTAATCCAGTGCAACCAAGAAGGGAAAGGAATAAAAGGCAAACAAGTTGGAAAGGAAAAAATCAGAACTGTCTTTATCAGCAGTTGACATAATGCCCAAATCTGCAAAGGGCTAGGCAAAACAGTAAAATAGGCTGCAGTATGGCTGATTAACATTTTAAAAAATTAATCGTATGTTTATATACAAGCAAAAAGGAACTGAAAATTAAGTTTTAAAAGTACACTGATAGTAACCACACAATATAATACACTTCACAACAAAATATTTGCATAAGCTCTACACTAACAACTACAAGTCATAAGAAGAAATCAAAGAACCACCAAGTAAAAGTCCTTTAAAAATTAACTTAAATGAATTTTGACATTAATTTTAATTCTTTTCATGCTGCATTATCCTGTATGTTTCTCTTAAGTAGCAAAAATATTTTGTGATGCTAGGTAAATATTTTTATTCACATTTTACAGAGTAGGCTGAAGTTGTTATGATCTAGCACTCACATTCCTGGGTATATACTCACAGGAAATGAAAACTTATGTTCATATAAAACCCACATGTGAATGTTTCTTGCAGTTCTACTCTTAAGTACCCCAAACTAGAAGCAACCCACATGTCTTTGAATGGGTAAATGTACAAACTGTGGTACATCCATAACAAAGAACACTAATCATCATAAAAAGGAACAAACTATTAATACATGCAATGAATCTCAAAGGCATTACACTGAATGGAAGAAACCAATTTCCAAAGGTTACAAATGTTTATGATTCTATATGCCCAACATTTTCAAAAAGACAAAACCAAAAGAACAAAGTGGTGGTTGCCACAGTTAGGAATGGGGAAAAAAATCGTAACAAAAGGTTAGCATGAGGAAGTGATTGAGGGCAAGATAGCGGTTCTGTATGCTGACTGTGATCCCCTTACATGAATCTTCTGTGTTAAAATGTATAGAACTGTATACCAATTTAAAAAGTTTATTTTACTATATTTAATTTTTAATAAAAATTTAAAATAGCAAAAAGAACACTAAAGAAAAAAATGAGATACTACTATGCACCAACTAGAATGACTAAAATTATTGACCATACCCAGTGCTGATGTGGAACAACTGCAATTCTTATACATTCTGGTGGCGATGCAAAATGGTACAATAGCTTTAAAAATTTCTTTTTAAAAATTTTTTTTAAATGTTGATGGACCTTTATTTTATTCATTTATTTATATGCCTGAGAATCGAACCCAGTGCCTCACACATGCTAGGCAAGTGCTCTACCACTGAACCACAACTCCAGCCCCTAGAAGTTTCTTTAAAAAGTAAAACCAGAGAAATGAAAAACTGAGCTCTGGTTATGTACTATGACTTGAAACGCATTTAAATAAAATAACTAAATTAAAAAAAAAAAAAGTAAAACAAACACCTACAAGTTTACTTGCCATTCCACTTCAAGATATGGAATAAAGAGAAATGAAAGCGTATGTCTATAAAAAGACATTTATGAATGTTCATAATTTATTCCTAATATCTCCAAACTGTAAACTATCCAAATATCTATGAACAGGTGAATGCATGAACAAATTATGGCATATCCATACAGTGGAATATTAGCAATTAAAAAGGGATAACTTTTGGTAAATACAAACATGTGGATGAATCTCAAAATCATTATGCTGAGAGAAAAACCCAGAGAAAAAAAGAAAACATACTATATATTTCCATTTACATAAAATTCTAGAAAATGCAAACTATAGTATCAGAAATCAGATCAGTGATTGTCTGGGTACAGGAAGCTGAAAGCAGCATATTCTTTGCCCTTACAGTTTAAAAGCTCATTAGGAAAACAAGTCTAAGATATTAAAATAAGTTAAAGTAGAAGGCTAGGCAAAAAAAAAATTGAGTGAAAATCATAGAATATAGTTAACGTGTGTGGGAAATAAATGAAACACAATTTTGAAAAGGTCTTTGTGCTTTTCAATATTACTGCTGTTACTATTTAACTTTCCAGTAAGCATACAGAGTCTTGAGGAGGGCAATTACTTTGCCTGTGATCCCTGTTATTAGGCGTCAGAGTGGAGATTCTAACTCAACTTATTTCGCGCAAAATCTGATATCTTAAGCATCGTGGTCTGATATAAGGTGTGATTTCAACGGAGAGGAACCCCTCATAACACCCCAAACCACTTGCTCCACTATTTGGCACGAATCCTGCACAGAAACACCACGATTAGAGCCGGGCTTCTAAAACTGACGCAAATTTCTGGGAAGGGGAACTGGGAGCCCTGAAGGATCAGAGGAGAACAGTGTTCAGGGACTTCCTTCTGACAGGTTTGGTAGTGAAGAAAGTGACCACCGGGCCAGCGCCAGAGCCAAGGTGCCACTGAGAAAGTCAAACGGTGAGAAAGAGGAAAGTCCTGGCGCTGAAGATAGACCTCTTCAATTACACATCACTCAGCCCTGGTCGCAAGCCAGGCACTGGCGCACGAAAAGCCACTTCTCCGCTACTCTAGCAAAAGATTCGGGCGGACGAGTCCCAGCCTACGTAGCCCAAGCGCCAGGACTAAGCCCTCCGCAGGGGTTCAGGAGCGTACGCTGTGATCCCGTGGGCGCCAGGGGCCCAGCTGAGAAGGCGCAGCCGGGCAGGAAGCACGGACTCGCACGGCCCGCCGCGGAGCAAAACCGCAGGGTTACACGCCGCCGGGCTACGACTTCTAGCGAAGGGGAGTGCGTGGCGGACCAACTCGGGATAGACCCTCGGTGACACCCTAAGTGTACCCGGGCAATTGAGACGCTCTCACTTTTTCCTCACTGAACAAGCAAACGCTGTCCTCTCTCTCATCTTACCTCTCCAGTTCTTGTACTCCGGAATGTAGTAATACTTGTTTCCGAGCTGATCTGTGCCCACGTGCTCCTTCACCTCCTTCGACATCGCTCTCCGCAAGGCGCGAAACAAACCCTGAGTCCAACCCATGCCCGCCACTCCGCTACCGGCGTGAACCCCAGCGAATCCGCTGGGGAGCTGGGAAGGATGATAGAGCCGCCGACTCCGCCCACTGCGCCGGAGGAACAGCCCGCCTCCCTCCGTAAACCCACCGAGTAACGGCAACTACCATTGGTTAGACGGTATCACAGATTAGCCAATGGTAAGCTCTGCTGTTAGAGCTCCGCCTCCAGGCCTTGTTATGGCGGCGTCCAGTGTGCAAGCTGCTGTGAGGAAACGCGATGCTGGGCTTTTTGTCCGCGCGACAAACGGGTTTGGAAGACCCGGTTCGCTTCCGGAGAGCCGAGTCCACACGGAGGTAAAAAAAATCTTACCTTTTCCTCTAACAGGCCAGCTACTGGAATTTGGCTCAATGGCTGAATCCTAGAGACGCGGTCGGAGGCCATTGACAAGAGATGCACTTGGAGTAATTGGCAGAAGTTCGATGGGGAAGAGCTTTGTGTGCCTGAGCAAAAATATGAAGATGAGAGTCAGGTCGCAGCTATTCGGTTTTGACTTCCCCTTGAAGAATGGGTTGAAGTTGAGATCAAGAGTAGGAGCCAAGTTAGGTGAATATTGCCCTTGTCCGAGTTGATGGAAACCTGGGACAGAGAGAAGCAAGTGGGATGAAGAGAATGCAGAAGTTTGAAAAATGCCCAAGAAATATAAACAGCCATGGAAAATGAGTAGATAAGTGAATGATGAAAAGGGAAGAGTCGATAATGATTCCTAGATACATCCCTTGTGTAGAAAGTTGAATGTTGGTGACAGCCTCTGAGATAAGACGTTCCAAAGGGGAGCAAGTGTTACATTTAGTTTTACCCATATGATTTTGAGGAACTTGTGAATATATTCACGCAGAGTGTGGAGGACATAATTCCATATTTGAGTTATATACTCAAGGGAAATTTAGATTTCTTTAATGTAAGTCACTAATGGAAGTCACTAAGAGATAAGATCAGCCAAGCACTATTATTAAGTCTGCTCTCAGCCGCAGCCCTTAATTCAGAAACCACCAGAGAGGCAATGGAGGATGAAGAAAAAACAGACACATACAAAAAGGTTGGGCCAAACTCCATCAGAGTTTGACTGACCCAGAGCTAGCTCAGCACGTTTATATAGGTTTCATCAAAAGGTTATTTGTGGGAAAGTTTCAGCAAAGCAAGCAATCTGAAGGATGCAGGACTGGCAAGACATTAAGGTCACCTTGTTTTGCTGGGAATTTCTTATCGCTGGGAGCTGGTGCCTAAGCTCAAAGTCCTGATCGATAACTGAGCCTTCCCACAGTTTGTTCTGGTTGGCATCACCATATAACTGGGCCTTCCCGACCTGCACTTTTGCCCAGGCAGTTCCCCACACAAACACAACCACAAGAGAGTCAGAAAGACCGTGATTCAAATCACCACTCTCCACAAATGGCAAAAATCTGAGAAACATAAACCGTTAAGGTTAGACAGAAGAGACTGGGAAGTAGCTCAGTGGACGAGTGCTTGCTTCCCTTGAGCAAACCCTGGGATTTGATCCCCAGACTCTGGAGATAAAAAGATTGGACAGAAGAAGAGAATGTAGATGAACTTGCAATGGGTTGCCAGAGAGGTAGAGTTAAAACTCAGGAGCTGAGGTCATGCATGCTGAGGGAATGAAGTGTTTAAGGAGCCATCAAATGTGTCACATACTGCTTGCTCTCTTTGCACTCAGTAGTTTTCTTTCATATTGCTCAGCTTTACTTTTTTTCACGCAGCTTATTCCCACTGAAATTGTATTATATATTTTCTTTCTACTATATCATCATCTTCTTAATCCGACAAATAAAAAGGGACCTGTATTTTAGGCCTAGAAAAGGGTTTGGCAGAGAAAATTGACTTTAATTTGAAAAGCTTAATTGTTGAATTCAACATACTTGCTTTGTTTCTCTTCTTGTCTTTAAGAAACACTTCGGAAAATTTTTTTTTTAATTCTGTAATTTAAGCTTTTTATCCACTAGGTATCCTCAGTAAAGTCTAAGTTTTCAGAATTTTTTTTTTGGTACTAGGGATTGAACTCAGGGGCACTCGACCACTGAGCCACATCCCCAGCCCTATTTTGTGTTTTATGTAGAGACAGGGTCTCACTGAGTTGCTTAGTGCCTCGCCATTGCTGAGGCTGGCTTTGAACTCTCAAATCTCCTGTCTCAGCCTTCCTAAGTACTGGGATTACAGGCTTGCGCCACTGCACCCGGCTAAGTTTTCAGAATTTTTTTGTTTCATTCTTTTTTTAAAACAAACACTATGTAAGCTATTTAAATAAAGTTTAATATGATGCTTCAAATGAAAAAATTTACCTATAATTATTGATACTTTAAAATTTTATACAAAGTCTTAGATCTCTAAATACCTTTAAATGTGGGATAGATTTAAACATTATCTATGATTTTTGTATTCTGTGTCATCTTGGTGAAATAAGGAATTTGTTTATGTTAAATTACTTTCTTATTGTTAATTTTATCATTCTTTTTTCTCCTTTTAATTGTTAAAGGATTTTGGGACTGGAATTAAACAAAGACAGAGATATTGAAAGAATCCATGGCAGTGGAGTTAACACCCTTGACATTGAACATGTTGAAGGGAGATAGTAAGTTCATTATATTTACACTATCACTTTTCTAAGTAAAATATTGCTTTTTCAGATTAATTATGTAGAATGTTCCTAAATATAAGTAAAAATTCTAAATTGTGACTTTTTTAAACTGGCATTATTAAATTTCATATAAATACAAAGTGTTGCCAAATAGATATTTCCAAGTTATCTTTGTTTTTAAATATTTTTTATTTGTTGATGGGCCTTTATTTCACTTATTTATTTGTATGTAGTGTTGAGGAGCGAGCCCAAGGCCTTACACATGGTAGGCAAGCGCTCCACCGCTGAGCCATAACCCCAGCCCTCCAACTTATTTTTTTTTTTTTTTTTTGGTACTGGGGATTGAACTCAGGGGCACTGGACCACTGAGCCACATCCCCAGCCCTATTTTGTGTTTTATGTAGAGACAGGGTCTCACTGAGTTGCTTAGTGCCTCGCCATTGCTGAGGCTGGCTTTGAACTCGCGATTCTCCTGTCTCAGCCTCCCAAAGTGCAGGGATTACAGACGTGCGCCACCACGCCCTGCTCCTCCAACTTATTTTAAACTGACAACCATTGAACTACTTTTGGATTCAGAGAGATTTTAAGTGCTGTAATGTATCTTTGGATATTATTTTAAAACACAGTAAAAATGTATTTTGGAGAATTAAATTTGAAGCAAACAGGATTATGTTTTGAGTTTCTCCTGGCTTTACCACTTATAAGCTTTGTGACCTCGAGCAATTTACCTAAACTTTCCAATTCTTAGTTACCTTAGCTATGCAATGGAAACAATAATACCTATCTAACAAGTTTGTTGTGAGGATTAATTGAGATAATATATAATCCAAAGCAGTATCACATATACCTTTATTCCTTTTAGTCCATCACCATACAATAGCTGAAGTCCTTTGAAAAATCCGAATCTGAACATATTCTCTTCACAACTTACCATGACACAACATTACTCTTATAAGAAAATTCAGAGGTTGGGAGTGTAAGTCATTGGTAGAAAAAGCACAAGCCTGGAATTTTCAAAGCCCTAAATTCAATCTCCAGCACCAAAAAAGAAGAAAAAGAAAGTCTAAAATCCTTCCTATGGTATAATCAGACCATCTATAAAAGTAAATAAAAACAGTTTATGTTATGGTATGTTTAATATTTGCCCCATAATTTTTATTTTATATTGAAGTATTATTATTGATGTTACAATAAGTTAGGATAGGTTTGGCAAACTTACACTTTTTTTTTTTTTTTTTTTAGCTATTTTATTTAAATGCGTTTCAAGTCATAGTACATAACCAGAGCTCAGTTTTTCCATTTCTCTGGTTGCAAACCAGATAAAGTCACGCCATTAGAGTCTTCATACATGCACCAGGGGTAGTAATGACCATCTCAAACAACCATCATTACTATGCCCATTCCCCTTTCCTTCCTCCCACCTCCCCCTGCCACGTCTAGAGTTCCTGTATTTCTCCTGTTTCCTGTTCCCACCCCCCTTATGTATCCTTATCCACTAATCAGCAAGAGCATTCGGCATTTGGTTTTTTGGGCTTGGCTTACTTCACTAAGCATA
>CM053405.1:42150833-42219344 GCA_028644305.1 Xerus rutilus | reverse complement strand
TGCTGACTGGGCTTGCTCTCTGATATCATTCTTTAAGTCACAGAACATTTTGATTATGTACATCCTGAATTCATGTTCTGTCATTACTTCTGCTGAACTGACCATGGATTCTAATATTGAAGAATCTTGGTTTGTTTGAGTCATTTTCTTCCCTTGTTTTTTCATGATGTTTGTGTGTCTTTCCTTCTAGCTCTGTTGAGCCAAGTTATTATAGTTTTTGCTCCTATATGTGTATAGTTTTGCTGCAGGGTTTCAGTACCGCTCTTTTAAAGGGGGGATCAATATTAGTTGATCACAATACAAGCAATATATAGTTTCAAACCAAGTATTTCCTAATAGTTCCCAAACACATTTACAGTTTAGTCACAATATACAACTATTATAGGTTCCTTAACAATCTATTATGTAAGCAATAAGTTCGCACAGGGGTCTATAGTTACTGTTGGTGGGCTAGGGAACCTTGAGGGTGGGGTGTAGGATAGATTGTTGGGTTAGTAGGAAGTGAGGGTATGGTTATTAGCTCTTATAATGCATGAAAAATGAATCCAAGAGGGGCTGACTAGTACTTGAGAGGGTTACAGTGAGCTGGGGAGGACCGGTAGGGAGGAAGAGATGTAGGGTACAGCAAGCAACGATAGCAAGAAAAATAAAACTTATGTAAGTGGTAGAAACAGGACTATCTAGTACCCCTTCGATTAAGCTCCCAGAGGCTCGCAGTAGCTGTCTCCAATCTCCTGTTGTCTGCGTCCTCCTGGAAGTTCCTTTTAGCAGATCTGCTCCCTCCACTGCTTTGTTTGTTCTGCACTCTGGAACGGAACTGATGCGGGCCCAATTTTCCTTTGTAGCGCTGCCTTCGCTGGCGTGCTCCCCAGTGGCTGATGGCTGGGGTCGTGGGTCCACGCGAGCTTGCTGTGGATCCTGTGTGGTTGGTTGGGCTCTGGAGCCAGGTTTCTCGAGTAGACGCAGCTCCCGCCCGAGGTGAGCTCTGCTGAGCCGCGGGGGTCGCACCGCCCGGAGCCCGCTTGTGGCTGCTGCTGCTGGAGACGCGCTCTGACGATGACCGTTTGCGCTGCTTCAAACTTACACTTTTTTCTTCTAGCTTCTGCCATGGTGTCACCTTATAGTACATGAGAAACATGTGCAGGGAACAAGATTCTCATTTTTGCATGTGGTTAAATTTAAAACATGACCAGCAATAATTGTTTTCTTTTTCCTGTCTTTTTCAGGCTTATTATAACACTTCCTATTCAAGGACCGCTATGGGGCACTCACTTATAAAATGTATACAGATGTGAGGAGCAAAGGATATCTGGTTTCTTTTGGTCTTAGGTTCTGGTGGAAAGAGTATTTATTGCTATTACTCTAGCCAGTCATTTGGCATAGTGATTATTTGTGTGACCTATAAAGTATATGATGCCAATTGGCAGAGTTAATGGGAAATGTGAGAAATTCTAGATTATATGTACATGAAATGTGGTTGGGAAATATAAGCTAAGGAATCTTTTCATAGAGCATATAGAGAAAAGTTTGAAGACTTGCTACGTTGTTGTTCCCCTTTATTACAAGATAAAAATCTTCAACTTTTTTTTTATTGTTTACTAAGATCTGCATTTTGAATTAAATCCTTTTGGTAACAAAAGAGAAATAAAAAGAATTTTTCTTAAGACAATCAATGATACGTAACTTGTTCAGTATCTTAATGTTCAGTATGTTAATACTTACCATCTACCATGAGCACTGTAGTGATAATCACTGAGAACCAGAACATACAGATACGGTAAAGAAACATTTTATTTCCAAACTTAGATATTATTTTTAAAAGACTCTCCAAAAGTTACATTTTAACAGATTTGGCTGCAGAAGGTACATTTGCATATTACTCCATTATTTATATCAAAACCTGTTCATGAAGTATCCCCATAAATCCCAAAATATGAATATGTCAGAACAAATCACTGATAACCATAACACTGCGTGGTTTCACCATTTGTGCCAGGGCTAAGGATAGATCAAAAGCTTAAATTTTCTTTTATACCTTTTAAATTCTTCTAATTTAATTACATTAATCTTGAATAACAAATTTTCTTGTCTGTATAAAAACATAAAGCCATTTCTCTTAATACGGTCATCTTACTAGCAAAATATTAACCTAACAGTTAAATGAATATGTTAGTGCCATCAAATACTTCAAATAGAAAGTCAGTTAGTTGTAATAATAGTTTGGTATTTTCATCCAGATAATAGAATCAAAGGGAAACTTTTGGAAGCCATTCTAACAAAAGTAAAACAACCTACATTATTAAAAAGCCACTTAAATTCAGTTAAGTTCAACTTTAAAAATAATTGTCTTATTTTGATGATATATGAATCACTTGCAATGCCAAGTTTTAGGTTAAAAACTGAATTTCACAAAGTTGAAGTATTCCCACTTTATACAGCAGAAATATTTTTGGAATTAGTTGTAGCACATATTATGGCAACTCTGTAGTTGTAACTATACAAGTATTTCTCCATATATGCCATTAGAGTAACTGAACCTCTCAATGTTTTTAATAAAGTTAATAATATTGAATAGTTTTAAAAGTTAAGCATGAGCCAGGCCCTGTGGTGCATGCCTGTAATCCCAACACTTTGGGAGACTGAGACAGAAGAATCACAAATTCAAAGCCAGCCTCAGCAACGGTGAGGCGCTAAGCAACTCAGTAAGACCCTGTCTCTAAATAAAAGCACAAAATAAGGCTGAGGATATGGCTCAGTGTTCGAATACCCCTGAGTTCAAACCCTGGTACCAAAAAAAAAAAAAAAGTTAAGCATGACACTATTTTTCTCTTTTCATTAGTACATACTGCTAGTTCATCAACTGTTCATAACTGGTTCACACCAAGACAAGTAGCTTATACCAGAATGTAAGTCTACTACATCACTAAATATGCAGTTTAAAGGAGTTAAGTTTTATTGTTGTTGTTGTTGTTGTTTGTTTTTCTTCTTGATAGCAAGACCTCAGTGAAGAAAACCATGTATTTGTTTTATGAGAGACATTCTAAGTAGCACTGCTCTGTGTTTATATTTTGTTCAAAATCAGATAGTCTTTTAATCAACATACTCAGTAATGCAATGCCAAAAACCATTTATGATATTTATATTAAAACCTGGTCATGAAGTATACCTACAGATCCCAAAATATGAATATGTGGGAACAAACTACTGATAACTACAAGACTGTGTGGTCTCAGCATTTATGCCAAGGCTGGGTCAGGGGTCAGTAAAAAGCAATGGGGCATGTTATAAGTCCAGATTAACTGGTGGGTAGGTTGAAAGCTTAGCAAGCCAATTCAGTTACAGTGCTCAATCTGGGAGAGCATGGCATACTCCAATTGTAGATGAATTAAAGGTGAACTCAAAGGATCCATAGTAAGACCAGAAGAAGTAGAGCAGTCTGGGCTTTACAATCTCTCCAAAGAGCTAACAGGTCAAAGAACAGAACCCTATACTGAAAAGAAGCTTCTTGGAATAGAATCCAAATTGAACAGTACAGGAACAATAGAAACAAAGAGAAAAGGTGGCCCAAATAAAATTTTTTTAGTGAACAGACCAAGAAATCTCTGAAAGTAAGCTCCCATATTTGAACATCTTGCCAAAAACGGAGGCGGAGGGGACTTAAAGAAAAGAGAATTTCTAAAATTATAAAATTTAAACATTATTCTAAACCAAACCTCCATTCTAAAAGTTTAAGATAGTTAATTTTATAAAATGGACAAAAGAATAGCATTAAGATCAAGGTTCATGCAAAAATATTTTAAAAGCAAAGAGAATAAGTAGAGTAGTACCACTACAAACAATGCCCAAAAGGTATATCCATTACACAGATAAGACTAAACAAATATTTCAAAGCTGACCAAAAATCATTTTAAAATGTATAATCTATAAGAAAATTACATAAATAGGAATTAAAAAACAGAAATGAGATGATCAAACTGAAGAAACAATTAGAAATAAAAATATTTTGAAAATGAAGACTAAAGCAGATGCAATACAAGCAAATAAATACAAGAAATAAAGGAGGACAATTTTAAAAATCAAAAAGAAATAAAGAAAAGGATTTAAAAGGTAACTTCATTAGAGAATGTAGGCCAAGAAGATCCAACATATATATAAGTTCCCAGAGAAGTAAACCAAATCAAGAGAACAGAATAAATATTAAAACTAAAATTCAAATAAGCCAATCCTCGCAAAAACAAAGGCCAAATGTTCTCTCTGATATATGGACGCTAGCACACAACAAGGGCAGTTGGGGTAGGGAAAAATAGAAGTACTTTGGATTAGACAAAGTGGGGAAGGGAGGGGGACCAGGAAAGAGAAAGATAGTAGGATGAATTGAACATTACTATATGCATATAGGAGTACATGACCAATTTAATTCTGCGTCGTGTACAGCCAGAATGGGAAGTCATACTCCATATATGTATAATATATCAAAATAGTCTACTGGCATACATAACTAATAAGAAATTTAAAAACTAAAATTCAAGAAAACTATAAATTCCGCTATAACTGGACTTTGACTTGAAGGCTTCTGCTAAAATAAATGAAGTTTTTTAATCTAAGATGCTCAAAAAGTTTTTAATCTACCTGAACTGATTTACAAATACAAAAAGACAAATTTTCAATAACATACAAGAATTCAGCGAATACTGTTCTCATTAGCACTTCTTTAGGAATCTGTCAGAGATGAAAGCAGACAACCAGAATGACTAGTAGGGCAGCAACATAAGGATTGATAATATTGATGAATAGCAAGACTTTATGTAAATATATAAATTTGCAGATTTAGGTATTGGTTTGGCTGCTAATATATCACAACAGAGATCAATGACAGGTAAAGATCATTTTTAATCAGTACATAAATTCCGTCATCAAAATCTAAGCTAGAAATTGTAGATAACTGATTTGGTTTATTCAACAAATTGCAAGAAAGGGTAAAAATAGGTGGAAAGGGAAGGTGAATTGGAGACCCATATTCAAGATAAATATTTAATTTTTTAAAACAAGTAAAACTAGTATTCCCAAGTATTCTCGAGTGATGATATATAGAAAAAAAGGCAACAAGTACTATAAAAGTCAGGATAATGAGTTACTTTGAAAAGGAGAAAAGGATGGAGTTGTGATTGGGAAAGATCTTTATTGTTTGGAAATTTGTGAATAGTCTTGTGGTCTGTTTAAATTGGACACATTTATATTTTGAATAATAATGGAATAAAATTCAGAATGTCTAAAATTTTGCAATATTTAGATTTGGTTCAAGGAAGTATAAAATAGAGAACTCCTTTAAAAAAATTTATCTTGTTAAAAAAAAAGCCACTGGGTACTGTGGCACACACTTGTAATCATAGCTACTTGGAAGACTGAGGCAGGAAGATTGCGAGTTCAAGGCCAGCCTAGGCACCTTAATGAGACCTTGTCTCTCAAAATAAAAAATATAAAGGGCTGGCCATGTAGCTCAGTGGTGGACCCTTGGGTTAAATCCCCAGTACTGGGAAAGAAAAAAAAAGTACATAAAAAGACAGAAGCAGTGAAAATATTTAATCTGAAATATTTATATATTTCAGTAAAAGAAGAGACAAGAATATCCCCCATTTTGCAGTTTTCTCCAAGTTTACCATGTATTTCACTATCTATTGTTATTTTTGAAACTGAAATTAACTTCAGGAAAGTTAAAGATAATACGACTTCACATTCAAAGATTATTTCAGGCAATGTGATGAAAATGAAAACATAAAATTATAATGAAAAGTAATTCAAAAAAATACAAGTAGCACATTTTTAAGGACATAATTGTAAGAAACTGATATGAAATATCAAGAATATTTTGCCAATTTTTAAAACTAAATTCAATCAATATAAAGGATTTTTAGTGTATGTACTTATATATTATTTTTACTTTTTTAGAAATTGTTTTACAAAGCTTTTGAATAGAATAGTTTTACAGGTTCTACCAATATAATAAACCTGATTAAGGGTAGATAAATGTTTCCAAAAACATTTTATTATCCTTTTACTCTAAAAAGTAATACTCCAGGGGCTGGGGTTGTGGCTCGGTGGTGGAGCACTTGAGTAGCGCATGTGAGGCACTGGGTTTGATCCTCAGCACCACAAATGAATGAATGAATGAATGAATGAATGAATGAGTGAATTAATAAATGAATAATTGTGTCCATCTACAACTTGAAAAAAATTAAAAATTAAAAAGTGAGGCTCCAAGTTGTCTGGCCCCATTGACCTCTCATCTCACACCTCTCTCCCATACTTCTCCAGCAGCACATCCTTTCAGTTTCTGAATGAGCCTGAATTATTACTTTTACATACCTGTCTGGCTAATTCCTCCTTTTGATGCAGTTGAAAACTATAATCAGATGGTCTGCAAACAGGCTCTGAATCCTCAAATTAGAATAAAAATAAGTTATTATCCCACTGGTCTTATAGCTAACAATCTATGTGAGGATGTATACTACCTGTCTTTCCTACCACATTGTAACTCCATGAGGACAGGAACTGTGCCTGTCTTGTTCAGTTGCATTAATAGAGTGCCTTACATATCATAGTTGCCCAGTTGAAGTTGAATGAACTGAATGTATATAATTATAAGAGAAGCAAGGAAACTACCACTGAGTACATCCCCAGCCCTTTTTATTTTTATTTTGAAACAGGCTCTTGCTAAATCTCTGAGCTGGCCTCAAACTTGTTACCCTTCTGTCTCAGCCTGCTGAGTCGTTGAAATTATGAGCATGCATCACCATGCAAGGCCCAAATTTCTTTTTTATAGTAGTTTCCAAAAGGGGCCGGGGATGTGTAGCTCAGTGGTAAAGTGACCCTGGTTCAATCTCTATTATGCCTCTTCCAAAAAAAAAAAAAAAAAAAGAAGAAGAAGAAATTTGGTATTTTATCATTACATCAAATTTGTGGAAACTCCCGTTTTTACAAACGTTAAAAGGCTTAGACAGATGATATAATGTACCCAGGCTCCTATAGCTAGAATCAGTAATAACTGGTCTGTCTGATACATTTTCATTTAGTACAGTTATAATTAAGGACATATGAAACAACTTCACAATATTTTACTTTTTTAGTAAGAAATATCCTTTGCCATCTTATTTCTACCATCTTTTCTTTTTTGGAATCATGAAGGTAAACTTTAAATAATCACATTGAATTTTTCTGTCTTCATTCTTTTATGCATCTTAAGAAATTTAAGTTTGTTGAAGTCTTGAGTTAGAAAGAATTAACAATGATCTTAATACATTTGGGTGTTTGCAGATCAATTTTCAGAGGTATACAATTCTCCTAAGTAAAAGAAATACATAAAATAATGAATTAATGTGAATTTTTTTGTTGTCAGCATGTTATCAGGTGGTTCAGATGGTGTGATTGTACTTTATGACCTTGAGAACTCCAGCAGACAACTTTATTACACTTGTAAAGCAGTGTGTTCCATTGGCAGGTGTGTATTAAAAAATTCAATTCATGAGTTTGTAAACAGTTGAGTAGTTTTTGCATTGAATATAAAGCATGAAAATAGTAATCATTTGAATGGCTCAAGTAAATTGTTCAACTGACATATTTACATGGGTATCCCTTGATATGTTCTTGAAAATAACTGAAATTCAAGTGTAGACTTTTTTAAAAACATTTTTCACTGTGTCTTTTTTTCCCTCTATTTATAGAGCACACCTGAATAACTAGTTTTTAGTACCACTTAATGTAAGATTCAATTAGGAGTCTTTCAGCTACTTATAAACATAAAGTAGGCTTTTCAGCTGATACTAGTGAAATAAAAATATTAAGAACTAGATATAGGGCTGGGGATATAACTCAGTGGTAGAGCAATTGCATAGCATGTGTGAGACCCTCAGTTCAATTCCCAATACTGCAAAAAAGAAAAGGAAAAAAAGAAAGAAGAGCTAGACATACAAATATGCACATAGTCCCTCACCAAACACACATAGACACCCACACACCCTTCTTTTGTCTTATTTAAAGATGCTTAATATAAAAACATATTTCTGTTTGTCATCTCTAACTATGCTTGTGAAAATTGTTTTAAGTGTTTAATAAACTGTTTTGTGGCTTCATGGTAGCATTTTCCTAATGATATTTTAATTTTTTCTCCTGAAACCTTTATCTGAGCAGACCTTTGCATTTAAAGAAGGAATTGGTACTGAGAAAATTCTTCTGAGAGGAGAAAGTTCATATACATTAACATCAGCAACCATTCTGTGTTAAAACTGTTTCAAAAGCACTATAATAGGTTCTTAAGTTCATATATATTTATGAGATTGACATTTGTTTCTGTGTCTGATGCCTCACTTTAGAAATGCACATTTGAATGACTCAAAAGTCATTCATCTCTCTAAACTTCAGATTATTATGTTTTAGAGGTAATTATGCTTCTCTGTCATTTTTATAAGGTTTCTATGATAAATGAAATATTTTTTGGAAAGCATGTTGAAAACTAGAAGTAGAAAGCAATATAGTTTTATGAAAAAACAGTATAGAGCAAGGTATCACCTCAAATACTTTGGAACTTAATTTTTAAGAGGCATAGGCAACATTTACACTCCCTTCCACCTTCACACTTACACATACAAATCTAAATTTGAAAGTGTATGATGATGTTCTATTACTTTCATTCATTTTTATCTTATTTTATCTTAGCCAACATTTTAACATTGTTATGTAGCAAAATAGTTTTTGCATATATTTCATATGCCATATAATGTTATTCTGTGAAGGACTGTGATCTGATTTTTGGGTATGTAACAAAAGTAAATTTTTTGTCATTTTGTTTTCTTATGACTATTCTTGGGTTCAAACCCTATCTCTAACATACGACTTTGGATTTGAAAATGGGCATATTGTGAATGTTTACAAAATTAATTCAAATTGCATATTTACATTAGGAGAGTTTGCAATCTAATTTTTAAAAATAATTTAAATAAAGCTTATCAAACTTTATGTGGCTTAGACTATTTTCTGATGTTTATTATTGGTATACTTAATGTGTTTGTTTTTCAGCACTAGAAAGTTTTCCTCTATCAAAGTTCTTATTAAATGTGAATAACAAATCACACATAGATAATAATATAGTGTTTTGTCTTATTTTAAAATTTAAATTGAAAATATAAATTAGCTTTTATTTGTGATGTTATATGTTATATTAAAGATTTGCTTTATTTAAAACAGTCAAGATTCTCAGGAAGAAATAGAAATCAGTTCTGCTTATTTTAAGTACAAATTTATTCGAAGGATCTTTAGTATCCGACATAATTATCAGGAAGATGAGAGATTCAAACTTAGAAAATGAGCAGAAAATGAGAGAAGGTAAGATAGAGAATATAGTCAAGGTCACACCAGAGGAACAGTTTAGTTTGGGTTTTGCTACACGTTGCCAACACGGACTCGATTCCACAGCTATGAATAATGGTTAACTCTCCCTGGGGTTTTCATTAGTAATTTGAGTTTCAGAATCTCAAGTAGACTTGATAAAATCCAGGACACATATCCCTGTCCTTGATGCCAAGCGGGTAGGAAAAAGAAATCTGGAATCCTTTGCCTTGTGTAACAAAAGGCAAGGTCTTGCTTTTAAACAAAACAAGAGGGTTCCGCCAAACAGGGAAAGTTTGAATGCTTAGCAGCTGTGAAAAAGAGTACATGTCTACTACTATTCAGCCATTGGACTGTCCAATATCTATTTACATCTTTCTTTCCATACTTACCCTTTTTTAAAAGAAGTTCCAGCCTAACCCAATGCATTGTCCACTATACAACCAATCATCCTCTTCCACAAAGGGTTATAATCCTGAATGTATTTAGTTACATATCCATCTCCAGCTCAAGATAATATCTGGTTTTCCACTATTATTATATGACCCTATATCAGTATTATATACCGTATGGACTTAATAATACAGTTAACTTATATAAATTAATGAAAGTAACAGAAGAAAGGGGAAATTAATTGAAATATAAAACTGTATGTATTACAGAGACTATAAGGAAATATGGGTAGACAGTACAGTCTGTATTTTTACAGCTGTCTTAAGGCCTGAGCTAGCATTTGTGACTTTGCTTTATGTTGTCTTTTCTTCAGTTGGCACCACAGATGTTCAGTGTCCCTTATCCAGTATTGGGATGCAGACCTTTACCCTTAGGAATCAGAGCCCATGATGGTTCTATCTGTATGAGACTGCAGTAGTCTTTTGTTAACTTTTATTTGTTTTGTTGTAGGAAATTTCTCACATACACAAAAGTAGCAAATAGTACAATGAATTGTGTTCCATAACCCAGCTCAACAACTATCAGTAGAAAGCAATCTTGTAACACCTCTACCCTACACCTATCCACCTTTGGGATTATTTGGAACTGAATCCCAGATAACATTTCATCCATTTGTTTTTGTGTATCTCTAAAACATAATAATTTTTTTTGTAAGCATAATCACAGTATCACACAATAATTCCTGGTAGTAAATATCTAGTCAGTGTTTAGATTTCCTTCATTGTCTCATAAGTCTCTTAACATTCAGTTTGCTTGAATTAAGATTCAATAGGATGACACACACTGTGCTAATTACTAGTTCAGAGCATAGACTTCTTTAGGCTAGCGCAACCTGATGTATTGTACATAAAATCAATAACTGTATCTTCAACAGATCATGCTTCTATGAGTTATGTGTTACATAAGACTAGTGAATCCTGTGGCCATCTACTAATTGCATTCTTTTCATTATAAAGTAAGTTCCTTGATAAGAAACAATATTGTGCAGGATACCATTGTTGTGTGTGAGGCATTCAATTCTAAGGATGGTAGTATTGATAGAAAGATAACTTGAGAAAAGTAAATCCAAAATCAAAAGAGATCTCTTCTAGTAAGAATAAACCACTTCCTATACCAAGATGGAAGAAGTCCAATGTAGGTGGCTGATCCCTCCATACTCTACATAATATAGCAATAGAAAGTTGAACATGTTTTGAATGTTAGGAGGAGGCAGACCTCTATGACATACCATGAAAGCTTGAATCTAGAGATGTCTGAACATTTTTCTTCCCTTCTGCTGTACAGGCAGGTCACAGGCATGTGGTGTAGCTGTGGCAATTCATATCATAATTACCCGAGACTGCTACTTGAGGTTAATATAGTCCCAGTTTTGAAATTCATATGTCAGTTATCTCTAAATGTTGATTGTTGTTTTGTAGAAACCATCCTGATGTTCACAAATACAGTGTGGAGACTGTTCAGTGGTATCCTCATGACACTGGCATGTTCACATCAAGCTCATTTGATAAAACTCTGAAAGTATGGGACACAAATACATTACAAGTAAGTACAATGAAACCTTTCTGAATTGCTCTGTAGATGAAGAACTTAATCCTGAACCATTTTCATGTGGCTGTTTGCTAAGGTGTCCTGCATGTTTTATGTAAAAGCAGTAGAGTGGTTAAAGGGAGCTAGACTACTTGAGTTTATATCCTGGCTCTGCTGCTGACTGGTTGTATGACATTGGGCAAATGTCCAAACTTCTGTGTGTCTCAGTTTCCTCCTCTGTAAATAGGGGTAATAATGGAACTTTATAGTATGGTTTTAAGGATTCAATAAGCCAATGTATATAAAGTATCTAGAACAGTGCCTAGCATATATAAATGCTCAAAACCTGTTGGCTGTTATCTTTATTATTTGAAAACTACCATAGTCTAGTGATGTCAAGAAGAAAATTAGACTTTTTCAACTATTGATCTAAAAGCTTAAAAGAACTATTTATATTATTGCTTAGTAAAGGTAGATATTGATAATTATTTCTGTGATAAGCAATCAAATTTAAATATCTAGTGCTAATTTTCCCTGATCTCTGACCCATATTTCTCTGCCTGACTATAGAACATTCTTTACTTAGACAGTATCATCCCCTCAAACTTGACATGTTCCAAACTGAACATTATCTTTCACATCCATTTAATCATAAAATCTTAGCAAGTCTTCCCTTAAATTCTCTCATACTTCACTGTATGTCTATACTACTAAAAACTTCTTACTGGTTTTTCTGCCTTACTTTCCTTCACGCATTAACACAGTAAGTTCTACCCCAGAAATAATCTTATTATAAAGCAGTTTCATCATGTCCTTGCGCAAATCCTCTCCTGGTTGCCATTGCCTAACTCAGCCTTATACTAAGTTCTTCATAACTTCACCCCTTGTTCCATCAACTCTGACTTCTACCTTTTTTCAAAATAAATAATTTGCTGCAGCTGAATTGACCTCCTCTGTCAACTGATCACATCTCAATTATGTTATATTCCCTACCCCTAGTTCCTTCTCTATGCAGCTATTTCCTTAATGTCACATTTCTTATTATAGTTATGATGAACCAAGACTCAGGATGTCAGAGTTCTAGTCCTGTTCTGCTGCTTATTAGATATATTACACTAGGTAAAGTCATCTAATTAATTAGCAAAGGTCTCTTCCACTATAAAATTAAGATATCAGTCCATATGATGTCTAAGGTTCCTCAAGTTCTATCACGTAGTTAGTGATTTCAGCTTCTGGAATCCATATAAATTATCTTGTATTTTAACTTCATAGCACTGTTTTCTGTATTCTCATTTCAACATATTATTGTACTATTTTATATTGTTTCTATATTCATGTATCTTGTGGTTTTCTAGATCATTATTTCCACAACTGAAGGATTGTGTTTTAGGTAATACTAAATCCAATGCTGTGTGCAACTGCTGAATATATAATTTAAGGATAACTAATGAACTAAGTAACCAACCACATATTAATAACTAATAGGGGGGCTGGGATTGTGGCTCAGCGGTAGAGCGCTTGCCTCGCATGCGTGAGGCCCTGGGTTCGATCCTCACCACCACATACAGAGCAATAAAATAAAGACATTGTGTCCATCTACAAAAAAAAAAATAAAAAAAAAATAACTAATAAATCCATGAAGTATAGATATTATCCTAGTCTTAATAACAAATGTTGTTTTATAAATGAATATAGACTGAGAATACTTCTAATTACTCAAACTAAATAGGTGTTTTCTTTTTTGACCCTGTTATATTAGAAAAGAATATGTCATTGATCATTTTGGATTGATTTATTTAGGTACCAGGGATTGAACCCAGGGGTGCTTACCCACTTAGCCACATCCCCAGTCCTTTTTTATTTTATTTTATTTTATTTTTATTTTGAGGCAGTGTCTTGCTAAGTTGTTTAGGGCCTCACTGAGTTGCTAAGACTGGCTTTGAACTCACAATCCTCCTGTCTTAGGCTTCTGAGTTGCTGGAATTGCAGGCATGCTCCACCACGCACGACTGGACTTATTTTTATAATAAAGTATTCATTTTTAAATACATAGCAATTGAAAATGAGAATGTATTTTAAGGATTAAACAAATGTCATGAACTTCCCCTTCTGACTAAAATGGAGTATGTTATAGCCAAAACAGCACCTTCATTAAGAAAAACTAGATTTGTATGAGGGCTTTGGAAAAGCCCTGCTAAGAAATCTAGGACCTAGAGGATATAGATCCTAAAGAAAAAGAAAGCTAATAGAAGTGAATTCATCTTTCTGCAGATTTTCCTTTTTGCCATTTAACATTTCTTGATGTGGGGGCAAGAGACTGAGAAGGCAGGCATTTGACATTTGATAGCTTTTAAGGGATAGAGAAGCTAATGGGACTTTAATCAATGTCATAAGACTGGAGAGGCAGAAATTGGAGCACACAGCAGTCTACCAGATATTAAGAGGTCAGTATCAGAAATAAGAGGGATACAGAGAAGTTAGCCTGATATTGGGTACTGGTTTTCCCTTTGAGTCATTTGCCTATCAAGCTACAGAAAACCACAAAGAAATGAAGCTAAAAATAGCAATTTTCCCCACTCACATGGTACTAAGGGGAAATGTTGCAGTACAGTACTTGCTAAGTAGGAGGAGTCCTATAAAATCCCAGGCTCTTAGGGCACCTGGAGGGGTATACCCTGAGAATGGGTACAAATAGAAGATAAATGGTGCCTGTGGTAGGCAGAATAAAACTCCCTCCTCCCAAGATGTCTATAGCATAATCCCTAGAACCTGTTGATATGTTAGGTTACATGGCAAAGGGAAATTAAGTTTGCTAATTACCTGACCCCAAGATATGGAGATTATCCTGAATTATCCTGGTGGGTCCACTATAATCACAAGGATTTTAAAAAGTAGAATAGAGAGGGAGAGGAAGATCATTAGAGTATGGAATAGTATGAGAAATGTAAAATTACTGACTTTGTAAATGGATGATGGGACCACAAGTGAAAGTTGGAAAAGGTAAAGAAAAGTTTCCAGAAAGGAAGGCAGCCTTGCCAGCACCTTGATTACAGTCCAGTGAGACCTGTATGACACTTCCAACCTATAGAGTAGTCAGATAATAAATTTTGAGTTTGTTCAAGCTACTGAGTTTATGGTGATTCCTTACCTCAATAATAGAAAATTACATTAGAATTTTACAAAGATAGCAAATGAGTTTTATAAATTCACTCAGTGCCTGATTGAATTGAGATAATCTATACTTTCCTTCTGCCAATTGAGTCTTCTTTTGAGATGTTAACGTTATATAGTCTATCGTTCTTTTATGTTATTTTTGGCACTCAATCAGAAAGTACCAAAAACCGACAATAGAGTCAGACTGATATCTCCAGGCCATGACGTCTTTATTAGAAAATTATTGTAAACATTTAAAAAAGAAATAATATCAATCCTATACAAAAACTTAAAGGGGCAGGGGAACCCTCAAGAGGGTAAAGGAGAGGGGAAAAGGAACATTTATTTGCAAACTTATTTTATGAAGTGAGCATATTCTTGATTTCAAAACTTCCATGGATATTACAGGGAAATTGACTGGTATGGCTTATAAATACAGACACAAAAATCCTAAATAACCTGTTAGTAAATAGAATCTATCAACATACAAAATGAATAATGTATCACAATTGAATGGCATTTATTTTAAGAAAAAAGTTGTTTTAGCATCCAAAAACTAATTAATATGATTTACCATGTTATTAGAATGAAGGTAAAAAATTACATGATCATCTAAAAACATCCCAAAATTTTTTAATAAAAATCACTACCTATTTATCTTTTTTTGGTACCGGGGATTGAACTCAGGGGTACTCAACCCCTGAGGCACATCCCCAGCCCTATTTTGGTTTTATTTAGAGACAGGGTCTCACTGAGTTGCTTGGTGCCTCACTTTTGCTGAGGCTGGCTTTGAACTCTTGATTCTCCTGTCTCAGCCTCCCAAAGTGCTGGGATTACAAGCATGCGCCACTGCGCCCAGCCCCATTCATGATTTTTTTTTTTAAAAAAAAAAAACAAAAACCTTAATCAATGGGGAAAAGAGAAATCTTTTCATTTGATAAAAAGTTTCTTTTTTTAAACAACTGAAGCAAAAAAAAAATTGGGGGAGTTGGTAAAAATTAGAAAACTTTCCCATTGAATTATTATGTTATTGTCTCTGTTCAGCATTATACTGGAATTCTTAGCCAGTTAAAAAAGGCAAACAAAGGAAACAAAAGGCAATAGAATTGACAAGGATACATTGAAATTATCATTCACAGAAAATATGATTATAAACATAAAAAATACAAAAAAATCAATAGCCAAACTATTAGAATTTGTGTTAATAAATGTAGCAGATTTGTTGGATATAAGATCAATTTTTTCTAAATTCCAGGCACAAACAATTATAAAATGAAATGTCAAAAGTAAGGCCATTCACAATTGCATAACAAATCATCATATACTTACTAATAAATTGAATAGAAATGTACAAGACCACTCAACACTACACAGAAAATATAAAATATTACTCAGAGAAATTAAGACCCAAATAAATGGTAGAATATGCCACATTTAAGAATTGGAAAGTTCAATAATTGTGAACATACCAGTTCTGCCCAAAGTGATCCTCAGAATCACCGCATTTCCGGTCAAAATCTTAGGATTCTTTTATGAAAATTGAGTAGCTAATTCTAATGTTTATATGAAAATGCAAAGCGATAAGGCATTCTTTAAGAAGAGTGAAGTTGGAAGAGCTCACTACAAAGTGTCAGGATTAATAGGACAAAGAAAGGAACAAAGCTTGCAAAGACAATGAAAGGAATAGCCAAAGAGTAAAAGTAAAATTAAAAGCATATGAGCATATGATATCAGTGAAAGAGGTTGTTTTAAAGACCAGTGGAGTAGTAGTCAGTTGCATTGAATGTTGCAAGCAAATTAGGTAAAATAAAGAGGTTACCCAGAAAGAATAGTGTGAATACAGTAGTGAAACCACCACTGCAGAAAATAAGATTTCAGTGAATTGAGAAGTACATGGAAAGTAAGAAATTAAATATAGCCCAAGTTTGGATTTCAAGAGGAGGAAAGAAGATGTAAGGAGAATGTAAGGTGAAAGGTATTTTGAGTTTTTAAATTTTTTTTTTATCTTGGGGAAGTGGGAAAATAAGAGACCTAAACTTTCAGTGCTATTCCGAATGAGACAGGAGGGAGAGAATTCACAGATACCTGGGAGGTGAGCAGTAGAGTGAGATTTCTGTCTGCTGAAGGGCTTCTGAACAGAAGTGAGGAAATTAACTTTTGGAATGGGGAGGAATCATTTTTGCATAATGAGTGGTGAAGGAGAAAGGATAAGTAGAAACAAAGTTTATTGTTGTTTTGTTTGTAAGACATTAAGGAAATTCTGATTGAGTGGCTTCTGTTTTCTATTTGAATTGAAAAATCAGATCACCTGCAGTGAAAAAAGTTTGAAGTAGCTGTAGACTATTGTGGAGAATACTACTGAAATAGTAACTAGTAGGACTTGCAGTCATGGCTGAAAGTCCAGTTAAAATGACTGATCTTGTATAGTGAAACCAGTTTGCTAACTATAAGATTTTCTTCACCTCACTAAAGGAGAACAGGGATTGGACAAGTCTGGTACCGTGGGCAAGTCTTACTAGTGGCCTTTTTTTAAAAATAAAGTTGTACTGGACCACAAACATGCTCGTTAGTTGTCTGTAGCTGCTTTGCTACTACTACGGCAAAGTCCTTAAAGCCTAAAGGTTTAAGGTCCTTAAAGGTTTATGGTCCTTAAAGCCTAAAATTTTTACTGACCTTTTTCAGAAAAAGTTTGTCAACTCCTCTGTAGATTAATCTGGATGTAGGTTCAGAAAAGGTTGACATTTGGAATCATTCAGAGTTGTCCTGACAGACAACAAGGATCGAAAGATTAACAACAAAGGATGGAAGATACTGGCAGTTGATGTGTTGGACTTTGGAATCCATGCTGGAGAGGAAAAGAAGTGGACAGGATGAACTGCTGATAGGAGTCTTAGGGTTTATTAAAATGTCTTAAGAGTTGAGGGGAAAATCAAAGTGATTGTTATCATGGATAACTGAAATACATGATGTCAGAGTAGAAGCAATTCTAGGACAGGCTACAGGGAACTGAAAGGCAGATGGCTGGCTAGATCATCCATGTGGATACTAAAATTCTCTTAGAGTGAGTGGAGAGAAAGATGGTGAGCTAGGTAGTTGTCTTTTCTTAATTTCTGGGACTTATTTTATGTTTAAGTTAAATAAATTGTTAATAGTCAATTTTAAAATTGCTAAAAATGTGAGAAAATGAAAATTTGGTTCTTTGATTTTATCATTAACATTTATGCTTTTTAAATGTCTTTTCATTATCAGACTGCAGATGTATTTAATTTTGAGGAAACAGTTTATAGTCATCATATGTCTCCAGTTGCAACCAAGCACTGTTTGGTAGCAGGTTTGTATGTATATTCTTTTGTCTTTTAACATACTGAAAGTTTTCTCCCTTTTTTTCTATTTATCTTTTATAGACATTTTAACCCAGATGATGACAATTGTTTTTTTTCCCCTTGCAGTACTGGGAATTGGATTTAGGAGTGTGGTGCCACTGAGTTATATCCTTAGCCCTTTTTATTTTTTATTTTGTGACAGGGTCTCCCTAAATTGCACAGGCTGGCCTAAAACTTGCCATTCTCCTACCTCAGCCTCTTGAGCTGCTGGAATTACAGGCATGCATCACAGTTCCCAGCCACACAATTCTTTTTCAAAAAAGTATATACTACTATTTATATTGAACAGATAATGTACAAGTCAAGCACTGTGCTAAGGGCAAGATGCAAAGATTAAGAAAGCCTATTTCTAGATGGGCACAATATCACACGACTGTTATCCCAAGAACTAGGGCAGCTAAGGCAGGAGGATCACAAAATCAAGGCTAGCCCACACCAACTTAGCAAGACTCTGTCTCAGAATTAAAAATAAAAAGGGCTGGGGATATCGCTCAGTGGTAGGACACCTCTGGGTTCTATCCCCAGTACTGCAAAAAACTTGTTCCCTAACAAGTTGCTTTTAAATCACTAACCTCAAAGATTTTTTGTTTCTCATTTTTTTGGTACCCAAATAAGGGATTGAACCCAGGGATGCTTTACCATTGAGCCACATCTCCAACTCCTTAAAAAAATTTTTTTTTTAAATTTTGAGACAGAATCTCACTGAGTTGAGAAGGCCTCACTCACTAGGTTACTAAGGCTGGCCTCAAACTTGAGATCCTTCTGTCTCAGCCTCCCAAGTCACAGGGATTGCAGGCATGTGCCACCATGCTTAGCTCAAAGATTTTACATGAACAAAAATTGGTAGCTTTTCCCATATGACATTATAAAGCAAGAAAATTAAATATAAAAATCCATTTATATAAAAGCACATGTAATAATAAGATTTCATATATAAAGAAGAAAAAATTTTTTTCTAGTATTGGGTATCTGGTCACTGTGATGGTACTATGTGAGTCTCTTCACCTCCAGACATTCAGCTGCTTCATCTATAAAGAAGACCTAGGCACTAAGTTGTCTTTGAGGTTCAGTCTCTATCCACATTTTCTGTGAATCTGTTACAATTGGAAGTATATCATTAACTTGGAAAAACTAAACTATTAAAATATATATATATATATGTTATACATATAAATGATCTGATGTGAAAAATATGGCATAGAATTATATACATACATTTAAATTTATAAGACAAATTTCTTGGTTTTGACATTGTACTTTAGTTAACCAAGTGATTTGAGAAATCTGAGTGAAGTGCAAAGCTATTAAACAGGCCTCTCTGTAATGGCTTTGCAGCTTCTTGCAAATCTGTAATTATTTTAAAATTTAACATGATGCAATAATAGAGTTCTCTTACTACCAAAGTATAACTACAATTAAAATAATTTTTCTAATTACAAACATTAGAGACGATTTGAAATGTATATTTGGCATACATTTTTATATCTATGCATGGATACGGTGAAAATATGATTCCTAGTAGTGTGCTCTTTCTTTTTTTTTTTTAAATATTCATTTTTTAGTTGTAGGTGGACACAATATCTTTATTTTATTTTTATGTGATGCTGAGGATCGAACCCAGTGCCTCCCGCGTGCTAGGCGAGCACGCTACCACTGCGCCATAACCCCAGCCCCGTGTGCCCTTTCCTTTTGATGATGATTTATAATAAAATTATGTTAAACCATTTTTTTTTTTTTTTTTTTACAGTTGGTACTAGAGGACCCAAAGTAAAACTTTGTGACTTAAAATCTGGATCCTGTTCTCACATTCTGCAAGGTATTTTTTTTTTATTTGAAACAACTACTACTTTGAGTAAACCATTCAATAAAAAGAACATTACTGGGCTGGGATTGTGGCTCAGTGGTAGAGCGCTTGCCTCGCATGTGTGGGGCACTGGGTTTGATCTTTAGCACCACATACAAAAATAAGTAAAGATATTGTGTGTCCATCTATAACTAAAAAATATATATATTTTTTAAAGAAGAAAAGAAACATTACTAACAATATGTTCTTTGTAAGTGACATGAGTGATGTATTTTGTGCTAGTTGTTAAAAGTTAACAGGGAAATAAGGATCCTTCTGTGCCCATAATGGAAGCTCAAAGGATTTGGAAAATAGGTCTAACTCAAAACCTTATGTTATTTCTACATGTAAAAAAATAAATTGCTAATGAAACTTAGGTCAGTAGTTTGTATCATGAGCATTGCTTACTATTGTTCTAATGAGTAAACATTGTTCTTAATATTTAAGTGCATTTTTCAGTGCAAATATTTTAGAAAAAATTGAACTACTTTGAAAAGGTATATTAATTTAAATTTTTTGCTACTTTTTATCAGTATTAGATTGTCTGATTCTAAACAGTGAAGAGATGAAATATAATTCAGAAATGTACATTTTTATTCATCTCTGAGGAACACATATCAAGAAAACTTGGTGGGATGTTTAGCATGTTTTATATTATACATTTCAATTGAGGTAAGCTTGGCAGATGAATATGTCAGATTTGAACAGTTCATTTAGGTAATAGTGAACCATTAAATGTTGAAATCACCCTATGAACCACTCACATGTGCTTTTAGAAAAAAGTTTATACAAGTGCTGCTTGCAGTCAAGAATTTTTTTGTTAAAATTTTATGAACAATTAGGAAAATTTTTATTCCTTTAAAATGTTTATCTTAGGTTTTATTGTATGGCTTTTTATCATAGAGCTAAATAATTAAGCTTGAGTTGTATGAATTGACTGACATAGGCTAACAACTATTTTTTATAAAAGATTCACTTGCTCTGTTCTTTCCAAAGCAAAATCAGTCCTTTTATTTTAAATATTATGTGTTCAAAATATCCCACACCCTTCCTATTCACATTTAAACAGATTATTATAAATGTCCAAAAAATGATAGTATCCATTCACAACTAATATTTATGATTACTTTCTTCAGAATCAGGCAAAGTTATTGGCACTTTATCTTCTGATTTTTCGAATATTGTATAAGACTTTTCAAATAGTTGTATTTGCAGGTCACAGACAGGAAATCTTGGCAGTTTCTTGGTCACCACGTTATGACTATATCTTGGCTACTGCAAGGTAAAATTCAACTTATTTGATTTTGGTGTTTATGTTAGTAATTAATAATAAGCATTTTAAACACTATGTTTATGCAGGATATATGTTTTAGCATATTTATTAGCCCTTGAAAAATGAAAATAATTTAATGAAAAATGAAATAATTTTACAGATTTTAACTCATATCACTAAAGAAATATTTGCGTCATAATCCTGATCTTAACTAACCATCTTGAAGGTATTTATCTTTTAGAATAGAGAAAACACAATCTCTATAGTGATGGAAATCAGCTAGCACTAATGAAATAGCTGTGTGGTATCATTTTTGCACACACAAGTACAACACTATTAATTTAACAGTGGCATTTTATTTATCTTCTTTAACCCAGAATTATTTCAGCTCTAATACAAAACATCCATTCATTCATTGATTCAACTTACCAGCATTTAATTCCTACCTACCATGTGCCAAACATTGTTCTAGGGCCACAGAAATAACAGACTTTCTGGAGCTAAGAATCTAATGAGGGAAAAAATCAGTGATCACAGGACATTTGGAAAGATGCTTTAGTACAGGTACATCTTCGGTAGGTGTGGATATAGGAAAAGAAAGCAGAAACACTGTACTGTGACAGGGTCAAAATGTTCATTTTTTTGGGGGGAGGGAGTTCTGGGGATTGAACTCAGGGGCACTCAAACACTGAGCCACATCCCCCTAGTCCTATTTTGTACTTTATTTAGAGACAGGATCTGAGTTGCTTAGTGCCTCTCTTTTGCTGAAGCTGGCTTTGAATTTGTGATCCTCCTGCCTCAGCCTCCTGAGCAGAGCTGCTGGAATTAAGCAGAAAGATCAGTAGAGTAGAGGAAAGGGAACAGGGAAGAGAGGAGGGAAGAGAAGGGAAGTACTGGGGACTGAATTAGAACAAAATATATTCCATACTTTTATAATTTTGTCAAAATGAATCCTAATGATAACTAAAAAGAACCAATAAAAATACATTGTCCTCATTATTCACTTTATTCTCAATTTTTATATTAAAAGGAAAATCACCAAATTAATGCCAAATAGATTCTTTGGTATTGAACTCAAGGGTACTTGACCACTGAACCACATCTGCAGCCCTATTTTGTGTTTTATTTAGAGACAGGGTCTCAATGAGTTGCTTAGTACCTCGCTGTTGCTGAGGCTGGCTTTGAACTTGCGATTCTCCTGTCTCAGCCTCCCAAAGTGCTGGGATTATAGGTGAGGGCCACTGCACTGGCTCCAAATAGATTTTTTTTTTTTTGGTACTGAGAATTAAATTCAGGGGTACTCAAACACTGAGCCACATCCCCTGCCCTATTTTGTGTTTTAAATAGAGACAGTGTCTCACTGAGTTGCTTAGTGCCTCGCCATTGCTGAGGCTGGCTTTGAACTTAATTCTCCAGTCAGCCTCCAAAAGTGCTGGGATTACATATGTGCGCCACCGCGCCCGGCTTCCAAATAGATTCTTTTTTTTTTTTTTTTGATTAGTTTATTTAGTTGCATTTCAAGTCATAGTACATATGTAGAGCTCAGTTTTTCCATTTCTCTGGTTGAAAACCAGATAAAGTCACACCACCAAATAGATTCTTAAAGTGAAATTAATTAACTGCTTTATTGTCGAGATAGTATTTGAATTGCAAGGACCTTGTAGGGAAGATGCTCTTGTAATTAAAAACAGCATAAAAGCAGAATTTTATCCTTCCTTTCTTTCCTGTGTTTTTTATCTTCATACTATTGTTGTATTGATTATTTGCTGAAAAGGCAAAAGAATAACAATCCAATCATATAAATACGTTTATGTTAATATGAAGAAGACTGTGTGTCAATGCTAGAAAGATGGGTGAAGGGTACTATTACTACTCTAGTTGCATGTATTCAGTGTAATGTTTATTTCTTCGCAGTGCTGACAGTAGAGTAAAACTATGGGATGTGAGGAGAGCTTCGGGATGTTTGATTACTCTTGATCAGCATAATGGGAAAAAGTCACAAGCTGCTGAGTCAGGTAATGAAGACTAAATTAATACAGAAATAAGACAATAGTAATTTTTATACTAAAGTTTTTAAATTGAAGCCAAATAATAAATATATTTTGGCAAATATATGAGATATATATATATATCATAAACTTTATGATATTTTTGAAAGACATTCACCATGAATCACCTTTTAAATTACATAAACTAGGGGCTGGGGCTATAGCTCAGTGGTAGAGCACTTACCTAGCAAGTGTGAGGCACTGGGTTCGATCCTCAGCACCACATAAAAATAAATAAATAAAATAAAGGTATTGTGTCCATCTACAACTAAAAAAATATTTAAAAAATAAATACATAAATTAAATTATGGTTGTCTTTCTCAAAAATAGAAATAAGTATGGCCTTTTCTTTTGCCTCCAAATTTTCAAACAGAAACTTTTGTAGATTAATTTGCCTTACTGATTTTTTTCCTTCCAGTGAGGCTAGTTATACAAATTAAATTCCAAGTAGGAAACTACAATAAATTACAGAATCAGTAGTATTTTGTGCCATTGTGGCAGCATAAAAACTGCAAGTTGTATTAAATGTGAGTCAGCTGCAATCTCTGTGACAATGTATGTCAACTGTATTTTCATATTAGAATTTGACTCTTTTGTAAAAACATTCAGTCAGTATTAATGCTGGACTAGAAGTATATTAGGATGAACTACATAAAACATCATTCTCATAATCTTTTTAAAGTAAACAGACTATTAGGAATTGGGCTTTCTCAAACTAATTTTGAAAGTGATAATAAATTTTGATTTGAAATGAACAGTTATCCTTTTTGTTAAACTTTCTTATTATTTTTTTGTAGCAGGGATTTAGCCCAGAGTACCTCTTAACCACTGAGCCATATCCTGAGCCCCTTTTATTTTTATTTTTAATTTTGAGACAGGATCTTGCTTATGGCCTTGCTAAGTTTCTGAGGTTGGCTTTAAACTTGTAATCCTCCTTCCTTAGCCTCTGAATGGGGGATTATAGGCATGTGCCACCATGTCTAGCTGTCTCCGTTAAACTTTTCTTAATGGGAAACACTAGTATTGATTTTTTAAGAGTCCATGGAATGATTTTTTTATTAGAAATGAAGGATGAAAGGTGACTAAAGTTTTAGTGTTAATCTATTCATTTAATTGAATTTGATATCATAGTTTACATGCTGAAAATAATTATATTTGGCAACATCTTTCCCCCTTTGATTTTCCTGTTTTTATGGTTCTGATTCATATGGCCTTTCATATTCAAATAATCTGAAAGGTTAGCTAATTTTAAATGTAATCAACTTATATATATATTTTAAGTAACTCAGGTAGTTGTTCCTTAATATGTTTAAATAATTTAATCTTAAGCATTAAGTATATGCCAAATACAGGAAAAGAACTGAACTGTATTTTTCATTGCAGCAAACACTGCTCATAATGGGAAAGTTAATGGCTTATGTTTTACAAGTGATGGGCTTCACCTCCTCACTGTTGGTACAGATAATCGAATGAGGCTCTGGAATAGTTCCAATGGAGAAAACACACTAGTAAGAGATTTTTATTTGCCTTTGGGGATATAAATTAAAGAAATAGATCTGTGACATATACTTTATAGTTTTTTATAGATTTAACTCCATTTCTTGAGTTTGAATAATAGCTGTTCTTTTGTTGTTGTTTTTTGATACTAGGGATTGAACTCAGGGGCACTGGGCCACTGAGCCACATCCTCAGCCCTATTTTGTATTTTATTTAGACACAGGGTCTTACTGATTTGCTAAGTGCCTTGCCGTTGCTGAGGCTGGCTTTGAACTTGGAATCCTCATGCCTCAGCCTTCCAGCCACTGGGATTACAGGCATGCGCCACCATGCCCGGCATAATAGCTGTTTTTTAGACAAATGTATTTTCCCACTGCAAACTAGTACTTTTCAAATCAAGAAAACCCACCTTTACCCAACCCTTGCTATGCTCCTCCTACTTAGTGGAGAATCATTGTTCTACTGTGACATTGTTCCATACATATTTCTCATGTATGTTGAAGAATGAAAGATTGAGAATTACCAATAAAAGTAAAATGTATGAAGTTACATATTCAAGTTTTATATGATAAATGACTTGTATATAAAACTCAAATGAGTATTATACCAGAATATATAATACTTTATTTAATACTAGAAAATACTGGAATAAATGTGTTTTGAAAGTGGTAGATTCTCATGTAGCAGTTCATTTCTAGTATTTGTTTTTATATATGTTGTAATCCTTACCAGATAAACCAATGGCTTAATAACTTTCCGAATAAACTATGAAAAGTTTATACTTTTCATTGAGTTTATATGCCAGATACAGTGCTGATAATAATTAGCATTTAATATATGTGCAGGAATATATATTTAACATTGTATCAACATTATAGTGATAGGTACTGTAATAATACCCATTTTACACGGGAGGGAAATGATACATAAAATGGTTATGTAACTTGCCTGAGTTTACATACCTAGAAAGGAACAGTTTGACTCTAAATTCTACTCATACCATAATTCGGATTTTATCCAGACCTTTTAAAGCATGTGTGTAGGTATTAATCATAGTCCTTTTTTTACTCATCTTTTCTAGCTAATAATTCTCTTTAAAGTACTCTAGATGTCACTTATTAATACAAAAACTACTAAAAGATCAAAAGTATGTCTAGAATACTTCAGAATTTGCTAGTCCTTTTTGTCCCCCATGCTGGGGATGAAACCCAGGGCCTTGTGCATGCAAGGGCAAGTGCTGTACCTCTGAGCACCACCCCCTACTCCTCTTTCAACTTTATGATTCTCTCATAGAAACCCAGGGCTTGTGATTTATAAGTAGAAAGATTCTTCCATTCCTTATATTCCTCCTTAATCAGGTCACTTACTCGTTTTTTGTGACTTTCCTTTTCTCCCATTTGTTGAATAAATATTTATCAAGTGCTTACTTATTTGCCAGGCAGTATTATATAGTAGTGTATAACACAGAAAAGGCCTGACTTCAGAGAGTCTCCAGTCCAGGTAGAGGATGAAAGACATCAGTCAATCGGTAGATGGATAGATGTATAAACTATTTAGATAGTGTGAACACTGTGAAGAAAAGCAAAGTAAGGAAAGGAGCATAGGAAATACTGGGAAATTGGAGTTGCTATATTGCACAGGACAGCCAGGGTAGGTCTCACTGAGAAGGTAACATTTGCCCTGGAGGAAATGAAGAAGTAACCCATCAGTTACATGAAAGGGAGAGCATTCTAGGCAGAGGAAGGGAAAAAGTACAAAGCCTGAGGTGGAAACATGTATGGGATACTCAGGGAATAGCTAGGAGGCTTTTGTGTTGGAATCAAGGAAGAGTTACAGGAAAAAGGAACAGAAAGAATAGTATGCCAGAGTCCTTAGAGGTCTCTGTAAGGGCATAGGTTTTTCTCTGAGTGAGATGGAAAGCCACTAAAGGCTTTTGATTGAAGTAGTGACAGGATCATTCTAGAAAAGTATCCTGGCATGTGTGTCAGTGTTTAGTGTGATGAATACAAATGTTACTGAATGTATGTACATTGTTAATGCAGATGTATTCCATTTTTCTCTCCTTGAAGGTGATAATTTGTATCCTGTTGGATTTTGCCCATAAGAACACATCTAGAATAGTGTGTTTGGACTGAATAACACATTTTTAAGTGGACTTAATCAAAGTAAAATCATTCATGAAAAGACGATCAGCGCCCAAAAAGTCAGTTACAGAAAGTTAACGGAAGACAAAGAAACTTGGAACACTGATCTAAGAAAAAGTTAATTGTAAGGGGAAACATGCTGTCTTGAGTTTTTAAAGGGCTGTCAGAACAAATACCAAATTTCAGTCCTGCCATTTAGTAATTGAGGCAGCTTGTTTAAGACTATTGTCAGTTTCATTGTCCTCACTTTGTAAATTGAGAATATTGTCTACATAAAAAGTAACCATAAGGGTAAAACAGAAGTATGCAAAAAGTAGTATTCTAACTGCCAAATAAAGGCATATATCATAATGATAAGTATTTTTATTGTGTATTTTTGCCTTATTAGTAGAACCCTTTTTACTTTAGAGGAAGTATAAACACACACTTCCAATATATGTGTAATTATAAATTATATAAAAATGCTAGTATGTCTATATATTAAACTTAATAAAGCTTAATTTCTTATTTTTTGGATAGAAGTGAAACAGAAGTAGAAACTTTCGCACCTTAATGAATAATGTTGCACACTCCCTGAGATTTGTGAAGACTATTGCCATAGAGTGCAGAACAAGTATCTGCAAGGAAAGTTCCCAGGGAAGCACCTTTTGCTGAAATTAGAGAAAACATTCCAAAGCAGACATTCTGATATTTTCTGTGTTAGTTACTAGCATTTTCATGCATCTTGTGATTGATAACATCAGGAAACTAGAACTCTATCCATTATTCTTCTCTATCAGTGGATCAGCTATTAAATCAAACGCAATTTTCCTTTTTGATTTTTTTTTTTCTTTCATATCTGTCTCCCTTTCCAGTCTCACTACTGGGATAGTCTCTCTAATTACTCTAATGTCCTTCTAACTATTCCTAAATTCATCTCCCAGTGGAATTCTTTCTATGAATCCTCTGTTTTCAGATTATTAAAACTGAATGCCTTTGCCTTTTATGTACAAGGCCTTCATAAATTGTGTCTTCTAGCTCAATAGATTATGTCCTGCCGCTTTCTCATTTTTTCTAATATTTAGCCATACTGATTCACTTTTTATTTTACTCACTTATTTATTTATTTATTTATTTATTTATTTATTTATGTGTGTATGGTCCTGGGGATTGAACCCAGGGCCTTGTGCATATTAGGCAAGCACTCTACCAACTTAGCTACTCCTCGTCCCCCTTAATCACTTTAAATATACCATGCTCTCTCTTCCTCACATTCTGCTATAGGAACTGCTGCCTTTCCTTTAGAATACCCCTTCTCCTTCCTGTTCTAGCTGATCCTCAGCTTTCAAGATTCTTCTCAGGTATAACCACTTTAACTCTTCTGTTCTAGTTTAGATGCCCCCAGAATACCTTATGCTCACTTGTATTACAGTGTACTATGATCATCACTTCATGGAATGGAAGAAAAATAATGCACCAGGCATAGTGGTTTTTGACTGGTGTAGTCTAGATCGAGTTTCAGATTCTATCATTTACTAGCCAAGAGACCTTGATCATATTACTTAGCCTTTCTAAGGATTTTCTTTTTGTATAATCATGTCACCCATCTTGTAGTATTGTTTTGAAGACTATGTGAAATACTACATGTAAAACACTTAGCACATTATCTCGTACAGCAAATATTGACATTTAGTAAATGTTATCCGCCATTATTATTAATTATTAAACTGATGGTTGTTTGACAGTAAAATGAGCTGCCTTGCGATAGAATCTGCATTGCTTTAGGTTTTCCCTTATTAGATAGATGTATATCTTTCTTGAGACAACAAAAGGGATTCATATTTTCTATCCCAAATCTATGAAATCTATCAAAGTCTTTTCAGTTCTATTTTAAATACCACCTTTAAGACATCATAGACCAAAGTAGCCTTCTATTATAACATGCCATTTACCACACACTGCTTTTATGGTTAACATTTGTATTCATTAAATGAGGATCTTAGAGTATATGCATTTAGCCACCCTATGGCAGAAATTATATAATTTCTGCTATAGGATCACCTAGCACGATATGTTACACGTAGTAAGCACTTAATAAACGGTTGATCCTTCCCTTCCTTAGTCTGTTATTTGAACTTTCTTCTATAGACATTGAAAAGATAGTGATAATTTTTGAGCTCACAGGTGATTTGATCACAGCAGTGATTTAGAAGGATTAATATGATGTTAAAGTGAAGGATGAATTGGAGCAGGAAAGCCTAAGGACAAAGATAAAATTTAGTAAGCTAGTTCTGTAGTCATACCTTATTCAACAGGTTTCAATTAAAATTTGGGAAGAAATGTGGTATAATTGAAAGAGTATAGGTTTTGTAACTAGGTATTCTCAAATAAGGCCATTACAGTCTAACGGTTCATAATTTTTCCAATATTCACTAGTTAAGAAGTAGTTTACGGGGGCTGTGATTATGGCGCAGTGTTAGCGTGCTCGCCTAGCGCATATAAGGCACTGGGTTCAATCCTCAGCACCACATAAAAATAAAATAAAGATATTCTGTCACCTACAACTAAAAAATAAATATTTAAAAAAAAAAAGAAGTAGTTTATGTTTTTTAATCTTGCCTCCATATCATTCTACAAATTTGTGCATATGTAGGATTAAAAGATGCAAGTGAAAGAATGTTATGCTTTTAAACATGTATAGTAGTTAATAAATCCAAGCACTTACTGACTACCTTTATGTCCCAGGTGCTGTCATATGTATTATTTCACTTGCTTTTTCATAACAACTCTGTGGTAAATTATATTATTTCCACTTGACAGATTAGAAGAATGAAACTCAGCAGAGGTTAAGTCATTACTGATAAGGGATCAAAGAATAAAAAGATGGATATTAAAACTCAAGTCTGCTGAATATAAGCTTAATGTTTAAGCCGTTTATATAATTTTTGCCATAGGGTGGCTAAATGCATATACTCATTTCTGTTAGATGTTATTCTAAAGGGTAAGTAAGCTGTTAGATCATCGTGTATCCATTTGAGCCTCAGTGTTTCTATTTTTATGTACATATATATCCACACACAAGTGTGCGCGTGCACACAGACACACACACACTTCCACCCACCCTTTAGAGAAAGAGAACAGTGTAGATTACCATTTAAATTTCCAAGACTCATGTCAAAGAAGGGAGATTTTGGTGATCTGCATACTCATCATTCCTAAATGATTAGATATTGGTTTTAATTATCAGCAGAAAGTGAACCTGTCAGGCTTCTTTAGCCCAAAGCATCTCAGGCACCCGAGGAATTTATTAAAATGAAAATTCTTCTTTAGTAAGATTGCGATGGGGCCTGGAAGACTGCAAGTCTAATGCTCAAGTGATTCTCCTGCCACTGAGTTTGCAGACTACCTCTTTTGAGTACAAGAACAGAATTTAAATTTTTGTCCCAAATGCATAATTGTTTACACAAAGCTGAAATTACAATTATGCATACTATTTGTGTCTGTGGTTTTATATACTTAGCCTTTATCCTTATTTTCTGTACAGTTTTCATAATTATGATTTATATAAGCCATAGAGTTAATATCATGTTAAGAATATATATCATTCTCAGTTTCACCATTCTGGATAATGCTGCATTCAGTTTCCCTGGGCATATTATTTTTTGCTGTTTAATTATTTCCTTAAGATAAATCCCAGGAGCAGTTCCTAGCTCAAAGGGTAAACATATCTTTGTTGTTTAATGAGTAGTTTTGCAAGATGGAAAAAGACCTAGAGATGGACATTGGTGATGGTTGCCCAACAATGTGAATATATTTAATTCCATTAACTATCTGCTTAAAATGACTGAGATAGCAAATTCTTTATTATGTTTGACCACAATTCAAGTTCTTTTAAAATGAAATCAGTAGAAGGTTATATATAACCCACTCATCCCCCAAATACACAAAGAATATCTTTGTATTTTATTGCATAATAAACCCTTGACTTTTTAGAAGGAATAACCAAATTATAATGTCATCAACATGTTTACCTCACGTGTGCCAGTATTGTGTGTCTCTCTTTCTTAAAATTTCTGCCAAACCAGGGGTTGGGGATGTAGCTCAGTGGTAGAGAATTTGTCTAGCATGCACAAGGCCCTGGGTTTAATCCCCAGCACCACAAAAAGAAAAAACAATTGCCAAACAGTGTGGTTCTTCAAGTTTGCCTTGATTTGCTTTTTTATTTGTCAAGACTAAAATGTGCCCTTATGTTTTTTTTGCTATTTGTATTTCCTCTTAGTGAAATACACATTCATGTCATTAACCCTCATTTCTATTAGAATATTAAACATGTTTAAATTTAAGAGCTCTTTCTATACACTGTTATAATGTTATATTATAATATTTGGAAGAAGTATTTCTCCCAGTCTTCAATGTCCTTATTAATTTAGATTTCAGAAATAATTAACTTGATGATTTTAATCCATCCTACAGGTGAACTATGGAAAAGTTTGTAATGACAGTAGAAAAGGATTGAAATTCACTGTCTCCTGTGGCTGCAGTTCAGAATTTGTTTTTGTACCATATGGTAGCACCATTGCTGTTTATACAGTTTACTCAGGAGAACAGATAACTATGCTTAAGGGACATTATAAAAATGTTGACTGCTGTGTATTTCAGTCTAATTTCCAGGTAAGAATGATACTTAAGGGAATTTAAGATTTTCAAGTGGCTAGCTTGCTAGATTAGTAGCATATAAAAGATTACATTGTGCTTTCATTCTACAGGGTTGTACTTATAATCCACATTCGAGCCAGGATTTATTTACTAGTAAATAAGCCTATATTTTTAGATGGCATAAGATATGTATGAGTGAATATAATGCTGTGCAATTGATTGGGATAAATTCTCTTTCTTTTGCATATGGACCCCATATAGCTGTTGAGAATGTCTGATGAAATAAAATATTTTCTTACAATCTTTTGTGTAAAATAAATGAATAAGTATAGGTATTTAAACTCAAAATGTAGTGTATCTTGGTTTATGTATGTGTGGGTATGTCTGAAATTTTATGTCTTCCTTGTTTTATACTAGTGGCTAATAACAGTATGCCTTTAAAGTAGTATAGCTCACAGACTTTCTTCAATACCTGTGGATTTTGTTTAACATCCTGATCTTTTTCTTTGTGTAACCAACGCAGCAGATGTTTTCTTTTGAAAGAACACAAATAAATTTATGTGCTCCTTTAAATGAGTCTACTATAGCAAGATCATTGATATTTTCTGTTATTTGTAGTTAAGGAAAATTAAGCTTGTGAGAAAGTTAAATATTAATAGAATGACAATTGTGGATTATTAGAACTAGAAGGAACTTTATTACCTGGGGAATCTCCTGTTCATTCATTAATACTGAACTTAATTTATGTCTGACACTGTACCCTAAGATAGACACTCCTGATATTTCAGCCAATATACACTATCATGGCAATATCTGTTATTAAAATATACAAGTATTTACTCATCTTACTGACCGGTAAATAGCCACTGCACTAGTTCCCTCAAATAACTTCCAATCTCAGCCCCCTTCCTAGAACTCTTAGATCTTACCTCAGCCCAGCAACTAAAAGGGGACCTCGAGGACCGTGCTTCCGCTCCATGATCAGTATCTCTTCTGTTTAGTCAATGTCCTGTTGTACTTGTTGTTGAGTATTTAATGCACTTCTGGGAAAAGAACACTAAAGTAGCAGAGAGGTGACATGACTTACACCAAACCCATAAGTAGCTATCGACAAAGCATTATTTATTCTTTCTTCAAGGAAATTCTTAAAATGTATCTCTTAATTAGAGACACAGCCAAGATTTTAATTAAGATTTTTTTTTTTTTTTGGCAGGAGTGTACCAAGGATTGAACTCAGGGGCCTCTATCACTGAGCCACATCCCCAGTCCTGTTTTGTATTTTATTTAGAGACCGGGTCTCACTGAATTGCTTAGTACCTTGGTTTTGCTGAGGCTGGCTTTGAACTTGTGATCCTCCTGCCTCAGCCTCCCAAGCCACTGGGTTTACGGGTGTGCACCATTGCCAGGCAGCACTTAACTAGAATATTTGACTACAAATTATTGGATTCTATCAAATTGGAGCTTCATCATAGGTCTACCTAGAATGGCTCAAAAGTTTGCTAAAATGCTTATTCTTCCCAGTTCCTGGAATAACAAGGACAACCAGAGACTGGACCAATTGCCTCCTGTCAAATGCCATTTCTATGTGTGCTATGAACTCAGAAAGATTTTAATCAGTACACTACATCAGAGCTGGAGGTTGTGGCTCAGTGGTAGAGTGCTTGCCTAGCATATGTGAGGCACTGGGTTCAATTCTTAGCACCACATATAAATAAGCAAAATAAAGGTCCATTGACAACTAAAAATATTTTTTTTAAAAAAGAAAGTTTTTTAAAAAAATATGCTACATCAGAAAACTCCTAACATTTTATACCATATCACCTGTTATGATGCTGAAAATGAAAATACTTATAAGTCTGAAAAATTAAAGAGAGCAGTACTGTTTCATCCATTTAGCAGCAGAATCCTTTTTGGCAAATGAAATATGAATAACTCACTATCTGGAAAAAGTTAGATTCTATCATAAACATAAAAATCTGACTAGATACACTTAACATCAAAGTAATGGATTACAACCTATTGACTAAAACAGAAATCTATGAAGTTATGCTGATATAAACAAGTAGATTAAGTTGAAAATTTGGTAAGGAATGGGATATTTACATAGCCTGAGTGCTATCCTACAAAATATTATGCACAAAGGTAAAAAGTAACTTTACTTTGAAGAAGGCTGGCTTATATTTTCCTAATCAAATTATCAAAGTTAACATCCTTATTATGAGTCATCACTTCTATGAAATTCCTGGCAAACTTGCATCATTCAGTTTTAACCATGAGGAAATATAAGACAATCCAAATTTGAAGGACATTCTACTAAGTAACTAGTTTGTGTTTTCAAAATTGTCTAGATCAGGAAAGCCAAAGAAATCAAACAACTATTCCAGATTGAAAACTTGAGACATGATAACTAAGAGCAACACATGGTTTTTAATTAGAACCTTTTTGCAAAAATATACATTACTAAAAAGTTATATTCTATCATAAACATAAAAATCTCAGTAGATACACTTAACATCAAATAAATAATTACAGTAGTGGATTATAACCTATTGTCTAAAATAGAAATCTATGAAGGACAAATTTTTAGTATAATTTGTGAAACTTAAATAGGGTTTAAGAATTAGATGCTAATATAGTGGTCTCAGTCTTCTGATTTTATAGGTTACATGGAAACTATATACAAACATGTCCTTTTTCATGGAAAATATATACTAAACTATTCAAAGTCAGTAGAACCTCATGTTAACAATTTACTCTCGTATGATTTAGGGGAAAAATAACTTGTACTGAACTTGTAGTGTAAGTATTGATATTTTTAAGTCTAATTTCCCAAATTAATCTATATCTATCTCACATGCCTCAAAGCTCAGTTCAGATCTATCCATCCAAGTGCTCTTTATTAACCATTTGTAAATGCTGCCTCTTCCAAGCTCTTTTTCTTGAATATCTATGGGATATCTTTTTTTAATTTGTTCTTTTTAGTTATACATGATAGTAGAATGTATTTTGACATATTATACATACATGGAATATAACTTCCTATTCTTGTGGTTGTACGTGATGTGGAGTTACACAGATCATGTATGCATATATGAATATAGCAAAGTTATTTCCGATTCATTCTACTGTCTTTCCTATTCTACCTCCCCCCCCCGCCCTTCATTCCCCCTTGTCTAATCCAATGAACTTCTGTTCTCCCCCGCCCCTTATTGGGTGTTAGCATGTACGTATCAGAGAGAACATTTGGCCTTTGGTTTTTTGGGTTTGGCTTATCTCATTTAGCATGATAGTCTCTAGATCCATCCATTTACTGGCAAATGCCCTGATTTCATTCTTCTTTATGGCTGAGTAATATTTCATTGTGTGATGTATGTGTGTGTGTATCACATTTTCTTTATTCATTCATCTGTTGAAGGGCACCTAGGTTAGTTCTGTAGCTTAAGCTATTGTGCATTGAGCTACTATAAACATTGATGTGGCTGCATCACTATAGTATGCTGATTTTAAGTCCTTTGTGGGATATGTTAGTCTATTAGTACTTGTGAATTGCCTTATGAGCTTATTGGACAAGATATCCTGCCTTCTCAGGGAAACTAATCCTCAAGGGCACATGTGAACTTATTTTTGCATTATTTAGTTAGTGTAACCATATAAATCTAGCATTTACAGGAAAACCAATAGAATTTTGTTTTATTTAGGAAATCTGATAATGTATAACTGATTTAATATTTTATGTATCTATGTTTCCCTTAAAAACTTTAGTCTTATTTTTTTTTTACCCAAAATCCTCACTTACATAAATAATACTAATTATATCATGCTTCAAATGGTCTTAAGATGTGCAATAATAATAACTAATTGCATTCTAGAGCAAGGGAAAATGCCTACTGTTGGAATTATTTATTTAGAAATACAGCAACACATTTATGCGAGGGTAAAAAGGGCCGTTTAGCCATTTAGAGTTTTATAACCACCTACATTTTGTTGCCTTTTTAGCCATTTTTTAACCCTTTCTCCTTTGCACAGTAATTTTTATTATAGACCTACTGTTTTATATCCTGGTTTCCCCCCTTTACATTTTGATTATTTGGTTTAAATCCTGGTTTTTTTTTTTTTTTGTGGTACTGGAGATTGAACTCAGGGGCACTCAGCCACTGAGCCACATCCCCAGCCCTATTTTGTGTATTATGTAGAGACAGGGTCTCACTGAGTTGCTTAGCATCTCGCCGTTGCTGAGGCTGGCTTTGAACTCACGATTCTCCTGCCTCAGCCTCCCTAAGTGCTGGGATTACAGGCTTGCGCCATCGCGCCCCGCTCCTGTTCTTTTCTCTTGTTGAATATTTTCCAATGTCATTAAATGTACTTTGACAACAAATAATATTTCATCATGTAAATGAATGTTAATTTACTAATAATCATTCCTCTGTTTTTTGATAATTATTTCTATTTTTGTTATAAGTTTTACATGGATTATAGCCTTAAATTTTGTATTTGACTTTGGTATAACCTCAGAAATGCACACAAAAGCTTGGGCTATATTACTGAGAATCTATTCTCTAAACTACTGTACTGGTTTATATCCTCTGTAGAGAGTATTTATTTCCTTGTCTCATTGGAATGTTTTCAGTAATAGCCCATGTAACATTCCTTCAGTTTTGTTAGGGAGGGCAGTGATTATTTTTCAGACAAGAGCTAATAACTTGTCCAGATACACATTGACATAGATTGTAGGTTAAATATGTTTCCTTTTATGAAGCAACTATCTCAACAAGCAGGGTATGGGTCTTTAAGCTCTTGTGCTGAATAGCAGGCAACTAGGCAGCAAGAAGCTGCATAAAACTTTTTTGTGAACTCTATTTCAGTAGAAATTGTTATGGTTTCTTCATTAAAACCATTATTAAAGCACAGTTATTATTGAGAATTGGGTTAAGTGGTAGAACACTTGTCTAGCATTTGCAAGGCCCTCGGTTCATTCCCAAGTACTGGAAAAACAAAACAGAACAACCACCACCAAAAACCTGTGTTTGACAGAGAAAGATGAGCCCTTTATTCTATTTTTTTTTCTCTGCTATAACACTTGAAATATATGGACACTATGATTGGTAAAATCGCTAAGACATTGAATGTACTTATAAAATTTTCACCCCATTAATAAGTTTGAACAAAACCTAATAGTATTTTAAATACAAAACAAAGCTTTACTACATCTTTAAAAAGGGGGGAGAGGCATCAGCCTAGTTTATTTAGGAGGTAGAAATAGAATTAATCTAATTAGCTTAAGAATTAATCATTTTAAAACTGATATTGTTCATTTCAAATTGGTACATCTTTGCTTTCTTTGCTATAGGAACTTTATAGTGGTAGCAGAGACTGCAATATTCTTGCTTGGGTACCATCCTTATATGAACCAGTTCCTGATGATGATGAGGTAAATATTATTTGTACAAATCGTATAGTTATTCCTAAATCATAAGGAATAAAGTTTTATTAGTTTATATGGGAGAGCTTTTTAAAGTATTTCTTGCTGTTTTCTGATTGTGAAAATAATTTATTACAACACATTTAGAAAATTCAGAAGAAATAAGAAAAAATATTAAATTTCTCAAGTTGGATTAATTAATAAGTATATTTTTATTTATACTTCATTCTTATTTTTATTTTTTTCCTTCCTTTTTTTTCCCACTTTGCTGGAGATCAAAGCCAAAGACCCCAAGCTTGCTAAGCAAGTGTTCTGCCACTACCCTCCTAGCTACTGCTTATGTTTTTTAACATAGTTAATAACTTGGTGTCTATTTTAAACTTTATTTTTAATGATATAGTATTGCATCATCTGTATACCACAATTTAAATATTTATCTACTTCTATTGATTATAAATGGCGTAAAGGTAAATATATGTTCACAATTTTTTTTTCTTTCCTTCCTTCCGTATATTGGCGATTGAACCCACAGGTGCTTTACCACTGAGCCACATCCCCAGCCCTTTTATCATTTTATTTTCATTTTGAGATAGGTCTCACTAAAGTTGCCCAGACTAGCCTCAAACTTGCAATTGTCCTCTCTTAGCCTCCACTACAGATATTTTTTATTATTTCTTATGCTGAGATTCCTAGAACCTCTTGAGTTACTATGTATGATGTAATTAAGTCTATTAATTTCATTCTGTCAGATTTTACCAATTTACACTTCTATTTTATAATCTAACTATGTATCTTAGAGTGTAAATTAGAATAAATATGACCTTATGAATAAAGAGGCTTAAAGGTGCCGTGGGTAAACAAAGATGAATAAGACATGATCTCTAGCCTTTGGTAGCCTCTTTTTTAAAAAAATATTATTTTTAATGTGTGTCAAGCTGTAGTAAAATAAAGGTGGTCTAAAGGTGCTGCTTTCTCTCCCTGCAAGTGTTATTCTATTCAGCACTATTAATAATTCCCATTTATATTAATTTCCAGAGTATATGAAGTTTGATATCTAAAAGAATGTTCGCATATTTTTTTAAGCTAGAAGTACAAGTACATTTAGAAACACTTTAAGGTAATCTTAACCCAAATGATAGTAAAAATAAAGTATCTTTTTTTTTGTACCGGAGATTGAACTCAGGGGCACTCAACCACTGAGCCACATCCCAGCCCTATTTTGTATTTTATTTAGAGACAGGTTCTCACTGAGTTGTTTAGCGCCTTGCCTTTTCTGAGGCTGGCTTTGAACTGATGGTCCTCCTGCCTCAGCCTCCCTAGCTGCTGAGCTTACAGGCATGTGCCAGCGCACCCAGCTAAAATAAAGTATCTTAAATGGAGTTGGAAGGAAGTTATTGATAAAGCCATTTGACATTCTAAAAACATTTTTTTTATATGTTTGGTTCCTTTATGAAAATAGGACTATGTCAAAAGCCACATGAATGAAAAATTTTACAGAAGTAGTTAATAACATCTAGCTAGCAGCTGTTGACAAAATATATTTCATACCTAAATTTGCAATTGGTATGGTTTACTGTGGCATAAAGCCTCTGAACTGTGAATTGTTTTCTTTTGGCCCTAATCCAAATGAAAGGGAGAAAAAATACACGTTGATAAATCTTTGAGCATGTGGCCAAATGCCATATGAATATTTCCAGATTTCATCACATGTCTAATTTGGTTTATTATGGCATTATGGCTTGATTGGTTTTAGCACACAGCTGTTTTTTGTTTTTTGGTACCGGGAATTGAACTCGGGCACTCGACCAGTGTGCTACATCTCCAGCTCTAGTTTGACATGGTCTCACTGAGTTGCTTAGTGCCTTGCTCTTACTGAGGCTGTCTTTGAACTTGCGATCCTCCTGTCTCAGCCTCCCGAGTCACTTGGATTACAGGTGTGCTCCACTGTACCCAGCCACACAGCTGTTTTTGATGACTGAATATTCTTCTGTAGAAAGCTTAATATGGTCAAATAATTTGGTTAGCCATTTATTTTTCATTATTAATTATCATCTGCTCTTTGGGAATTACTTTGTACATTAAATCAAAGTTATAACAGTACAGACCATGCTAGGAAGTATAACAATCCCCAAACCAAAATAATAAAAATAAATGAAAAGTAAGTCTACTATGACTTACATACATAAAAGAATATTAAAATAAAACTAAATTGCTTATTATAAAGATAATTTGAGACTGCCTTCTTCATTCCCTTGTTATATAGTTATACTGACCGCTTAAGCCCATCTAAAAGAAGTTTTATGTATGAAAAATTATGCAATACAAACAGAAGTACACTAAAAACAAGCTGAGCTATAAAGTCTTAGAGCTATAAAGCCTTATCTTTTTTTGGATGGGGGTGGTACCCGGGTTTGAACTCAGAGGCACTTGACCACTGAGCCATATCTCCAGTCCTATTTAGTATTTTATTTAGAGACAGAGTCTCACTGAGTTGCTTAGCACCTTGTTTTTGCTGAGGCTGGCTTTGAACTCGCCATCCTCCTACCTCAGTTTCCCAAGCAGCTGGGATTACAGGCATATGCCACTATGCCCAGCTAAGCCTGTCTTTTAAAATTTACTATTTATATGCCTTAACTTTAGAGTAACAGTCATTCTTATATTAGTGTAAAGTGGTATGTGCTAAGGTTATTTCCATAAAACTTTAGTTTGAAAGATTCCTGTGAATGTAGGTAGAATATAAATATAATTATGATACAAATTCCAGTAGAAAAGTCGGTTTCACAAGAACCTATTTCTTACCATTTAATTCATATTCAAAAGGGTTTATGTCTTAACTATCAAATAAATGAGTATTGCAGATTCCCAGAGGAGCAATGTACTATAATACAAAATAAAACACGCCCGTACGCATACACATATGTACTTAGTCTTTAGGTAAACCTGGGTTTGAATTCCAGTTTTGTCATTTGTTTCCCAGTTCTGCCGTGTATTATAGGGCAAGTTTATGATATTTTCAAATATCAGAAATGCCAAAGTTTTTCTTAGGTTTCCTTTCAAAATTTACACTTCAGATGAGGTTTTATTTCTCCATTATCCAAAGTGTAATCCCTTGGGGTATTTCTCCCAATATTCAAAATAGAGGAGGAATTTAATTCTATCTAAAGAAACAGAAGGGTATTGAATGATAGGGTCAGGTTTTATGGTTTTTAAACATAAGTTCTGTTACTTGTCAGTCTGTTTTATTATATCCTGAGGAATCTGACTCTGCCCCTGACCACCCCCGCTCACTTCCTACTTGGTCATGATCAAGTTAAGCTTATCTGAACTCCTGATCACTTTTTCCTGCCTGAGATTCATAGGACAGGTACAGCTTAACTCATACTTCTACTCATCAAGACTTCTATTTTAGGTGACAGTCACATGTGTTTCACTTATATCTTATGTAGATATATAATACTAACTGACACAGAAAACCCTGAAACTTTCCAGTAATTACCACTCAGAAATTTGAAATTTATCAAGGTATATCCCTGATAGATGTTAATTTTGGTTTCACTTCTCCTTCCCATTATTTGGACTGGAGTAGATTCCCCCTTTGTTCATTCCCATAATACTCAGAACTCTGTTAGTACAACAGTCAACCTGGTGAGATAGAGATGACTATGTTCAAGCATAAATTGGATGTCCACTAGGAGGAGATGTTGTAGAGAAAACCAAAGAAATAGAAGGTGGTTACACATAAAGATGTAATAAAATAAAATATGTAATAAAACACATAATAAAGATATAGATGGATTTAATATATGTAGTACTGTTTAAGAATCTCAAATGTTAATGTATACTAAGTCCATCTACCTTTTTATTGCAGTTTTTAACTGCAAGTATGACATCTTATTTGTGATTGTCTTAACAATAAAATATATTTCTAATAATAAAATCTATTCATATTACCTTTGTCTTATCACTACTACAAATAGTAAAATTTATATGCAGATATAGTATACTTTTAATTTTATTAGTGTTTTTTTACTTACCATAGCAAAAATAATGTATAAAGAGATATAATTTTGATTCTTTGTTGAGTCTTCAAATGAAATTAAAATGTTTAACAGGTTATACATTGGTCTTCCAATGAAATATTGAAATTAGGAGATATGACCTTTATTTTACTTAGTTACCCAGGGATATTTTTGTAGACATTTATGGCAGAGTTAAAGGTTTCTAAAAACAATAGGGAAGAAGAGTTACCTAACCTCTAAATACAATACATCTTTGAATAAACTCTCACGAAATGATCTAACTTTGTAATTAAATTGTCAATCCCAAAAGACATGAAATTCAGTAAACATTTAGATAAAAGAATAAATGAACAGACTTCAGTATAATACTCTTGGAAGCAAGTGGACTGCTGCTAGAAGTGAGTATGGAATTTGGGTTGTACATTTAAGTAATGAGTCACCATTAGGGTTAGTAATGCCGTCTGATCTATTTAACAACTACAAAGAATGCCTAAGTTAATACATTGCTTTTCAGCTGTCCTGGAAATTTACTTGGACTACTAGCTTTTTTCATTGCTGTTTTCATTGTTTGATTATAAGATTCTAAGTCATCATGTTCATCAAACATAAGTTGTTAAAGGTAATATATCTAAGATAATTTAACAGTACTCTTGGTGTTGTTACTAGAATTTAGATCTGAACAAACTGTAGCAAATGTAAAAGCTGCAGAATAAGCAGCAGATCTGACTCATAATAATGCCCAGAAACTTAAAAAAAAAATCTTAAAATCTTTTAGTTATTTGCTAGAGAATAAGAAGCCACTCAGGTCTCCCAAACAAGGGAACTGATTTGATAATTCACAGATAATTAAAATGTCTTAAGATGCTTATTACTTTTATTAGGTATGACACTAAACTTGTGCAAATACTGTGACATTTTCTTGTTATTTTAAATAAAAACTATCCAAATGCTTGTTAATCTATAGAGAAATTTTCCAGGAAAGCCTAATTATAGACATGGTTACCATTTCTGGGTTCTTTTGTTTGTTTTGTTCTGTTTTGTTTTTTGTGGTACTGGAGATTGAACCCAGGGCCTTGTGTATGCAAGGCAAGCACTTTACCAACTGAGCTATATACCCAGCCCCCCCATTTTTGAGGTATTTTGCGTGTGCTTCTAAACTACTTTACAAACCATATACAAATGAATCTCACCAGTTAGTAACTGTTGGACTAAAAACGGTGTTATTCAGCTTGATGAACAACTTATTCCTTATATTTGGATATTTGTTTATTTATAAAAGTCAATTCCATTCAAGTAGGGAAAAGTTGACTATTAATATATGGGATTGTCAAGTTACACTGTAGACCTGGAGTCCGTTCTTAACCCCATGAATGTCAATGTTCTACCTTCTACAGGTAATTCTTTTTTTTTTAAATATTTTTTATTTGTAGATGGACACAATATCATTATTTTTATTTATTTTATGTGGTGGTGAGGATCGAACCCAGTGCCTCACGCATGGGAGGCGAGCGCTCTACCACTGAGCCACAATCCCAGCCCCCCAGATAATTCTTAAGAGTTGCAAAAATACTTTGAACAATAGTATCGGCATAGTCTACATATTTCTGTATTTGGAGGTGATCACTTTAAGAGAAATGCAGGTTATTTGGATAACGTCCAATATATTTGTTTCAAATAAAGTTACATTATTTTATTGTATTTGTATTTTATATATTGCTTTTGTTTTGAAATTAACAGTTGTACAGCTTCTTTCAAAATAATCTAATTGCTTTTCATCTGAGCCTAAAATTATGAAGTAGAAAAATAGAATCTTTTTCTTTCTTTTTCTTTGTTTAGACTACAACCAAATCACAGTTAAATCCAGCTTTTGAAGATGCTTGGAGCAGCAGTGATGAGGAAGGATGAATATCAACCTTTAGTACCTTTTTGTCTCTGCTGATGAAACTTTTAAAACAGCACTGTTTGTGTGAGATTTTTTTTTAACTATTCACTCAGTTACTGACAATTAAATTAGCTTCAAATTTGGATGATATTTTTTCCTCATTTTTTAAAATGAGGATAATATTTGTATAAAGTCCTGAAACAGTCTTCCATACAGTTTATGTAATCAAGATTTGGCTTTTTAATCCTAGTTGCTGTGGCCAGGGGAGGCCACTATTGCTAAGTACAGTAGCAGAAGTCATATCTCTGGTGAGATTATGAACAGATTATCAAACCTGTGTATTCTTTCTTATTCATATATTCATATTTTGTTATGATTTCATTTAACTGTGGATCATCTAACTTTATGTTAAACAGTTTTGGATTTATTATCTCCTGCCATCCAAACAGTATATCATAGGAGGCTTTTATCTTAGTGACTTCCCACATTTGCTTTAAGTCAGAAGCAGCTTGTGCTGTCATGCTTAAACTTCTTTCTATGAAATTCACTAACATGTGACCATGTCCTGCTTCATTCATCCAAACAGAAATGCCCCAGCAGCGAATCTGCTTTAAACATGAAATGTCATAAAATTTCTATTTTATTATATTCTCCCCTCTTCTTATGTCCACCCACAAATGATTATTGTGAAACTAACTTGTTTTTTTAATACTGTGCTGGGGATTGAATGCAGGGGCTTACACATGTGGGTAAGCACTTTATCAATGAGCATCCCCAGCCTCTATGAAGCTAATCTTTTATTCCCTTTTTTCCTGATCTTTTTACCACCAGGAGACTAGAAAATGAGGTTGTTGTGAACTTGAATACCAAGTTCATGCTTATTTTTCAATGTTTTGAGTTTTTAAAGTATATAACTATTAGACCTCATATCAGACCTTCCTGGTCAAATATTTTCCATACAAGAGTTTTCTACTTTTACTTTTTTTCCCTATTAATAAGAATGCTTTTGACCTCTGAGAAAGTTAGTAAAATAGGATTTTTCTTATTTTAAGAAAAAATAAGTCTTCTAAATTGTAAAGAACTGTATTGCTTCTTTCTAGTTTTCTAAATACATGTACTCATTGTAAATAATTCAGACAACATAAAAACTTTAAAAAGAAAGTAATGGCCACCTGGAATCAATACTCTAAGCTAACCATCACTAACATTTTTATAGCCATTCTCCATGCATCTCTTTATGACACATAGTTTTACATAGTGGGATGTTCAGCATGTTGATGTTATCATAGCAACCCCTTTATTCTAACTTAAGTACCTTATTCTTCATCTCTTACCCCTCTTGCCACAATTCAGGTTGTTAATCTGGTATGTATACTTTCATATTACCATCTTATGTAGACCTAAGAAGATGTGGATTTCTATTTTTAATTTTACAAAAAAAGAGATAGACATAGTTCTGTCTTTTTTTTTTAGATTCAGCTCTTATAGATTGCTCCATTCCATCTTTGTATTAAGAAGCTATAGTACACATATGGAACACAATTTTCCATTTCTCTGGTTGTAAACAAATAGTCACAACATTCCTGTCTTTATACATGTATGTACCTAGGGTAGTGATGTCTGTCTCATTTCACCATTTTTGCTACCACCATGCTCCCTTCCTTCCCCTACCTCCCCTTTGCCCCATCCAACGTTCCTCTGTTTCTCTCATGCTCCCCACCCCTACTTCCATTATGTATCAGCATCCATAAATCAGAGAAGACCTTCAGCCTTTGGTTTTTTGGGATTGGCTTACTTCACTTAGCATGATGTTCTCCAATTCCATTCATTTACCTAAAAAATGCCATAATTTTATTCGCTTTTATTGCTGAGTAATATTCCAATGGGTGTATATACCACAGTTTCTTTATTCATTCATCTACTGAGGGCATCTAGATTGCTTCCACAGTTTAGCAATTGTAAATTCTGCTGCTATAAACATTGAAGTGGCTGTGTTACTCTAGTATGCTGTTTTTAAATCTTTAGGGTATAGGCCGAGGAGTGGGATAGCTGGGTCAAATGGTGGTTCCGTTCCAAGTTTTTTAAGGAATCTCCATACTGCTTTCCAGATTGGTTGCACCAATTTGCATTCCCATCAGCAATGTTTGAGTGTGCCTTTTTCCCCACATCCTTGCCGGCACTTATTGTTGCTTGTATTGTTTTGTTTTGTTTTTTTCGGTACCACGAATTGAACTCGGGCTACTTGACCACTGATCCACATCACCAGCCCTGTTTTGTGTTTTATGTAGAGACAGGATCTCACTGAGTTGCTTAGCACCTCACCGTTGCTGAGGCTGGCTTTGAACTCGCAATTCTCTGGTCTCAGCCTCCCAAAATGCTGGGATTACAGGCGTGCACCACCGCTCCCAGCTTGCTTGTATTCCTGATAACTGCCATTCTGACTGGAGTGAGATGAAATCTTAGTTTTGATTTGCATTTCTCTAATTGCTAGAGATGTGGAACATTTCTTTATATATTTGTTGATTGATAGTGTATCTTCTTCTGAGAAGTTTTTGTTCAGCTCCTTAGCCCATTTATTGATTGGGTTGTTTGGTTTTTTGTTTACTTTTTTAAAATATTTTTTAATTGTTAATGGACTTTTATTTTATTTATTTATGTGTGGTGCTGAGAATCGAACCCAGTGCCTCACACATGTGAGGCAAGCGCTCTGCCACTGAGCCACAACTCTAGCCATACTTTTTGTTTTTTGATGTTGTTTTTTGAGTTCTTTATATATCCTGGAGATTAGTGCTCTAATGTGCATGTGGCAAAAATTTGCTCTCAGAATGTAGGCTATCTGTTCACTTCATTGATTGTTTCTTTTGCTGAGAAGAAGCTTTTTAGTTTGAAACCATCTTATTTATTGATTTTTTATTTTATTTCTTGCGCTTTAGGAGTCTTGTTAAGGAAGTCAGGGCCTAATCCAACATGATAAAGGTTTGGGCCTACTTTTTATTCTGGTAGGTGCAATGTCTCTGATCTAACTCTTAGGTCTTTGGTCCACTCTGAGTTGATTTTTGTGCATGGTGAGAGAGAGGGGTTTAGTTTCATTTTGCTGCATATGGATTTCCAGTTTTCTCCGCGCCATTTGTTGAAGGGCTATCTTTTCTCCAGTGTATGTTTTTGGCACCTTTGTCTAGTATTTATGTGGGTTAGTCTCTGTGTCTTCTATTCTGTAGCATTGGTCTACATGTCTATTTTGATGCCAATTCCATGCTTTTTTTGTTACTATAGCTTTGGCTATTCTGGGTCTCTTATTTTTCCAAATAAATTCCATGACTGCCTTTTCTATTTCTATAAGGAATTACATTGGGATTTTAATTGGGATCGCTTGAATCTGTGTAGCGCTTTGTGTAGTATGGCCATTTTGACAATATTGATTCTGCCTATCCAAGAGCACGGGAGATCTTTCCATCTTCTAAGATCTTCTTCAATTTCTTTCTTTAGTGTCCTGTACTTTTCATTGTAGAGGTCTTTCACTTCTCTTGTTAGATTGATTCCCAAGTATTTTATTTTTTTTTGAGGCTATTGTGAAAGGGGTAGTTTTCCTAATTTCTCTTTCAGTGGATTCATCACTGATGTATAGAAATGCATTTGATTTATGGGTGTTGATTTTATATTCTGCAATTTTGCTGAATTCATTTATTAATTCTAGAAGTTTTCTGGTGGAATTTTTTGGATCCTCTAAGTGTAACATTATGTCGTCTGCAAATAATGATAGTTTGAGTTCTTTTTTTCCTATTTGTATCCCTTTAATTTCTTTCATCTGTCTAATTACTCTGACTAGAGTTTCAAGAACTATGTTGAATAAAAGTGGTGAAAGAGGGCATCCCTGTCTTGTTCCAGTGTTTAGAGGGAATGCTTCCAATTTTTCTTCATTTAGGATGATGTTGGCCTTAGATTTGGCATAGATAGCTTTTACAAAGTTGAGGTATGTTCCTATTATCCCTAGTTTTTCTAGTATTTTGAACATGAAGCGGTTACGGTATTTTGTCAAATGCTTTCTCTGCATCAATTGATAAAATCGTATGATTCTTTAAGTCTATTGATGTGATGAAGAAGCCATTCTTTTTACTAACTGCATAATGTTCCATCTTGTGATTCTACCACAAATTTTTTCCAGTCATTCTTGTTTAGGGCCATAAGAACAGTACAGATTATGAATTGCACCGTATTTTCCTTGGGTGGTGTTATAATTTAGATATAAACTGTTCCCCAAAGACTCATGTATTGAAGGCTTGGTCCCTAGTGCACCAGTGTTCAGAGGTGGGGCTCTTGAGAAGTGACTGGATTATGAGGCCTCTGGCCTCCTCTGTGATTAATCCACTGATTCATATTTGATGGAAGGAGGTGAAAACTTTACGTGGTGGCACCTCATTGAGGGAAGTGGATCATGGTGTCATGCCCTTGGGAACTATGTCTTATCCCTGGTCCCTTTATCCTCACCTCTTTGTGCTTCCTAGATGTCACGAACTGCCCAGCTTTCATCTGCCACGCTCTTTCACCATGATGTTCTGCCTCATCTTAGTCCTAAAGCAACAGACTCAGCTGACCTTAGACAGATCTCTGAAACTGTGAGCCAAAATAAATCTTCTTCGTTTAAGTTGCTTTTCTCAAATATTTGTCATAGTAGAAAAAAAGTTACTAGCACAAGTGGTCTATTTGTGCAGTACAATTTTCTTACTGAATATTACATTTTCCGCTGGTAGAGGAAATGGTAGTTTTGCTGTGTGTAGGATTCTTGGGGTATAGTCCCTTTCTTTCCTTAGTTTATAGATATTGTGTACTCTTCTAGCATCTGACATTGCAGATGAGAATTCCAAAGCCAGTTTTATTTATTTATTTTTTCCCTTTATAGGGAACTCATTTTTTATAATGGAAGCTTGTAAACTGTGAGGTTTTTTCCTCATCTTTACAGTCTTCAATTTTGTTAGAATATCTGATCCTTTTTCCCTCTCCCTCCCTTTACCTCCTATCACTTCTTGGACTACTGAGCTCTTTCAGTGTAAAGGTTCAAACTATTTCTTGGCTTAGGGATAATTTTCTTCTCATGCTTGTCTATATTATTATTGCTTTTCCTTGTAATTGTCATTGTTAGCATCTTCCTCTCCATTTCTTTTCCTGCCACTTCCTCTTCTTTTTCTTCCTCCTCCATAATCATTGCATGTAACGTCTACATTGATCTTTTATATATAGACTTATCTTTTCCTTCCTGCTTATCTTTTCTATATTATTATTGCGACTACAGTATCCCATATATAATAAGTGCTCGTTAAGTATTAGTTTTGTTATTGCTGTTCTTTACTTGAGTGTTTATGCTTGATTTTAAAGGTCATTAATTTGGGCCTGACTGTGGTCATCAAGAGAGACTACAGTTATTGTTTTGTTCCCTTTTCCACTCTAAACACTTGTTTTTATTGTTGTTGTTTTCTTTTTTTAAAAGCACTTCTAGAGAAATATGGGAGGTCTACAGAAGCTTCTACTTGAAACTTTAAATAGTATTTATTCAGTTGATATTTGTCGAGGCTTATTCACAGTAGATATTAAGGAACCTATCATGAAGGCAGTGGTCACTTACAACTTGTCTGCAGTGCCTTGAACATTTTACATATTTTCCTTCCACACTATCTTACTAACAGTATGTCTGTTAGTCACGTAAAATACTTTTATCCTGCTGTATGTCAAAGAATACTTATGCCAATTTTTTACTTCACCTCAACTTGACCCTAGTTTTAACTAAAGTCATTCATGCTACACCTATGAAACATCTAGTTTTCAAAAATATATAGAAATAATGAATGTAACATGTTTTATTGACATAGCCCTAAACCTGTTAACCAGCAAACCTGAAGGTAGCATTATTGATAACTTTGACCTCTGATACTTGCTACCAAGCCTTTACTTTATAATTAAGAAAACATCTTGGGCTGGGATTGTGGCTCAGCGGTAGAGCGCTTGCCTCGCATGCGTGAGGCCCTGGGTTCGATCCTCAGCACCACATACAAAGCAATAAAATAAAGACATTGTGTCCATCTACAACTAAGAAAAAATTAAAAAAAAAAAAAACATCTTAATAGAGAAAAAAGTATTTGCTTCAAGTGAAGCTTTCTTTTTGAATAGTTTATACTAAAAGTTTCCATTAAACTAGATTTAAGAAAAATTAGAGAAAGCTTTGAAAAACCAACCCTTAAATTATACCAATTATAAGATACAAATAACTTCAAAATTATGACTTTTCAGTAAGGGACAAAGTTTACATCAATAAACTAGTCCAAATTATCTTTAAAGATAAATTACTGCCTCCATATGGAAAGAAAAATCTCCAATTATATATTAAAATAAGGGTTGCATAGTTCTAAGTCAGAAATATTTAATTACTATTCAGTAATATATTAGTACTCAGTTGTTTCTATTTAAATGATACAACAGTAGAAGACTAGAAAAGATAAATAGATTTCTGTAGATTATGATTTTATAAACACTTTGATAATTTTCCGTTCTTTTATGTTTTTCACATTTAGATACTAATTCTAAACCTGAAATTAAAACTCTTGAGTATCATTAAAGCAGTAAACTTAAAATTAGTTATACCATGCGAGAAATGGAATGGCAAAAAGTTTGGCACACTTGAGATTTTGCCTTTCAAAAAGTATAGCAAGGAGAGCAAATTACAATCAGCATGCTCGCTTGCTTTGTATTGTGATAAAGGATCTAGACATCTGGAGGTGAAATCTTTTTTTGTTCCCCCCATTTTGCAAAATATCTAACAAAGTTCAATTGTGAATATGACTTTCCTTCTTTGCAAAGAATATGTGAAGTCCTGTGCTGCCTAGAATCATGGTAGTAAACTTTAGTGTCTAGAAGCATTATAGGTCATGTATTATATTACAAACTTACTAATTCTGACAGCAACATCCTCAGATACGGGAGGCATAGATCTTTTGCTGTCATCTAGTTATTTTCTGTTTTGGTTTTTTTTCACTCTTTTTAAATTAGGCAATTGAAAATTCAAAACAAGGGGTGGGAAGGAATAAGACAAAATGCATTGTGACCTATCTTAGTGCTCCATGTGTAAGAACTTGCAAATGAATGCCTTTAGGACTAGCCACTCCTAATGGAGATAAGGGTCTTGAACCTGTCAATTTTGTACTTAAGGGTAGATACAGCTTGCCTAGTTTATGATCTCCTAAGATTTGGGAAGAAATGGGTTTTATAATCCTAAACTGATTTGTTTTTCTGTCACTGAAACCACAATGAAGACCAAGTTCCTCAAGCTTATTCTGTTTTCAGTGCCTTGTCAAGTTATCAGTGGTTATTGCGTAAGTTTTGCAGAACTTCTTAGCCCTAAACCTGGCCATTGGCTGTTTCCTTGGCATTGGTGGTCAACTCTTGGAGGCAACAAATGTTTGACTGAAGTGATTTGCACAAGCCATTTCTCTTTTGCTCATTTCATCTTTTGCAACAAGTTTAGCAACAGCACTAAATCAGGATCTATTAACATCTTCTTGGACAAACACCAGCAGGAGCACTGAGCGTGCCACTCAGACACACCTCTCCAGCTTCTCTTCACCCTGCGTGTTGGTTTCATCCACTGTTGTGTATAATATGTATATTTTCTAAATAAATACAGTTAAAAGTTGTGTTAAAATAAGGAAATAACATTCCTAATAAGTTTGAGAATTGAGTTAGCTGTTTTATTATACAATTGTAATCTTCTCGTGTATTATGTGAAAAATTTTGCCCGAGTTTCAGTAAGTACTATGAAAAAAATTTATTAAAAATAACTCAGTGATGATAACTGTGGACATTAAATAATGGCAAGATTTTTTGCAATTATATTGGTTTCAAGTAGATGATAAATAAGTCACTAGAAATCAGAAGACTTGAGATGTAGTCTTGTTTTTTTTCTTTTTTTGGTACCGAGGATTGAACTCAGGGGTACTTGATCACTGAGCCACATTCCTAGTCCTATTTTGTGTTTTATGTGGAGACAGGGTCTCACTGAGTTGCTTAGCACCTCGCCGTTGCTGAGGCTGGCTTTAAACTCCCAATTCTCCTGTCTCAGCCTCCCAAAGTGCTAGGATTACAAGTGTGTGCCACCACGCCTGGCTATGAGACATAGTCTTAAACATTCAGATAATACTTAGGTAATATTTAGATAATATCTTTTTACCTTTTTTTCGTTAGTTGAAGTACAAAAGATGAAGAGGACAGAAAACTAGAATGGAAAATAATTAAAGCTCATTCCTACTCTAAAATCACACACTGTAAGATTTTGAAAGCGTTTTAAAATGATGTTCACTGTGTGAAATGTATAGAGGGTTTTGTTTAAGACAATTGTTATTGAAGGTAAGGATGGACTGTCATTATAATAAGTTTCATGAATTACCTTATACAGAATGAATACTAAAATTCTAGTGGAAAGAAAATGCAGTTTTGCCTAAACTAAATGTTTAAATTTTCCATCAAAATTATTATTAGAGCTGGGTGCAGTGGTGCACTCCTGTAATCCCAGCAGCTTGGGAGGCTGAGACAGGAGAATTGTGAATTCAAAGCCAGCCTCAACAAAAGCAAGGTGCTAAGCAATTCAGTGAGACCCTACCTCTAAATAAAATACAAAATAGGGCTAGGAATGTGGCTTAGTGGTTGAGTGCCCCTGAATTCAGTCCGCAGTACCCCCACCCCAAAATTATTAGAGTTGTCACTGATTATCTGTTTGATTTTGGAAGTTAACATCCTGAGTTAATTTCTTCATTCTTTAGAAGGAAGTTTACAAAGTTTAAGAATAACTGAAATAGGGGCTGGGATTGTAGCTCAGCGGTGGAGCGCTTGCCTCGCATGCGTGAGGCCCTGGGTTCGATCCTCAGCACCACATACAAAGCAATAAAATAAAGACATTGTGTCCATCCACAACTTAAAAAAAAATAATAATAATAACTGAAATAAAGTTCTAATACACAAGAATCATGCAGCTAGTAGAACTCTTTTTTTTTAAACATTTTTTAAATATTTTTTTTTAGTTGTAGATGGACACAGTATCTTTATTTATTTATTTTATGTGGTGTTGAGGATCAAACCCAGTGCCTCACACATGCAAGGCAAGCGCTGTACCACTGAGCTACAATACCAGCCCATAAAACTCTTATTTAAACTCTCAAAATTTGGGGGCTATGAGCTTCTGTTAAAATTCACTCACATTTTACCTCAAGGACATGATCTGTTTATTTGTCTTTCCCTTCTAGAATGTATCAAAAGGGCAGAGATTTTGTCTATTTTATTTATTACCGTATCTCAAGCACTGAGAACATTGCTTAACACATAGTTGGTGCCAAAATTCATTGAATTAATTAGTAAACAACACCGTTACCAAGCCTTTAACTGCATCACAGTAACTACTCACAATTAATTATTTTTGTAATTGAAAGTGTTGTTAAATTTTAGTTGATAATCTGGTTGTTACATTAACCTTATAGTCCTCTCACAAAATGGCAGAGGGTCCTTTTCTCAGTTGCTATTGGCAATTACACCTAGCATAGATCCTCCCTGAATCTTTCAAAGTGGATTCTTTGCTTATTAATTGTAGCCTATCTATAGGTTATAGTGAGGGACTTGCCTTGTGAATCTCAATAGCTAAACAAAAACGTAAGGGAATTTTATGAAGTCCTGAGTTCAGATTTCCCTATGGGTTCTTATCCACATCTGATTGGACTACATATTTCTCCATTGCATTTGACTGTAAAGATCTGGGTGTTCATCTTGTTTCTCACAGTATAGAAAAATAATAAATATTTCTGAAATATTTATACATTTTGGGTCATTGATTTATCTTTTTACCTAAAAAGAATGTAGGAAAAGTAAGATGAGGACTCACAATGTCAAACATTCACAAAAGGCAGGAAGACATGGTAAATAATGAAAGAGTGGGGGTGCCAAGAATTAGATACAGGAATTATAATTATATTCTTTTTAATTTGCTGGTTTAAGCATGTAATGTAATATGATATTGGAGATTACATTTCCTGATGAACAATTTATTTTTTTTTAATTTTTATTTGTTTTTGGTACCAGGGATTGAGCCACATCCCCAGCCCCATTTTGTGTTTTATGTAGAGACAGGGTCTCGCTGAGTTGCTTAGTGCCTCACCGTTGCTGAGGCTGGCTTTGAACTCGCAATTCTCCTGTCTCAGCCTCCCTAAGTGCTGGGATTACAAGCGTGAGCCACCGCGCCCGGCTCCTGATGAACAATTTAAATACTTAATGTATAAATAGATGTTTTGATTTTACTTTTTCTCTATAATTCATCATTTTTTTAAATCTTCAACCAGAGAAATATGACATCTTTCTTCTACACCATCTGGGAGCAATATTAATTTTATTCAGATAAATAGAACAAAAGTTTTTCATAGATATGGTTCCTCCAAAATATAGATTCCTTGCTCAATATCTTTTTTTGTACATTTGAAATATCAGCCCAACTGGTTTATAGAATGCAGATCACAGTTTGTTTTCAAAAGTACACTTAAGTATAGTAACTTCTGTTGTTTTAGAAAAAAGGAAATTTGAGCTAAGTTTGTTATTTGAAATCAAATAACTTAAGACGTTGCTATGGTTTGGATCTAGAATATCCACCAAAGGACATGTTTTAAAGTCTTGGTTTTTATCTTGGTGTTTTTGGGACATGGTAGAACCTGTAAGAAGTTGGGCACAGTAAAAGGAAGTTAGGGCACTGGGGACATGCCCTTAAAGGGACTATTGGGATCCCAGCCCCTTTCTTTCTCTCTTTGCTTCCCAGCTACCATGAAGTGAGCAACCTCCTCCATCACATACTCTTACGCCACAGGCTCAAGCAACCATGAAATAAAACTTCTGAAACCGTGAGCCAGAATAAACCTTTTCTTTCATTAAGTTGGTTTGTTCAGATATTTTGTTACACTTACAGAAAGCTAACACAGAATTCAGTTCTTAGCTTTGTAAGGGGAATCTTCACTTAAGTTTATGGAAAATGACTTCTACATATGAAAGTAGGCCATATTTTTCCTGGATGAGTTTCCCAAAGGTACAGTTTAGCTAGAAATTAGATGAATAAAATGACTTCATTTGTGTAACTAGTTGTAAATATATTTGAAGAGAAATGAGTATATGAGGTCAACCAAAGGTCCAATCTTTTGACTAAATCTTCACTAATGAGTTCAGTTGACACTTCCTTTATGTAATGCAAACCAGATTTTTTAAACTATCCCCCCAAAAATGTAAGTCTCATTACCACATTGGTTGTGCATACAATTCAAGTGAAGAAATCATTGGCAGTCCTCTTGTGGTTCAAACCATCATAGCACATCTAATTCATAGTATGAATTACCACATTCATGACATGCTCTTTTTCAATAAAATGTGACTTATTGAAGTATAAAGCATGTCATATGACTTGTGCAAACTGCCATTATGAATTTACATTTTGTAAAGCAAGTGTAGTGTTAGCATTGACTTACTGGAGTGCCTTCTGCAGTCCTGTTTACAGCACTTCACTTATCACACAAAAATCATTTCTCGATGTGTCCGTCACTACATTAGTATTCAAAAATTATTCAAATGCAGATCCTTTCAGATACCACATGACTGTACCTAATTGCGTGGTATATATATATCCTTTATATCTGTACTCTAATTGGCTGAACAAAAACTACAAATAATTTAACCCCTTTCATGCAACATTGTAATATGAGTCCCTTTACCCCAGCTTTAACATGCTAGGAAACATTGTACATGATTAAATTTCTATTTGCAAACATTAATTCATATTCAGGACACAATTTCTGCTTCATTTCACCTTTTTATAAACCCATCATTAGCAAAAAGTTTTCATGTCAAGAAAAAACTTTCACTTAATGTATTTTACTATCACTGTGTTTACATGGGAAAAAATAGTGGCATTCTAGTCCTTATTTTCAGTTCATTAACTGTGTCATTAAGTTTCTCATTATATGTGTGTGTTAGTCTGGTCAATTCTTGAAGTAGTCAGTTTGTAATAGTTTTTTAAGTCGTGTATATTTTGTACTATGTGCCCTAATAGTTGGGGTACAGTAGTAGTCACATAAGGACATGACATTCTTTTCTTCTCTTGGAGCACTTGGCTATGCTCATTTTTTATTTTCAAAATTTTAATGAAGAGAAAAACAGTAGTATGATGCGATGATTAATGCCAACTCCTAACATTAGGGAGACATTAGGTAGTGGTGGCAATTGTGTTAAACCCAAGAATACCTGCCCCAATAGTAGGTCTTAGGATTTGGTTTATCTGAAAATCAAAATTAGCATAGCTTAAATAAAAACTAAGCAAATTTATTTTGATGAAGTACAGAAAGGCAGTCTTCTCAGCTGGTATGCTGGTTTCAAGATCATCAGGAACCTATGTTCTTTCTATCTTACAGCTTTTGCACCGTCTATTAGCAGTCTCACCCTTGTGATACAAGATGATTGCTCTAATACTGGGATTGTGGCTCAGTGGTAGAGTGCTTGCCTCACATGGATGAGCCACTGAGTTCAATTCTCAGCACCACATGTAAATAAATGAATAAAGTCCATCAACAACTAAAAAAAAATTTTAAAAGATGATTGCTCTAGCCATTTTATCCACATTCTAGACAGAAAAGGGAAAAAGAAGGCATGCTCCTTCTGTCCCATTGGCCAGAATTTCCAATCACACCTAACAAAAAAGGAAGCTGAGTCTTTATTCCAGATGGTAGGCACTCAGCCAAAGACTGGGAGTTCAATTGCTGTTCACACACACATACACACACAACAAATACTTAGGAACAACTAACAGTCTATGCCTGATAACATTTGTGCTATCAGGGAATAGGGAAATTTGTAGCTATATTAGCGTAAGCAGAAAAGGAGAATATTAGGAGATAAGGACAAGAAGTAATAGGGACAAATGGCTGATTATAAAAGGTCCTAGAGGCCTTTGAAAAGTACTTTTGGTTTATTCTCTGAAATGTGGTATATTGTAGGACTTTGAACAGAATGCCATGAAGTTCTGGTCACTGTATTGATACAGCTCTAGGAATGAGGGCAACAGCATACTTAGGGAGCTGATTAGGACACTATTGTAATAATGAAGGTGAAGTTAACAAAACTAACCCATTAAGGAAGAAATTCAAAGGAGTTGCCAGGTCTTACCTAGCAAGTATCAAAAACAGATGAAAGGAAGACCTGTCCATTTCTTGCTTTCTGCAGGGTAAGATTTTAAATTCTTTACCACACAACCTTAGCAATCAAGGCATGCTCACTATTGTAACAGATAAACTAAAAAAATCAGAGATTTAATGTAATATAAATCTGTCCATAATTCACATAAGATCCTTCTCCAAATGCTCATTTGAGAATTCAAGATACCTTCCATCTTGTGACTCCACCTTGTTCAACATTCAGGTTTCTTTCAGGTTGGTGCAGAGGAAAGAGATTAAAGGACTTCACTTGGTATTCACTTGGTAAATGAACCAGGCCTGCAAGTGCCAAGCCACACTTCGCTCAAACTCCACTGGCCCGAACTCCGTCACATGGCATGTAAACTATAAGAAAGGCTGGGAAGTGGAGCCCAGCTGTGTGCCCAGGAGAAAATGGAAACATGTCATGAATAGCTGGCCATTGTAAGCTCAAGCTGTGAATGGGCATACCCTTCATTTCTACCCATATATACCAAGAGCTAATTCCTTTATGGATTAGAAGTTATAAAGAACTGCCTACTTGTATGCCCATTGTTGCTTTTACTTACCTGCAGAAATATTCCTGAAACCTCCTGAGCAGATTTTATTCTTCCTCATCAGCCTAGAAGAAAGATGAAACAAGTGAGCTGTAACTGAATGACTAATAAATTTTGCTTTTGGAGATTATAAATCAATCCTCTACCCTCATTTCCTAGACTGTTTTATCTGCACAATTACTTTATCATTTAGAAATAGATAGGCAATTCATTTTAAATGTATTAAAATGGATATGCAAAATCAAGAACAACAGATGAAAGATAATACCTTTTAAATTACATCCATGTTCAGAGCCAGCTCCTGATGATCTGTGCCAAAGAACCAGAAATGTGGCCAACATAAAGCAATTTGTAATTTCCTTTCTTTGTTTAGGAATGCAGTCACTAGCATATATATGCCCATCTCCACTGTCTGAGTTTCAGAGCAGCCCTCATTGTCATCTATAAACACTGATTAACCAAATACAGATAATACCCATAGGATATGTAATTTGGAAACTATACCATGAACTATAACAGTTTAAAATGTGCACTTCAATCAAAGGCTACTTTTTTTTTTCCAGTAAGAACTGACATTAGGATTGCTTTACCATGGAGCTACATTCTCAGACCTATTTTACTTATTTTATTTTACTTTATTTTATTTTTATTTTGAGACAGAGTTGCACTTGGGTCTCACTAAGTTGCTGAGGCAGACCTCCAACTTGAAATCCTCCTGCATCATCTTGTATCATCAGGATTACAGGTGTGTGCCACTCTGCCCAATTAAAGCCTCCAGGCTTTCTACAAGTGAAGACAAATTGATGCTCTTGTTCACTAATTTGATGCTCTTGTTCACAACTATGATTCACATATATTGTTTAGTAAGCAATAACCCCTGGTGCCTTTTTCTGCTTGCTTATCACAATTTTATTACAGTAGCACTGATATGACTCTAAATGTGTCCTTTTAAATCCATATGTTGAAAGCTAATCAGCAATGTGATAACAGTAGGAGGTAGAGCATCTAAGAGATGATTAGATCATGAGTGCCAGAGAGCTAGCTGCCTTACCCTTCCACCAGGCAAGGACATGGTGAAAACGTGTTGTCTGTAGACCAGGAAGACAGCTTCACCAGACACCTAATCTGCTGGAAACCTGGTCCTGAACTTCTTGGCCTCCAGAACTGTAAAAAATAAATTTCTGTTGTTTCTAAGCTACCCAGTTTATGATATTTTGTTATAGCAGCTCAGACTAAGACAAGCAGTTTTTTTGGAAATACCCACAAGCTACAAAAGATCTTAAGAGTATCATGTAATATATAGAATCCAACAGATAAATCTAATGCTTTTACAAAATTTTGTGATAGCCTATGAATAAAAGTATCCTTAAGTTTCTTTTACCACAAGTTGACAATCTTTTCTCCAAAATGTGATTATTCAAGGGCATAATCTTCCAAAGTTTATAATAAATTACCCAGGGTATTTGTTCAATAGCAGGTATATCTACGGGGAAAGAAGATATATAATGTTAAGGGAAAAAAAACAGATGAAACTGATCAAGATTCTTTCCTTTGGTTATTTCATAGCTATTCAGAATAGGGCCAGACCATTTTTGATTGGCCAAAAATCTGTATTTTTAAAAATTTATCCTCAGTGATTTATTAAAATCAGTCAATTTTGGGAATCACTGACCTAATGCAAATGAAACTCCAAGAAGATAGTGTCTGTTTGCTGAATTGTTATGTGAATCTATAGGTACACTGGATATCAATCAGTTAACTATCATTACATAGAATTTTAGAGTACATATAAATAGAATAACAAAAGTTGAAAAAAAGACTTGGAGCAATATACATTTAGAAAACATAGTATGTGGTCATAAATGCCAAAATATTGTGAGAGCTAAATAATATTTTAAAGTATAAATATATGCCTAGGCATGGTGATGCTTGCCTTTAATCCCAGTGGCTTGGGAGGCTGGAGCAGTAGGATTGTGAGTTCAAACCCAGTCTCAGCAACTTAGCAAGGCCCCTAAGCAACTCAGTGAGACCCTGTCTCTAAATAAAATACTAAAAGGATTGGGGATATTTCTCAGTGTTAAGGGCCCCTGGGTCCAATCCCTAGTACTCCCCCCAAAAATTAATATCCTCTTAATCTTTTTTATATTATTTATTTTAGTTAAATCATTAAAGTATGATTTTTCTTGATGGTATATTATTTAGCCATTCAATAAGATGCAAATTATAGTTATGCAGCTTTGAAAAATAACATTATCATGTAATATAGAGCATTAGAATTTTAATTAAAAATTACATTTGGCCTTCTCAAGTTGATGTTATAGGAAGATAAAACTCATTGAATGAATTGGCAGATAATAAAGTAATTATACATATATAATTTTTATGACATTTAAAGTCAAATCAGAGTTAATCTCATGATCACAATAAGTGTCAATCCTTCACAACTGAAAGTCATTTTTATTAGCATTTTCATATGATGAGGTTTATGATATTGATTGTTATAAAGATTTAAGGGGGCCTGGGGTTGTGGCTCAGTGGTTAAGTGCTTTCCTCGCATGTGTGAGGCACTGGGTTTGATCCTCAGCACCACATAAAATAAATAAAGGTATTGTGTTCATCTACAACTAAAAAAATATTAAAAAACAAAAAAATTTAAGGGATGTTCTTATCCCATGTCTCATTTGTCCTGTCTTGGAGACACAAATTTTGCACACATTTTGGAGACATGAACAGAAAAATTAACAAAATGATTTTTCTGAAACAGTTTGTATTTTCAAAGGAAAAAGAAAAAAAGATGAAGCCATTAAGGCTGGCAGTCTACAGACACATTGAGGTAAAGAAACAAAATGTGGGAATAGTTGCTTGTCAATTTATCTATCAAATTGCAATCATGATCTTCCTCTCATATAAAGTGAGAGTGATATAAAACACTCATAGGAAGACATTTTGAGCATTTAAATAAGCTCATACAAGTATTTCCCACCATTTTTCTAAGTTCCTTTACATCATCTACATACTTACTTAGCATCTACTGTGTGTAGGCTACTATCTTAGGTACCCAGGATGCAAAAAGATGTTAGACAAAATCTCTGTCCAGCTGGGCTCAGTGGTACACACCTGTAATCCCAGTGACTATAGAGGCTGAGGCAGGAAGATCACAAGTTTGAGGGCATCCTCAGCAATTTAGCAAGGTCCTAAGCAATTTAGTGAGAACCTGTCTCAAAATTAAAAGGTCTGGGAATGTGGCTCAGTGGTAAAGCATCCCTGGGCTAAATCCACAGTACTCCCCTCAAAAAACAAACAACAACAACAAAAACTGTGTCCAGAGGTGTTCATAATTTAGTTGGGTAAACAATGATAAATCTCAGAAGATATAGGTTACATGGAAGATGTCTTTCAAAGTGCAACTCCCTCAACAACTGTATCAGAATTATATAACCACAGAAATAGTATCCTGATTAGAATAAGTTATACTCCATGTATGTATAGTATGCCAAAGTATACCCTATTGTCATGTATATCTAAAAAGAAAAAAATTTTTAAAAAAAGAATTATATTGGATGTGTTAAGATATGGATTACTTGGCTCACTCCAGACCTACTAAGTCAGCATCTCTGGAAATATATTTCTAGGAGCCTGCATTTTAACATCCCAGTGATTCTGACTAAAGTGAGAATCAGTGACAAAATTAAATCCATAAGAAATTGATATAGAGTAAGAAATTGCTAGTAAGGACTCAAGTCTCTCAAAGAATGAAAACTATTAAAAAGAAATAAAATGGTAATTATTCACAGGGTTATCATCATCTCAAGAGAAATCAAACTCAACAGACTACTACTAAAAGGAGAATTCAGTAAAGACAAAGGATACACTACACAAAAATTAGAAACATTTTAATATTTATAATTAGAAAATGTAACCTTAAAAATATATATACAATTGACAATAGCAGAAATCCTTATAAGGTTCCTAAGAATAAGTCTGATAAAATATGAGAAAGATACAGAGAAAATTTAAACTTTATTAAAGAAGAGACAAGTTACATAAATAGAAGTGATGTGTTCATTATTGAAAAGTGGCAAATTATCCCTAGATAACTTTATTATTATTTTGTTTAGTTTTTTGGTACTGAGGATGGAATTCAAAGACAGTTTATCACCAAGCCACATCCCCAGCCCTATTTAATTTTTATTTTGACACAGGGCCTTGCTAAGTTGCTTAGGGTCTTGCTAGTTGCTGAGGCTGGCCTTGAACTTCTGATCCTCCTGTTTCAGCTTTCTCAGTCACCTGGATTACAGACATGCACCCCCATGCCCAGCTCTTAGATAACTTTAAGGCAATTAAAATCAAAATTCTATCTTAGCTTTATGTAGAAAAAAGGGAGAAAACTGGTTTTCAATTGTATGTAAAAGGTTTGATGATGTAGCTCAGTGGTGAAGCACTTGCCTAGCATATGTGAGACCCTGGGTTCCATCCCCAGGACTGCAATATCAAAAGATCAAAAAGAAAAATAAAGTAGGTAGAAGCTGGGCATGATGGTGTACATCTGTAGTCCCAGAAACTTGGGAGGCTGAGGCAAGAGGATCACAAGTTCAAAGCCAGTCTCAGCAACTTAGTGGGACCCTGTCTAAAAAATAAAAAAGGGCTGGGGATGTAACTCAGTGGTAAAGAGCTACTGGTTCAATCTTTTTTTTTTTTTTAATATTTTTTTAGTTGTAGATGAACACAATGTATTTTATTGCTTTGTATGTGGTGCTGAGGATCGAACCCAGGGCCTCACGCATGTGAGGCAAGCGCTCTACCGCTGAGCTACAATCCCAGCCCCCTGGTTCAATCTTTAATACTAAATTTTCTCAAATAAATTAATAAAATGTACATAGGATATTAAAAGAGAATAGGAACTTGAGACAATAAAAATGGTGGATGTAATCAAGAGTTTAGACACAGAAGCACTTGTGTGGGGAATCTTAATAAATGGAGGAGAAGGGACACCTGAAACTCACCACAGCAAAGGGCTAACTCCCCTAATATCTCCATTGAGGCCTCCCAGAATTTGATAGAAAATAAAGCTACAATCTAATAGAATAATAGAAGATAGACATAGTTTACTGAAATGGAAATAAAGATGGTTTTTTAACATACAAGACAGCAACTAATCTCACCATTATGTATAATTATAATGCACCACTAAATATGTGGAAAAAAGCATACAGGACAGATGTTCAGTCTCATTTACTTTAAGGTAAATGCAGATGGAAGCTACTGCAACATTCTGTATTTATTAAGCTGACAAGCTGACAAACATCCAAGCACTTGATAATACACTGTGTTGGTAAGGCTATGGGGGAAAATGACACTTTTGAACATTGTTGGCAACAGTGTAAATTAATGCAACCCTATATGGAAGGCAGTTTTTGCAATAGCTATCAGAATCACAAATATCTTGTGAACTATCAGTGTGCAAAGTTATTCATTGTGGCACTATGTCTGGTTAAGAGTTTGAGTGCTAAAATCTAATAGCCTGGTTTTAAATCCAAGTTCTAAAGCTAGCATTGTGTCCTTGGGTAAATTACAAAATCTTCTCTGCCTCAATTCCTTCATCAGTAAAATTGAAGCCAAAATATCATCCATCTCTTTGAGTTGTGTGGGAGAATTAAATGAGTTAATCTATGTAAGCAGTATTTACAAAGTACCTGGCCCTTTGATGCCTGTTTTAGCTATTATTTTTAACATTAAAAGACTATAATCTAAATATTTACCAATAGGGAACTGATTAAATAAATTATGGCAGATTCATACACTATAGATGTAAAAGATGAATAAATACTGTTTTTGTGACAGTACTTCCAAGACATATTTAGTGGGGGAAAAAGCAAGGAATATGGCAATATGTAAAGTATTCTACTATTTGGGATTTTGTTTATTTAGTTATTTATTCATTCATTCATTCATTTTATTTCGTATTGGAGAGTGAACCCAGGGGCACTTTATCACTGAGCTACATCCCCAGAATATTCTATTTTTTGAAACAGGGTCTCACTAAATCGCTCAGGCTGGCCTCAAACTTGTGATTCTCCTGCCTCAGTCTCTGGGGTTTCTGGGATTATAGGCATACATATTCTATTTGTATAAGAGAGAGAGAGTCATACATATTCTATTTATATAAGAAAAAGAGAGGGAGGGAGGGAGACAGACACTAGCAGAATACGTTGTTTTATATATGCATTACAGAAAAAACTCTGGAAAGAAACCAGAAAGGCCTGATTGGACAAAAGGCAGGAGGGATATTTTTCATTTTACACATTTTTACATGAAAGGCACGTGAATATATGACCTGTTTAAAAAGTATATAGAAACACCTCCTGCCCCTCCCCACACACATATACACAGTGGGGATTTAACCCAGGGCGCTTTACCACTAAGCTACATCCTCATCCCCCCTTTTTAAATTTTTTGTTATGATTTTTTAAATTTTGAGACTGGGCTGGCCTCAAACTTGCAATCCTCCTGTCTCAGCCTCCAGAATTTCTGGGATTATAGGCCTGTGTCACCACGCCCAGCTAAAAACAACAATTTTAAAACAGTTCAGATACATTAAAGATCTATATATCAGACCATCTGTCTATAGTCTGAAAACATCAAATGCTGTCAAGGATTTGTGGAAATATGAACTATTATATATTGTAGTGGAAGTGTAAATTGATAGTATTAAGAAAGCAAGGCAGTCAGTTCTATGGACTAAATGTCAGTCCTTCCCAAATTCATTTGTGAAGCCCTACACATCAATGTGATAGTATCTGGAAGTGGGCCTTTCAGAGATAATTAGGTTTAGATCAGGTCAGGAGAGTAAACCACACCCCCTGCCATACACAGAGACATAAGAAGAAGAATAAAAGGCCATGGGAAAACAGTAAGGAAACAGCTATCTTCAAGCCAAGAAAGGGTCCTAACCAGAATTTGACCATGGAGGCACACTGACCTTGGATTCCAGCCCCCAGAACTATAAGAAAATGTCTATTATTTGAGCCATCTAGTCTATGGCATTTTGTTATAGTATCCAATCTAAGTCTGGTCCCTTAGTCATAAGCAATAGAAAATAACTCTGGTTGATTGTTTTTAAACACAAAAGGAGCTTATTGAAAAAAATATTAAGATGATTACAGAACCTCCAGAAAGGCTGGATGACAGCCTTTGGAAATTAGGAAAAAGGGACTCTATGTTGACAGACCAGAGCAAGCTTTATGCCACTGAACCAGTCTGGGGAGCCATCCCTGCCACGGTCAAACATAACTTCTTTGTGGCACTAGCTTCAACTTCAGAATCCTGGTTGGGGACAGGGAGTAGAGTAGAACGTTATCTACTTGACCAGGACTCAGCCACAACCATGTTTTCCAGCTGCCAAAATGTCTGGCAAAGAAAATATCACACATTTGCATCTTCTGTAATGAGAGGTGAATTCTGCCATCCACTACCTTATAAATAGGAACTTCTTCAAAAGGAAGAAGAAACTCAGATCCAGGATAGCTGAAAAATAATAAATGTCCCTGAAAGAGGACAGTCTGTTCCATGACTAGCAATTTTACTTCTAATTATAAACCCAGAAATTTTTCTACATGTATAAAAAAAATTATTACCTATATTCATGATCTCTAAAAAAATAAAATTGGAAATTACCCAATTTTGTTCATTAGCAGGTTTAGTCATGCAATAGAATACCAGATAGCAATTAAATCAATGAAAAAGAACTATGGGTATCAACAGGAATAAATCTTTGAAAAGGTTGAAGAACAAAGTTGCAGAATACAGTATGTTACTAATTATATAAAATGTAACTGTATGCAAAATGACAGTGTATATTGAGAGACTTATGTGTCATAAAAGTATGGAAATGACACATAACTACGTATAGATACTTTTGAGGGAATGAAAGAGGTTAAGGGTAGTTTGGAACTTTAGCTGTCATGTTCCTTTAAAAAATAAGCCAAATTTGGAAGACATTAATAGTTGCACAGTGAACAATGTCATTGTTTTAAACCTCACTAAAGACACCTATTAACACAAACTCCCTCTTCCGCCAATAAGTGCTTGTAACTCTTTTAAGTTCCCGCCTGTTACCTATGAGTGAGTGTGCTTGTCCAGATCTAAGGCCAAATTCTCTTAAACTGTGCACTAAATCCAGTCCCTCTCACCTACTCAAGTTGTCCTCTTTCCAACACCATCAGCCTTTCTTTCTCTACCAAATTTTCCCAAAATACAAACATAGTATAAAAGTCATGTCTTTAGCCAGGCACAGTGGCTCACACCTGTAATCCCAGCAGCACTGGAGGCTGAGCAGGAGGATCTTGAGCTCAAAGCCAGCCTCAGCAACCATGAGGTGCTAAGCAACTCAGTGAGACCCTGTCTCTAAATAAAATAAAAAAGTAGGGCTGGGGATGTGGATCAGTGGTTGAATGGCCTTGAGTTCAACCCCTGGTACTCCCTGCCCAAAACTCATGTTGTAAAAATAAAACTTTCTAAGCCCTATTTCCCCTTCTTACCATTAGCTCGTTCCTTTGCTTCTTTTTACCACAAAAATCCTTAGAACTATCTAAACTTCTCTTCTCCAGTATCTCTCTTCCCATTTACTCTTTTTTTAAAAAAATATCTTTTTTAGTTATAGATGGACACAGTACCTTTACTTGATTTATTTATTTACTTTTATGTGGTGCTGAGGATTGAACCCAGTGCCTCACATGTGCTAGGCAAGCGCTCTACCACTGAGCTACAGCCCCAGTCCCTCCCATTTACTCTTTTTTTAAAAAATATTTATTTTTTAGTTATAGGTGGACAGAATATCTTTAGTTTATTTTTATGTGGTGCTGAGGATCGAACCCAGTGCCTCCCGCGTGCTAGGCGAGCACGCTACCACCGCGCCATAACCCCACCCCTCTCCCATTTACTCTTGAAACTCATTCCATTCAGGTTTTCACTCCATTTCTCCAAAACTGCTCAAGGGCAACCAATGAATTTCTAATCCTCTGCTTTTGAAGCATTTGGCATAAGTGATCACTTCCACCACTTTGTAACTCTTTGTTTTCACTTTGTGATGAGAGTCTGGATTATCATTCACTTTGGATTATTCATTCTCTTTCACCCTTCCACTATGGGCTGAATGTATTTCCTACTCCACTGATATTGGATGTGGCTACGTGACATACCCTAGCCAATGGAATATAAGTCAACATGATGTGAACAGAGGTTGTCTGTCAATATGCTCTGGGCTGTTCATAGATGAATATCAGACAGTGTAACGCCACATCACGTACAACCATAAGAATGGGAAGTTATACTCCATATATGTATAATATGTCAAAATACATTCTACTGTCATGTATAACTTAAAAATAAAAATTTTAAAACATGCTCTGGGCTTTAGATCGGCTTTTGTACTTCAGTAATCTATTTACTATTAGATAAATAGTAAATATTAGATTTTTAAAATATATTTTGAAGATTTTTAAAATATATTCTCCAAACTGGCTACTACCTCTTTATTCTGGGCTCCAGAATGAGCACACATGGAATAGACTGAAACTCAGCCAACAACCTAAATCCAAGCCATTCAGTTGAGCACAGCCTAGAACAGCTGAACCAATCCTGAACAAACCCACAGACCTGTGGGCATGGGAACAAATATATGGCTATAAGGGACTGAGCTCTGGAGTTATTTGTTACGCAGCATTATTGCAGCAACACCTGCCTAGGCACCTACCTTCTAGGACAAAATCACTCTCCTGATTTTCCTCCGGTTTCACTGATTGTTTCTCCTCATTACCCTAACAATTTACTACTGGGGTACCCCCAGGACCCAGCTTTCAAACCTCTTCCCTTTTCTCACTTTTGATGCTCTTGACAATTCTCATGTCTTTAAATAATATCTGGTAACTGACAACTCCCAAATTTCTATTGCCAGCCTAGGCCTCTCTCTTGAATTTCAGACTAGTATAACCAACTGCCTACCTGACATGCCTACTTGAATATCTAAGAGGCATATCAAATTAGATCAGCATCTCCTCCCCTCAATCTCTGCTCCTCTCTCAATGTGTTTTTTCTCTCATAGTGAATGCCAAATTGCTCCTTCTATTTGCTGTAGGCAAATGCCCTGGAGTCATTCTTGATTTCCCACACTCCATCCCATCAGATCCCTGGAAAATTCTGTTGATTCTACCTTCAGAATATATTTTAAAAATCTGATCCTTTCACAACTAGCAACCTGGTTCAAGCAAACTTAATCTCTTATCTGGAGTGTGCAAGAGGCTCCTAATCATCTCCTTAGGTCTGCTCTTCCTCTCTTCTCCTCACTCATACCCCATTCTCAAAAAGGTTGCCAGAACACTCCTTTTGAAATGTCAGTCTGATGGTATCAATTTTCGGTTCGAGCTTAGGTCTTCAATCTTATTTATTTTTACTATCCTTACTCACTACAGTTCAACCACTGGCCTTACCATTCTGTGAACTTGAACATTCCAGGTAAGCTCATTTCTGTTGATTGCTGGTCCCACTGACTGGAATGTTGTTGCCTAGATTGATACACATCCTTGGCTGTCTCTTCAAAATCTTGACTCAAATAGCATCCTTTCATTAAAGGCTTTCTTAACCACATTAACATTGCAACTCCCCACGCCCAAAATATCCTAAAACCTTCCCTTATTTTTATTTATAACACTTGTTAAAACCCGAACACTACATATTTCATTTGGTTATTCATTATTGTCATTCCCAAATAGAATAAATATCTATTCCCTGCGAACAGGGAATTTTGTTGTTTATTTTGCTGTCTGTTGAATCATTAGGTCCTGGAATGTAGCAGTACTCAAATATTTGCGGAATGAATCTATTGGACCTTCTGCGTATTTGAAATTTCATATAGATAGATGTAATGACAGACCCCAGGCAAGTGTAATTAAACAATTGTCTCTAATTCCCAAAGGATTCCACAAATCTTAATCTATTTGTAATAGGAAAAAAAAGTTTATCTAAAAGGAAGGAGAAATTTTTTTATAGTTTCTTTGATTTTAGGATAGTCTTAAAATTTGAGCTTTCATAGTTTTTGGCTTTCCCCTCACTGGCTACTAAGTGGCCCCTCAAAGTTTTACATAAAACATTAAAAACTTTATTCATGAGGAAAATGTGTTTCTGTCCCATTGATTGTTGATCTCCCTACCCACCCTCCCACTTGTCCCCCACTTGTCCTGACTCTTTTTAAAAATCCTGATTGCATGCTGAGAATTCACAGGACAAGCCCATAGCCCACCTTAGTGAGATGTTTGGGTCAGCACTGCGACTCACGTTACTTGGGAGGTTTCTGGGTGACTGGTCAATTAATTCTAGCTCTTGTTTTTGCCTTTTAAGCGAGCACTTGGTCTAGACTTCTGTTTGCCCTTCTCAGTTATTGGCAATGATGTCACAATTATTCCAAATGGTAACGATGGTTAACACGATCATAACCAGTCCCAAGACCGAGTAGGTCAAAAAGTAAATAAATCAAGCGCACATACATGAGTCTAACATTCGTCCTCTATTCTGCTTTCCAGTCCAACAGCAGATAAGAAGAAAAAAGTATGCGAGACTGAGGGTCCTGGCAGCAGTTGCTATTATTAACCAAGAAAAAGCTACTATATACAGTCTGCTCTTCATTGCTCTAATACCCCTCTAAACCCCCAAATATTTGTAGAAATTGACTAGTTTCTTAATAATAAGCAGGGGATGAAGCTGGCCCAAGTTGGGCCTGTTTTCGGGGGTGGGGGGCTGGAGTCGTTGGTCTGGCCTCCATTTTATTTATTTTTTATTTTTTATTTATTTATTTTTAATTTAGTTATTTTATTTAAATGCATTTCAAGTCATAGTACATAACCAGATCTCTGTTTTTCCATTTCTCTGATTGCAAACCAAATAAAGTCACACCATTAGAGTCTTCATAGATGTGCCAGGGGTAGTAAAGACCATCTCAAATAACCATCATTACTATGCCCATTTCCCTTTCCTTCCTCCCCCCTCCCCCAACCATGTTTAGAGTT
>CM053405.1:42024109-42150333 GCA_028644305.1 Xerus rutilus | reverse complement strand
TCTTGCTCAGGATCGCTTTGGCTATTCTGGGTCTCTTATTTTTCCATATGAATTTCATGATTGCCTTTTCTATTTCTATAAGAAAGGACTCTGGGATTTTAATTGGGATTGCATTGAATCTGTATAACGCTTTAGGTAGTATGCTGGCCTCCATTTTAGATGTGAACCAACATTCCCAGTTTCCTTTCAACAGCAAGAACTCCCCATTCTTCCTCTGCCTCCAGATTCTCCCTCGGGCAGGTTTTTCTCATTTCAGAATTTTCTACAACACATTTCCAAACGAGTCATGCATGACGACAGTTTTCACACTATTTATGTTCAGCCTTGGGGTGACCCTAGATGATGGCATTTGTGCTCAGGAAGAAATGGAATTATTACTAAGACCAGAACTGAGATCCCAGAGCGGTCAGGAGTCCCAGCTTGGGCCTGGCTCTATGCATCCTGGCGTTTGGAGAAGAAAGGCGTCTGGAGCTGCGCGCCCCTGCGTCGGCTCCCTGGAGAGCCGGCCTGCTCCTCCCTTCTGCCCCTCCGCGGCACCTGGCGGTGCCGGCGACGGCCGGAGGGCGGGCGAGGGGCGGCGCTGCGCAGCATGACGCGGCAGGGTGGGAGCGCGGGCAGGTGACAACCGGCGGTCTCCTCCCTTTCACAGCCTAGTCGGCGGCCCGGGCAGCAGGGGCCGCTGTGAGGAGCTCCGCGCTCGAGCCGCCGCCCGCCGTCGCCCTCGCTCCGGGTGCGGTGAGTGCGGGGCTCCGAGAGCGGCGGGCTGGGGCTAAACTTTTCTAGGGCGCAGAGAAGAGCTTCGGGAAAGGGAAAGAGCCGAGGGGAAAGGTGCTAGGAGCAGCCGGTGGAGGAACTTGGGCGCGGCACGCGGGGAGTGGAAGCCGGGCGCGCGGCGCTCGGGGCGCCCGGCCAGGCCCTTCCAGGGGTTGGGAAGGCTCTTCCGAAGTTTTTTCTTCACAGCCTGCGCGTGCGGAGGCCGAAGGCCTTTGCCCAGAGCGCGGGATCGCCGCGCTCACCTGAGCCTTCCTGGGGAGCCCCCTGTCGCCTGGCATCCCAAAGGGAAGGTCGCGACCAGGGAGCGCGAGGCAAAGCGGAGCTGGGACTGTGGGTCCCGCGCTGCGTAGCCCTGTTGTGCCAGGAGAGAGGGACAAAGGTGCTCGCCGGTGGGACTAGGAGAGAGAAGGACCTTCTCGACCTTGGCAGCCGAGGTCACTTTCCCGGCTTTGGGATCTGGCCTCGTCACCCCCCAAAGTCCCCGAGCCCAGTTCTTTCTGCTTCCTTCCCCTCTTGGGCGCTTTTGTGTTCTCGCGGCCGGAATGAACTCGGGGCGCTGCTCTTGGAATGGGGCGCTATTTCTTTGGCTCCCGGAGCAGCATCCTGTCCCGGTGGCTGCTGCTGGTTGGGGAGGGAAGATGAATACAGAGCTGTGGAACAGGTCGTTCCGGAGATGGAAGAGAAAAGCCCGTCATTTTATCATCGGAGGTGTCGTTGGTTGGGAAATGGGTCTTTCCCTCTCATTAACCAGTCAGCGCTGATTCAAACTTACCGGATGGCGGAGAGAGCGCTTTTTGGAGCTCCCTGGGGAATTAGAAACAGGGAAGATTTGGGTTCTGTCCCTGTCCAGTTCCTTGTATGGTTGGGCAAACAGATCCCACACCCCCACACCAATTGAGGAATAGTTTTAGCGATTGTCCTTGCTACTGTTGTTTCCCCTCTTGGGTGAGAATGCCCCTCGTTAAGCATTTTCACTTAACCCTACGCTTCCAGGTTACCCTTTATCTCACTCCTCCCCTTTATTGCTTAAGTGCTCTAAAAGAGTCATCGATACCACGGGTGCCTCCCCCTTACCCCACACTTGCTTATTAATTGCCTTAATTTGTAGCTTCTGCTCCTACGGAAATTGTTCTCCCCAAGGTCACCGAGGACTAAATAAAATCCACCCCCACTCCATGGCAGACATTTATCAAGTGCTTGTGTGCTAGGCACTGATCTAAGTACGTGCATTAACGCTGTTAATCTTCAACTATGCTGTGAATTAGATGATATTGTTCTCATTTTATTAATGAGGAAATTGAGGTGCAAAGAGGCTACACCAATAATAGCAGTAGTGACTCCAGCTTTTTTCCTTCTTGTGTGCCTTTGCACTGACTTAGGCTCACTCACTCTCTTGCTCTCTGCTGGCCTTGACTCCAGGGCCTGGGGCTTACTAAGTGTACACTATTCCACTGAACTACATCCCTAGCCATCTTTTCTTAAAATATACATTTCATGAAACTTCACTTTCTGTCACCTGTACTTATTGGACACAAGATTCAAGTGCTTCTGGTGTGTCTTCTTCCATTTTAGTGCAATAACTCTTGATGTGTATTGTAATACTCCATTTGGACTTGCCCTCCTTTCCCCCAAAGCTTCTCTAGAGGATTGTTTATGTCAGGAGCTCCACCATTAACCTAGTCACCAAGGTGCAAAACTGAGCAGTGCTGTCCTATGTCACCTCCTCCTTAATGATGAAATCTCTTATTCAGCTTTCATTTGGTCACTTATAGTTTTCAGCAGTCTCAACCCCATCCCCTCCCCATCCTTTCCTCACCAGATTCCCTGTTACCCATCCTGAATACTCATTTATCACTTACTATATACCAGTTTCTCCTATGGTTATTTTCTTTGGTAGGTGTTCACTTTTCACAAGAAAGGTCGTAAACAACTATGGACATTACATCTTCAGATCTTATACCTTGTAATTGCTTGATAAATGTTTGTAGACTATGATACAACATGAATTAAGGTAGCATAGGTGGAGATAATGATGGTAGAAATTAAGCCTTGTTTTATAGGATGATAAGGAGCTAGCATTGGTAGACATGAGGGAGATTTCAGACAGTGTAAATGAAGGGGAAAGACCCCTGTGTGACCAGCATTGCTACAGCTGGCACCCAGTTATCCTAACTAAATGTTATATTTAGAGGGGTCATGAAGTAGGACCAAATCACCAGAAAACCAGGAAGCTTTTCTTAAAAAAACAAAATCCAAAATACAAAACTAAATATAAAACCACAGTATTTTTTAATAAAATACTTTTTATTGAAGAATATAGCACAAGCATAAAAGTGCATAAAACACAAATGAGCAGGTTAACATGGTAACAGTACAATGTCCTTTTCTGGAATAAGATATCACAGTTGGATGAAGCTGCAGTCAGGTCAAATAGGAATCTTTTCACAAAGCCTGTATAAGATGATGTAGGTCTGAACTAAGCTCAAGAAGCATTGCTAAGAATGAATTGGCAGCCAGGCACAGTAGTGCACACCTGTAATCCTAGCACTTTGGCAGACTGAGACAGGAGAATCGCGAGTTCAAAGCCAGCCTCAGCAACGGTGAGGTGCTAAGCAACTCAGTGAGACCCTGTCTCTACATAAAACAAAATAGGGCTGGGGATGTGGTTCGGTGGTCGAGTGCCCCTGAGTTCAATCCCCAGTACCAAAAATAAATAAATAAATAAATAAAAATAAACAACCTAAATTATAGTAATGCTCTCATCTTTGAAGATATATCATTTTATTAATTGGGGGTTGCTACTGTAAAGTAGTGTTCCAGAAGTGGAACTGCTTTGTCAACAAGTATGGTATGTTTTATGGTTCTTAATACACATTGTCAGATTTCTGAAAGTAATTACAAAAAATAGGATGGATACATTGTTACCTACTTTTCTCTCTAGGAAATAATTCAGTTCAATATGAATAGTACTTTTTTGTCAGTTTCCTAGGGCGGCTGTAACAGAGAACCACAAAATGGGTGGCTTGAAACAACAGAAGTTTATTGTCTTACAGTTCTGGAGGCTATAAGGCTAAATTCAGAATGTACCCATTGTTGATTACTTCAAAGAGCTCTGAGGGAGAATCTGTTCTATGCCTTTCTTCAAGCTTCTGGTATAACAGCAGTCCTTGGCTTGTAGAGGCCACATTAATCCCTGCCTCTGTCTTCATATGGCTCTGTGATTTCATATGGCCATTTTCTTGTAATGACACTGGTTATATTGGATTCAGGGTTCACCCAATTTCAGTATAACCTCATCTTAACTAATTGTATCTGCAAAGATCCAGTTTCCAAAATATTGTCACATTCTGAGGTACTGGGCGTTAGGACTTCATCATACTTTTGGGGAGAACACAATTCAAGCTGTAATATGACAGCTTGTGGAATACAGTGAAATGTGCATTAAAGAAAGTTCCTATCCTCAAATAATTTCTGGTTAAGTTGAGAATGTAGAACTTTTCCTGATTTAGTTGTTTTTTTCTCCATGATTAGCCTCTTGGGCAAACATCAGTTTTAGGCTAGGGAAGGCTGCTAATTGACGAGACAAATAATTTTAGAACCACTGTAAATGTGGTAGCATATCACACTGAGAAATTACTTGGAGTTTTTTTGTTTGTTTGTTTTGTTTTAGTTGTAGATGGTCACAAATATCTTTATTTTTATGTGGTGCTGAGGATCGAACTCAGTGCCTCACGCATGCAAGGCAAGCGCTCTACCGCTGAGCCACAATCCCAGCCCCACTTGGAGTTTTAATAATGCATATCATATAGTATGGAAAAAACATGTGATAATAAACATTTTTTTTTGGTGCTGGAGATTGAATTCAGGGGCACTCGACCACTGAGCCATATCTCCAGCCCTATTTTGTGTTTTATGTAGAGACAGGGTCTCACTGAGTTGCTAAGCACCTTGCTGAGGCTGGCTTTGAACTCGCGATTCTCCTGTCTCAGCCTCCCTAAATGCTGGGATTACAGACTTGTACCACTGCGCCCGGCTGATAATAAACATTTTTAAAGAGAAATATATATGTTTCTGTGATTTATTCATTTTTTAAATTTTTTTTTATTTTTTAGTTGTAGATGGACACAATGTCTCCACTTCATTGCTTTGTATGTGGTGCTGAGGATCGAACCCAGGGCCTCACGCACGCGAGGGAAGGGCTCTACCGCTGAGCTACAATTCCAGCCCCGATTTATTCATTTTTGACCATTCAAAATTGTGGAAAAGTTGAAAAACCATGTAAATTGGGCAGTTTCTAAGATTGGTCTTCTTAAAAAAAAAAACACAAAAATTTCTATTATTCTCCATAATGGATTTAGATATATTTAAAGCACATATTTTTACATTGGCAAGTAAAATTATCATTTCTGTAAATGACAGAAGTAGGCATAGCATCTTACATATTTCTTGACTATTATTGAAATGAAATAAGTTTTTATATAACTTACACGTTTTCTAGTTTAAGACTGATCAGTCATTCTGGAGAAGCAGCCACTTAGGCCATAAACAGTATCACAGTTTCTTATCATTTGTAATACAAGTATAGAACCAAAGCTAGCCAAAATGGAAGAGTTTCAGAAGTTGCACATTCAAACATTTGAGTGTCAGCTTTGTGTCAAGTAGAGAGGCTAGCAGGTCTGTGTGGATTAGAGGGAGGCAATTACAGAACAGGGTGATAGACTGTGCTGTGGTATACACAGACAGGGCACCAGGGAGGCAGAGCAGAGGCAGGCAGACAAGGTAGCTCCCCTGAGCTTCAAGGAGGAAGAATGGGGAGTTGGGTAGCTGAGAAATGAGGCAAGGAGCCAGCAATCAAATCCAGGCAGAGAATACAAGCATGATCAGAAAATCAGAAATATGTTAACGTGACTACAGAAAAGAGTATGAGATGAAGTTGCCTAGCATTGTGGGACCGGGTTTACTGAGAACCTTGTTTGACCTGCTAAATATTTTGGATTTTATCTCCAAGTTCATGGGGAACCACTGACCTATAAGGGAAGGAACCATTTAAGATGTGTATTTTCAATGTACCCGCCTGGTGTTTGACACTTAATCTTTGTGAAACCTCTTTCAGTACAGGCTCTATCTCATTTCTCTATCTGATCTGGAAAGGACAGCAACTTCATTGTTCATTTAGATATCTTGCTTATGCATATGAATTTTGGAACAGAAAATAAGCTGCATGAGCACCCTTTATGTGTGTATAGGATGCTCAAGTTTACATTTAAATTTTAAATCTCTTATTGACGATGAGAAGATGGTAATTTTTGGCATTTTTTAAGGTACCAGTAATAGTTGCCGTGAAGTGCTTTACCTGCATTCCTTCACAAATAGACTGAAGTCAGCAAGATTGGCACCACAGACCTCACCCATCTGGGTACAAAAAGGTGAAGAAATCAGGAAGGGTGTTTGAGCTACACTGGGAAAAACACACAGCCAGGATTTAAGTCCAGGTCTACTTATGAGATTCAGGCTCTTGCCACTCTGAATATTAACTCTGTGGGTTGTTATAGGAGGGTGTATAAAAAATGCTGTAACTTCGATATTGTCCAGTAGTTTCGTAAGGACATAAGAACAATCATAAAAATAAACCTGATTTAGACTTTTCAGAGTCAGTGGTAGTAATGTGAAATCTAGAAAATCTCTCTAATAATCCTGAACCTAGACATAGTCCCTGGTTCTCCTTCCTTTCTGTCCCAAGTTTCTGTGGTTTATCCTAATAGCACATTTGTGATTTGTTTGTTTTTTTAGAGTTAAATAACATAATCAGCACAGAACAAAAATAAAGGGTACCTGCTACTTAAGGGTGACTTATTTTATGTCTATGCAGGAGCTTCTCAGCCCCATGCTTTACCTGTCTTTATGGTGCCTTTTTTAGGCAGACAGTGCTGTTGTTGGGTCCTATAAGCCAAAAAGATTAATATCTAGAAAAAACCTAAAAAGCAAAAGTGTTGACCTCACATTTTAATCCCTCTGCTGCTTCTCAGTCAGTTGCATAAAGGCACACACAAGGATACCTTCATCTTTCATCTTCTAACAGGTGTGAGTTTAACTTGAAAGAAGGAGGATAGAAATGGCATTCTTAGGAATTCAAAAGCCACTGGGGGGCAGGAAAGTGCACCCCACTTGGGTGGCCTTGGCCTGGCCAGGAGGCTAATGCTCATCTGTGGCTGGATGAAAACCACGACCTCAGAGCCTGAGGCTGGGGATGCTGGAGTCAGATACTCGGTACAGGACACACCAAGGGTCCAGAGGTCACTGATTATTCAGGGTGAGTTCCTGAGCAAATGTGGAGTGGAATTTTTAAAATCAAGTTATGAGAACTCCTATTTATTGTTCAAGGAAAAAAATGAAATATAATATTAAATGTTAAATAAAATATTAAATAAAATATTTAACATTAAATCTAGTGTATGCGGTATGTGCCCGTAATCCTGGTGACTCAAGATGCTGAGGTAGGAGGTGCCCAAGTTTGAAGCCAGCCACAGCAATTTAGCGGAGCCCTAAGCATAAAGGGCTGGGGATGTGGCTTAGTAGTAAAGTGCTTCTGTGTTAATCCTAGTACCTGCCTCCCCAAAATAGTGCATGCTCAGTTGTCATTTTTATCTATAGGTAAAAAAAAAAGATGTTGGCAATTTGCATATGGTTTGTCCTAATCATAACAGTCCTATTAACATCTAACCAATTGAGCTGATGATACTATACTATTCATTTTCCCATAAAACGGAGTGAATGATACCCAGGCATGATGAACGCTGGCTTCTAGTAGCCTTTACCCTGCTCCAGCTACATGATTATTGCACACCTGTTGATGCCAGTTGTGTTTGTTATTGTGATAATTTAGATAAGTGTTTAAAGTTATGAAACTTAAGTGCCAGAGGAAACAGTATTATTGTTTTTGTGAAGGGCAAATTAAATTCTTTGGAAAGTTGCCCTAAACGTGAGTCACAAAAAAAGTGGTTGGGAAAACTGTAAACGATCAGAAAGAATATTATAAAAACTTGAAAAATAATATCCTGAACTTACCTTACAAGTTTGATTTTTGTTTTGTTTTTATTATTATGTTTTTGATCCACTTAGAAAATTAAGACTGGAAATTATAGAAAATAAAGTATTGGTATGATTTATGCCAGAAAAATATTGGCAACAAGCTCTTCCTTGAACAGATTTAGAATTACTTTGGAAAATGGGGAAAATAATGCATATTTGTATATTTTATGGTAAATAAAATGTTTATGGTATGTACATTTTTTAATTTTTCACTTTTTTGTGTGTGATCATACAACAGAACCAGTCAAAATTGCTGCCACTGTTAGTCTGCCACTGTTACTCTGACTGTAGTTTTTTATGCTTTAATATAGTCAGTAGCCAGAACCTTTGCTTTTGGAGTTAACTCTGTGTACCTACATCAATAAAGACAAAGTGAAACTTTGCCTTTGGGGATGTAATTCACCAGAGTACATATGGATTTTATTCTTCTTTGTTTAGCATACCATGATAATGGTACACAATAAACTCTTACTTCTTAGTTTAAATTGGGTTTTTGTCATCTATATAACATTTAAATTCAATTTCATAACACGAGCCAATATGTAGAGCTTAACAGCTGGTTTCTACCTGCCTTAAATAGCTTACTTAAAAATTAAAAGTAAAATATGTATTATAGCCAGAGTCTATGAAACTTGATAAATTTCTTAGTGCTAATAAGCTGACAAGTTGAATTGGGCAAGGCAGCACTAATTCTAGTTTCTAATAATAATTATGGAAGTATAGCCAGTCTTTTATAAAGCATTAATAAGTTAATGAAAGAAAATCAAACTTTTGAGAAAATAAATACATTTGATAATAACAGTATATATTAAGCACTAGCAACATCCCAGGCATTGTGCTAAATTCTACATATGCCTTATCTCATTTAGTCTTCACAGAAGCCCTCTGAGAAAGAGGATATTGTTCTCTTTTTATAAACAAGAAAATCTGGGTTTCAGCTCCACTAGGGCATGTCTCAGAGTTATACTCAAGAGGCTAAGAAGTAAAGCCTTTGCTGGGACATGACCATATAGATAATTTTTTAAAAAATATTTTTAGTTGTTAATTGACCTTTATTTATTCATTTATTTATATGTGGTATGGAGGATCGAACCCAGTGCCTCCCACATGCGAGGCAAGCGCTCTACCACTGAGCCACAATCCCAGCCCCCATATAGATAATTTTAAAAAGAAATGCTAAAGTGTTTTGAGCTGCAAAGGACCTTAGAGGTCATTTAGGCCAACTTCTTTTACAGGTGAGGACATGAAGGCACAACAATGTCAAGTCATTTGACCAAGGCCACAGGCCTTGTTGGCACGCTGAGTCTCGACTGGAGCCCTGGTGCTTTTATAACGTGGGATCATTTTCTCCCTATTAGCCTTAAATCCGAATATGACTTTACACATATGAATTTACACTAAATTGTTCCACGCTATCCTCGTCTGCAAACAACAGCATTAACTACTCCTGTAGACGCTACTGTACAATGTGGGCAGGCAAGGATTCTGCTTCCCTCGTAGGAAAAGGAAGCTGAGGCAATGCAATGATGTGTGTTATCAGATTTAATCCTGAACCAGGACTGAAAAGGTTACAAAGGAAAAAAAAAGTGTTCTTTCAGCAAAAAGGATTAAGCTGTCCAGTCCAAGCCATGGGCTTTCTCCGTATCTAACTCTCCTCTGTTCTTTTTCTCATGTCTGTCCTTAGTTCTGAGTTCATCCCCTTTTGATGACTACCCAAGTATCTCATGGAAGTAGCATATGTGAGGTTGGGTAGGGGTACAGTCAGTGCAGAATTAATGATCCCTGCTTTGTTGTTCACTCCCTAAAAACATTTGTCCACCTCAACTTTTGGTCTTTAACATTTCTTCAGTAGACAGATCAAGGGGGAGTTGCTAGCCATCTCCTTCACAATAGGCAAGTGAGTGTCACTACTCCATCCATATAGCAACCCTATAGGATGTGTGCTCTTAACTCAGGTTTAGAGACCACATCTGAGGCTCCAAGGAATTTAAAGGATTTTTTTAACGTGGTCATCTGAGTGGCAGTGGGTAGACCAGGGTCTAGAATACAGGTATTCTGACTATAATACATCCTAGTATTTTTAAAATATCTTTGTTTTGTTTATTTATTGTTTTTTTAATGTGGTGCTGAGGATCTACCTAGTGCCTCACATGTGCACTCTACCACTAAGCCACAACCCCAGCCCCTACATCCTAATATTTATTAAATGTAGCCTTAAAGTCTATTTTCTAATCTTTAGGAAAAAAATGTTGGAGGGTTTATGTGCTTATGAAGTAGAAGACTATAAAGTTGTATATAATCATCTGTAATTTACATTCCACATTTTTTCCAAAAAAGACTTGAATGCTCACAATAAATAATAATAAGATCTAATCGTAGAAAGGGGGAAACCTAGGTCATCCAGTTGTGATAGATGGAACACCACATTTTAACTGTTAGCTGGGAGCTCATATTGAAAAGGTCTCTACAACTCTGATGGTTTGGTTTTTGCTTGCTTGTTTTCCCTAGATACCTATGTAAAAGAAATTCATCAAGTATGCTCTTATAAAGAGGATCTTGAATTGCTTTGTGAATAACACTTTCAATAACAGTTTTGTGAAGATACAAAGATATTCTTCAAGTTAATATTAATGTTGTTTTGTTTAGTTTTTGATGTGGAGGATCAAACCTAGGACCTCATGCATGCTGGGCAAGTGCTATATCACTGAGCTAGAGCCCCAGCACAATATTGTTTTTGGACAACTGACTCTAGATGATAATGAAGGTAAAGTTTTTGATAGAATTATGAGAAAGTCTCTAAGACTAGGTTAATAAGGTCAAGGTTTTCCTAATGATGCAACAATGATGAACAACTCTCACACTATGTAGAGCAGAGCCTCTTTAACATAAGATTGATTTGTAGATGCACTTGAAAAGATCCATAAATCCTCTAAAGCATCAAATCTGTGTATTCATGTAATCTCTGAGATGGTATCCCCTGGCACCTTAGTCTCAAGGTTTAAGAGCCACTGACTTAAGAAAGGCATGAAATAATATATGTAAAATGATTAATAAAATTGAATGAACACAAAAGGATGAGCTTTAATGTTAATGTTGAAATTGGGCAGATAATGTTGACATGAACCAACTGTGTAGACTATTTATGTTAAAGGCACAATTAGTACAGACAACTAGAAACAAGGGGTAATCTTCTATAGTATTCATGATAGCTTTTTTGTTGATGTTGTCCAGTTCTCTAAGGAAGTAAGGTTTCTGCTTTTTAAGTGTTAAATTAGTATTTACTTGCTATTGTTTAAAACACTGTAGATATAAAAATCTAAAAGTCATTTCTGTATTTCATACCCACAACCAAATTAGCAGCCATCATATCAGCTACATCCGCAAAATATTTCCTGAATCCATCTACTTCAATAAGCTCCTAATCCCACTGACTTCTTATAATCAATTATCTACCAAGCAACCAAGTTAATTTTTAAAAACATAAGTCAGATCATGTGACTGTTGTGCTTAAAAGCCTCTGATGAGAGTTTCAGTTTTGCAAGCAAAGAGTTCTGGAGATGGATGGTAGTGATGGTCACACAAAAATAGGAATGTGTTTCTACCACTGAATTGTACCCTTAAAAATGGTGACAATGGGGCTGGGATTGTAGCTCAGCGGTAGAGCGCTTGCCTCGCATGCGTGAGGCCCTGGGTTTGATCCTTGGCACCACATACAAAGCAATAAAATAAAGACATTGTGTCCATCTATAACTAAAAAATATTTTTAAAAAAATGGTGACAATGGTAAATTTGAAATTATGTGTCTGTTAGTATAATTTTTTTTAAAATATTTTTTCAGTTGTAGATGGACACAATATCTTTATTTTATTTATTTATTTATTTTATGTGGTGCTGAGGATCGAACCCAGTGCCTCACACATGCAAGGCAGGCGCTCTACCACTGAGCCACAACCCCAACCCCTGTTAGTATAATTTTAAAAATTAAAAAATAAATAGTGAGTCTGAAAAAAAAAAGGCTCTTGCACCTAGAATAAAATTTAGACTCCTCAGTTGAGGTTAGAAGACCCTGCATGTCCCTCTCTCAGAACCATCCCGTCACTCTTCTTATGCTGTTTTCTGTTCCTCTCATGCTCTGTGTGTTCCTGCTTCGAAGCCTTGGCCTTTCCTATTATCTCCCTGAAGACCACAAGCCCTCACGTCTTCTTCAGTGTCCTTCTCCTTTCTGACCACCCTCTGCTATTGTAGTCCTCTTCCTTGGTTGCCCCTTCACATCTGTCATGTTTCATTTTTTTTCTTAATTTTTGCCACTAGTTCTCTTATTTGTGTATGTATCTTTTTTTTACTTGTGTGTCTTCTCACAAGAATATAAACCCCATGAGGACAGAGATCTTGCTATATCTATAGTGTCAAAGAAGGGTGCTTGGCACATAGCAGGCTTCAAATATTTGTTGAATAAACATAGAGAGACATGGTCCCTTCTCCCAAGGATTTTACAGTTCCTGATACCCAGTCCCAGGAGCCTTGAGCTGTGCTTGTGAGCAAGGACTTTAAGACCTTCTTGGCTGGGCTTCACAAAGAGAATAGGCAACTAGTTCTGCTTAAAATAAAATGATGTGGTGAGGAGGAAGAAAGAATGATGTTCAAGGTAGAGTCAAAACACATTGTTTCCTCTCATGTAGGGATGGAGAGAAACCTTTCCTCTATTCTCTCTCTCTAACTGTCTATAAGAAATAAGAGAAGACCAATCTATAGCTATATATCAGAAGCTGGGCACGAACCCTTTCTGAATTACACTTAAGATGAAAATAGTGTAAGATATCGTGTATCACATTCCCAGAAATGCCTGATTCCTCTGGTCCATCTGCTCTTAGAGGGCCCATTATGAGCACTCAGTAGTATGAGTCAATAGAGCTGCCTTGCCAAAATGAGAACAGAATCTTACCAGCCTTTCCATCACTCCAGAATCATCTTCTCCAGCATGCCTTTCCCCAGCGACAGTTGAAACTCACCTTTTATATCCTGCTGCTACCCCATAGATAGTGTTTGTAGACATCTGGCTTTTGTGTTCATGTTTTCATTAACGTTTTTCATAGTTCACAGAAATAGACGAATTTATAGATAGAGGTTTACTATGCTTGACATGAAAAAAAAATCATACTTCCAGGTAGTATGATTACTGATTATCAGTACAATCAGATTATTTTCTGACTATAATAGATGATGATTTTTAAAATATGGAAAATGTAACAAAAAATAAAACAACAACAACAAAAATCTAAAAACTTATAACAAAAAGGAAGCATATTACCCACAGTGCTACCAACTAGAAATAATAGTTGCAAACATTCTGGAATATTGTGTATTTTTGCGTAGGCATTTTTGACAAGTTTGTTGGATTTTTTCTTTCTTCTTTCTGTTTTTGTTTTTTGAGATGGTGTCTCATTGTAGGTGCTCAGACTAGTCTCAAACTCACGGGTGCTCAAGTGATCCTTCCCAGTTCAGCTCCCCGTCCCTGCCACAGCTAGGATTATTGGCATTGTCACCACACGCACTGGTCCCTCAAGTTTTTCTTGAGAATTAAAATTAAGAAATAATTTAGATGAAGAGCAAGAACCATCTCCTAGTATGCTTTTGGGTTTTTTAGAAAAACAAAAAAACTTTGTAACAAAATATTTTCAACGTGGAAATTTTATTTGTCCAACATTTAAAAATGTTAGAAATGTCCAAGCATTTATAAAATTACAACGGTATAATACACTGGATGCATCTACCACCCAGACTCATGGCTAATCTTTGTGTGTGTGTGTGTGTGTGTGTGTGTGTGTGTGTGTAAACACAACATACATATACAAACAAGATGGAAACAATACCTTTATTTAATTTATTTTGTTTTTTATGTGGTGCTGAGGATTGAACCCAGTGCCTCACATGTGCTAGGCAAGCACTCCACGACTGAGCTACAACTCCAGCCCCTAATCTTGCTTTATCTGTAAATATTTCAGTATATCTCTAAAAGATAAGGACATAAAAAAATACAATGCCATCATCACACCTGAGAAGTTAAAATAATCCTCAAATGTCATCAATATTCAATCACCATGAACATTTAAAAAATAAACATCGATGAAGTTATGACTAAAAGGACAGTAATATAAAATTATTGGCTAATGAGATATGATATGCAGTCTATTTAAAAAATTTATAGGATGAATAGTCACAAGGAAAAAGAGAAACAGTAGGAGAAATTTACTTAGATGGGCTTATCTCATGTAGATAAATATTAATGGATTATTAGGTAATCTGTCAGTTTGCATTTTAATAACTTTGCTATTTCTTTATTCTCAGCATTTACATTTAAAAGGCAGCATCAACCTATTTCTACACTGCTTTTAAAAGACCTTTTACATTTTGGAGATTGGTACAGGGAAAAAGCATGAACTGGGTACATAAAAGTCAGTAGTTTATCATATTCCCATAAAGTCCCATACTATAATATATATATATAATACATTTTTCTAAAGCTATAAATACCTCTCCTGAAATAGAATAAAAATGAAATAATATTAGGCATATACTTTCTTAAATTAATAACCCTAAGGATAATAATTTATTCTAAGGGTTTCAACAATAGAAATAATTTTCATGATCTTAAAGGTAATGTTAAATTTTAAAGGAAAAATGCAAAATCATCAAAGTCTCAGAATAATTTATTCCTATTACAATTATTATGAGGGTGTAAAAAAGAGAATTCAGGGAACAGCAAGCAACTTTACTTGGCTAAAAGACTTGTTTATCAGGAATCTGAAGGGCAAAGGGAAGGGGTAAGAGTCAAGTTAATGTAGCCCACGATCAGGAATTCCAGCTTGGTTCAAGACTTCATTACAGAAGGCTGGACAGTTCTGAAAAGAGCGAGGACCTGGACAGAGGTGCTTTGAGCTGGGTGACTCAGATTGCTAGCTTGTTACACTGTTAGTGAAAAGAAACTAGGGGTGTAAATGGGAGAAGTTGACCCCTTGGTGCAGCACAGAGCTTAGAAAGGGGCGTGCCTGTGGATGGAATGGAATGGGAAGCGTGGATGGATGTGAGAGAAAGCCAGGAGCCAAAGTTTGGAGATGGTAACGTGTGGATTATGGGCTACAGTTGGTCCCAGGGAAATTGGGTCAGAGGAATGTTTTGGTTGAGATTCTGGACATTCCTTTGTTTCTGTTCCTTGTGAATCAATATAGATCAAGTGGGCAAATTACATGCTCCTGTGTAGAATTTGAAACTTAACCACAGTGGCCACTTCTGGGCAATTTCTTTTATGATGGAGCCTTTAAAGGTCTAGAAATTGTTGAGATATTTCATGTGGCTGAAACTCATAATAGTGTATAAAGCAGAATAAATAAATTTCTTTCTTGCCCATTACCATCCCCCACAACAACCCAGGAAGAAAATCCATAGCATTTGAGTATCTTCTATAAAATCATCTAGGAAGAAAATGTCTTTCTGTGTTTACCTTTCTGTGTTTGCAAATATTTGCCATGATCATTTTTAAAGGGCAGTCATTATTTTAATCTCATGTTAACTGCAGTTTCTCTTTGTTGATATTGTGCTTTTGACTGAAAGGGTCACAGTTGGAGGGCCCTATATTGAGGAATGTTGAACTAAACTACATCTCATGCAGATAAACAGTGGAGGGAAATGCATGTTCCTAAGTTGTTGTTTCTGGCAAGATAAAAAGTGATGGGATTTGAGAACAAACTTAGAAGGTAAATTTGTCAGGATTTGCTGGTAGATTTGAGGTCAGGGTAAGAGAAGTGGAGGTTCTCTCTTCAAAGGAGTTACATGCCTGGACAGACTGACCAGAATCCCCTATGTCCATTGCCACATTCAAATCCAATTGTTCCTTGACACTTCCATGGAAAAATGAATTAAAACTGCTTCCTTGAACATCTCACTCTCTTGGGCTTTGCTCCCTCTGCCATTCTTAACCCTCTGTCTGTCATTCTGTGCTTCCTGCCCACGTGTTGTGGACAGGCATCCCCATGCCTGCGAGTGCTCTGGGAGACTGCAGAATCCTTTAAGATGCCACTTTGTGAGCAGCCTTAAATAAAGTTCCTTGTCTTGTCTGACGTGACTGTCATAACCTCTGTGGCACTTTACCCACCTGCTTTCCTGGCCTATCTCTGGGTCTTATCACCTGGAAATGTGCCAATATGTATAATGAGCCCTAATGTCCCATCTTTAAGCCATAGCCTCTGGCTTTCAGTTTTTATACCCCCTCCCTCTCCACTCTCTCAATGATCTTTGTTTTCCCTTGAACTTTTTATCTTTATTAGTCTCACTTTCATAGCTATCTGGCAAAGCTCTAACTCCAAATTAATCCTATAGTTATCCTTTGCATGGATACCAGGAAGCTGAACAGTTTGTGGCAAACTGGGTAAAAAGGTGGATCGATTAATTCATGGTTTCTAGTCTCCATAAACGCTGACCAACATTGTTTAATCATCTCACTCAGTGACTCAATCTTGGCTGCACAATAGAATCCTCTGGGAACTTAAAAAAAAAAAAAAAAAAATCCCACTGCCCAGGCTGCCCAGGCCATTTACATCTGAAATTCTGGGGACAGGACCCAACTGTCAGTATTTCTTCATGTTCTTCAGTGATTTTAACATGCAACCATTATTGAGAACCACTGTTTGAAGGTTGTCCTTGAAGAATTTTTATTTTCCATTTCCCTCAGAAGCTATGTTGTTTTTTCACTACTCTCTAAAAACCACCTACCTAACTCCAATTTATAACCTCAGCAATTGATCTCACCTTCTACTTTACTAGAAAAGTGGAAGCTTTTGTTGTTGAATGCCTTTTAATTTTTTTTGACTCCAACTAATTATCTATGCATTTAATTCAGGCCCAGATTGTGCCAGATATTGTGCTAGGCATTGGGAATAGATTGGTGCACAGGACAAATACAGTCCAGGCCTTCCTGGCTCTTGCAGTCAGGTCAGTGCCCTCCTGGCTGCCCACAGCCAGGTCAATTAGGCAATGACAGCACAGAGTGAGTGCTGCGGAAGCTTGCAGGAAGGGCTATAATTCAGACTTGGGCCCTGGGGAAGAAATCCTACTCCCTTAACTAATCTATCACACCCCTTTTTCCCTTTTAACTTCTTAGAGGAGGAGGAGTCATCCCTGCCCCAGTGGAGAAAGAGGTCATTATTGCTGGGCTTATTTCCATCTTCTCCCATGTTCTCCTGACTTTCATTGGTTGTTCTTCCTTCTTTCTCTGTATTGATTCTTTCCTTCACCATAAACATACTCTTGGTATTACCACCTTGACAACGAGAATTCTGATTTTGCATGTCCTTCCTCATTTCAGGCCTTCACAACTAGGTGTCTTGCAATTGGCCTGTTGAGGGCCTTCTGTTACTCATTTGCCTTTATATTTTGACATCTGCCTCATCACTAAGCATTATTTCCCCCCACTGAAAGCCAGGGTCTTCCTGGCTGCCTTAGTTCAGTACAGACCATTCATCCCTTTCCCACTGGGCCCTTCTGATGTATTCTTCTTCATTGCTTCAAAATTTTTTCCACTTCTATTATTGTGATTTCATCTATATGCAGTTCTCTTTGTATCTTTTGAATTCTTTTTTCATCTTTGAAAGAAAAAAATTCTTCAAAAACTGCCTACAGTACAAAATCTAGCTCCTTGATTGCCCTTACAATTGATTGTAATTCCCTCAGCCCACTCCTTACATGGTGGGATTCTCCAAGGTTCTGTCCTTAGACCACTGTTTTTCTCATTCATCCATTATGGTCGTTTTAGTCACCATCTAGATGTTAAAGTTTCTAAAAGCAGTATCTTCAGCCTTGCTCTTCCTCCCATGAATCTTGGGACATCTTCACCTGAATGTCCCATAGGTTTGTCACACTAAGATTTACTAATCCCCTACTTCTTAAACCTGTTCCTCTTTCTGTATTTCTTATCTCATGCACAGTCACTCAGACCAAACTGGAAACTTCAGTCCTGCTCTCCTGTTCTTGCCTAATGAATCACCAAGCTCTGCTGCATTGCCTCATAGAGGTTTCTCCACTTCATGTCTACCACCACTATATGTCACCAAACTATCTGTACACTTGTTGAAGTCTTCCATCTTTCTCATTGGGATGCATACAACTAAATTCTAGTTGGTCTCCCTGCTGTTAGGCTCCTATCCACTGTCACAAATCTTTCAATAGCTGATTTGCCTTTCAATAGCCTGATTTAAGGCTTACAGAATAATGCCAGCCTGGGAGTATCAATGTGGTAGCACTCTGGTGAACTGTCTGGTTGAGTTCCTTTACAAATGGAGCTTCTGCATAGTATTTCACCTTTGAAAGCTTCACGTTGCCTGTGCAACATCTTTTCACTCTGCTCATTTGTATCTTCAGTGAATTTGCCCCAAAGTACCCAATTCCTAACATTTACCAAGAAATAGTTCAGATTTCATTGATTCCACAAAGACTTCTTAATATTCATATCTTTATTCATTTGCTTAGTGTTATTTATTGAATACCTGTGTTGTCCCAGGCAGCAAACAACATTCCCAAAAGGAATAAGATGTAAGCTCACCTGAGATTATTAGAGTAGTGCTTCTCAGTCTGTCTGTCATGGTGGACTGGTTGGGATTTATATTTGTGTTTGCTCTCTCATGGATGAATGAGTGAGCCTACTGCTCAGAAGAGAATGAACAGTTTGCCTGAATGGCTCAGCTAAAAGGGAAATCAAAAATCTGTTAGAGGAGGGCAGAATCTTAAAAAGTAAGAAGTGCTTGCCAGCCAGGTGGACAAGGCTTTTTGGTCATGAGGGAAAAATGAAATATTGATAGAGAAGGAAAATGGAGTCTGCTGGAACCACTGAGATGGAACCAAGTGGAGGGGGATTGCAAAAAGGCAAGAGATGAGGCCAGAGAGCCCAATGGGATTGAGGCCATTCACTTGGCTAATAGTTTTTGAGAAAGAGATGTATTTAAGATCCTTCCAAGGTACTGAGACTGGAAGTCATATAAAGATGGGTTTTGCCCTGAAAGAACTTAAAAGGATGCTAAGGGCAATCAAGGAGTTAGATTTTGTACTGTAGGCAGTTTTTGAAGAATTTTGAGGCGTAGTACAGCATGGTCACCTTAATCTTTGGAAAGATGGCTCTGGTGGCATTGTGAAAAAATCAAAGACTCCTAAGTCAGAAAAGTTAGTTGAGAGGTCGTTACAATACCAGGTGAGCAATGATAAAAGTCAGAAAGTAGTAATCAGTGGTTGGGAAAGGAAGTAGGAATGAAGGAAGGAAAAAGGCATTTTTTAGGAAAAATTCTACTAAGGTGATATAAACCACACAGTCTTGAGGGTCAGTGGAGTTTAGGGATTTGTGACTTGTGATAGAGTTAGTGGTTCAATTAGTTGGGAGAGAGCGTAATAGAAGAGAAAGGGTTCGGAGATGTGAAAAGTCGAGAGTCTGAGGATGTCAAACCAGTTAGGTGTCTTGTCTCTGAACTCCTGTAGTATTTACTTGTTCAGTGGGGTTTATGTGCTTGCAAACTTCTCTTTCTCCTTCTACTTCTGTGTGTGTGTGTGTGTGTGTGTGTGTGTGTATGCGTGCACATCTATGCATGTATGTGTGTGTTACTAGAGATTGAACCCAGGGGCACTGTCCACCAAGCTACATCTGTACTCCTTTTTATTTTTTATTTTGATAAGGGTATAAGTCGCCCAGCTTGGGCTTGAACTTGCAATCCTCCTGCCTCAGCCTCCTGAGTAGCTGGTATTCTATGTGTGCGCTACCATGCTTATGAGCTTCTTGAGAATGTGTGCCTATTTTTCCATCGCAACACTTCTCACAGGCCTAGCATGTGCAACAGGCTCAACAAATGGTTTGTAAACTAAACAGAAAGATAGGTGTGCTGGTTTTCTATTGCACCACAAACTTAGTGAATTAAAACAACATGGACATTAACTATGGGTTAGTAGTCCAGGTTGGAATGGCTGGTTTCTCTACTGTTTCACAAGGCCCAAATCAAGGTGTTGGCTGGTTGGGCTCTTACTAGGAGGCTCTGGGAGGAAACCATTTCCAAGCTTACTCAGGTCAGGAGCAGAATTAAGTTCCTGGTGGTTGCATTGCTGAGGTTGTTGCCTTCCTTTCTTTCCTTAGTTCTTAGGGACTTTGAAGGTGGGCCCTTAATATGATGCATTGAATCCTCATGCTTTAAAACTTTATCTCCTTTTTCCAGCCAAAGACAATTGTCTGCTTCTAAGATTACACTGGGCCTGCCAGTATAATCAATGTTTTAAGGTCTATAACTTTAATTACATCAATAGAGTCTATTTTGCCACGTAACACAGTCACAGTCTCCAGGGATTTGGTCCTGGACATATTTGTAGGGGTCATTATTTTGTCTACAACAATAGTAATTATGTACCTAGTATGATCATGGTTCTTAAAAACATATATTCTAGCATCTCTCATTTGTACAGGGAAATACAAAGAGATAAGATTTTCATAGTGTCAGAAAGAAATGGGAGCAGAAAAATGTCACAACCCTTCAGCTTCCCCCTTTTTTATGATCATCAGCACATTTATTCATCCCATTTGTGTCTGTCCCTCTAAACCATCCATTTGACTAGTCATTCATTCATTATGAACATTTGAGTACTCACTTTAAGAGTCTATGCAAGATTGAGAAGTGAGGAAGAGAAAGAGCTATAAGAATGAATAACACCTCATTTCTGTCAGCTTATTTTCAGTGTATTGAGGTCTACATCAGATTTTCTTAAAGCCATGCTTTCCGTTGATGAGTTTGGCTTGTGTTGGCTACTTCTCTGCTTAGGGAATAATCTTTTTGGTATACTGTAGCTTCAAGCTCTGTCCCAAGTACTCAGTGAAGATGTGTAATTGTGATAATTCTTGCTTAGTTCACTTCTTTCTATGTGAATTTGGGGATAATTAATAAATAAATATTACTGTTTTAATTTTTAACTTTATTCAAATAAATAAACAATTTATCAATTGCTTATTATTCTTTCCAGAGATATTCTGTGCACATACAAGGAAGTAGTTGTATTGTACTTGGCATTCATTCCATATTTTAGACATTATTCCATAGCAACATAAATATTTTGCTACTTTATTTCTTTTTATTTAACTCCAGTCCTTTTTATGGAATGACATTCCATGGTTTGAATATACCAGTTTATTTAAAAGTCTCATATTGGTGGACATTTGGATAGTTTTCACTTCCTGTGCTATTAAAAGATTGTCATAGTAAAAAGTATCTTGTGTGCATACTTCACACAAGTATAAATATACATACAGAACATCTGTGCTGTGGTAAGCACTGCCAAATCCTTCCCACAGAGCTTGTATCATCCACATTCCCACATTCCCGGTTTGTGACGGTGGCTGTCCCTCAGCTTGACCAACAAAGTGTATTATCAAACTTGGTGCAGTCAGCAAATCTGATCTATTAAAATGATGTTTCAATTTAAATTTGCATTTATCACATTAATGAGTAATATTGGGCATCCTTTTGTGTCCAATATAGTTTAGTCATTGGTATTTCTTTTTCTATAAACTATTCACTATCTTCTGTCCATTTTTTTATTGAGTTGGTTTCTTTTTAATTTGTTGTTAGTCCTTATATATTAGAAAAAATAGTTTTGATAATATTAAAGGAATATGGTTTTCTTTCAGTTTGACAATCTTTTTTTATTTTTATTTTTCAGTTGTACATGGACATAATACCTTTATTTTATTTATTTTTATGGGTACTGAGGATCAAGCCCAATGCCTCCCACGTGCTAGGCAAGCACTCTACCACTGAGCCACAACCTCAGCCCTGGGTTTGACCATCTTTTGACTTTGTTTATTTAAGCTTTTTTTTCGTCAGCGCTGGTGATCAAACCCAGGGCCTCATGCATGCTGGTCAAATGCTCTACCACTGAGCTACATCCCCTGTCCTATACTTAGGCTTTTCATATGCACAAACATTTAATATTAGATGATTATATTTAGTTAATTTTTGCCTCTATGGCTTTTATGTTTTGTGTCATGGTTGGAAAGGCCTTCTTCATTCCAATATTATGAAATAATTATTTCAGTTTTCAGCAATTATTTTAACTTTTTTAAAAAATTTTTTTAGTTGTTGATCCACTTTTATTTATTCATTTATTTATATGCAGTGCTGAGGATCAAACCCAGTGCCTCCCACATGCGAGGCAAGCGCTCCACCACTGAGCCACAATCTCAGCCCTATTTTAGCTTTTTATTTTGAAATAAATATGGATTCACAGGAAGTTACAATGTTAGTACAGAGAGATCCTGTACACTTCAGTTTTCTCAAAACACCAAGTACTTTCATAATTTCATTATATACTTTTAAGTTATTGATCCACCTGAAATTTACTTTGTATGAGACAATGGATTCCAATTTATTTTTTTCCAATTAACCAATTAACTTTATTTTCCTAACATTACTTATTGAACGATCCATATTTTCCTCCATAATTTTAAGTGCATGTGTATAAATCACATATTAAATTCCTATGCATGCTGGTTAATTTCCTAAACATTTAAAGTATCACAGTTGAGATAGAACGTGCCAAGTCTTGCTAGTGTTTCTTTTTCCAAGAGACTCATGTACACATGGCAAATGATAGCCTTGTTTCAAAATCCTGTTATGATATGGTGTAATTTGGCCTATTTTTCTAGAATTGACTTTGTGGTGTTGTAGGTTGTGTTGGGATGTGAGTGAATAAACATTTATTCCTTGCCCTCCAGGAGTTCAGCTTAACTTATTGATCCCATTCTATTAAGGTAAAGCCTTTGGACTATGTACTGCTTAAGGTTAATCATACAGTTAATTCTCATAAGGGATGTATAGTATCCCCATTTTGTAGGTAGGAAATAGAGACTCAGAAAGATTATGGTTTCTCAGATCTTAGGACCTAGACCAAGTTCAGACTCAGATTCTAGTCTTGTGACTTGCGTTATCCCTCATTATTCCAGGACATGCCTCAGGTCTGCCAAAGATGTTTTTTCACTCCTGAGAGAATAACTACCATAACTTTGGGGCTATAGCATAACTTCACTGTTCCATCTCTGCTTTAGCAAACCTAAAGGATCACACCATTTTCATTTTATTTAATTTTTAAATAAGCCTTACTGTATGTATTTGAGATTTACAACACGATGATGTCTGTTTTAAGTTCTTACTTCTCAAAGAAAGGGCTAAGTAAAAACGGTTACAGTGTTTTTCAGATCTCACTCTGAATGATGCTAAAGGAAAAATAAAATACTCATCTCCTTATTTAGTTATCTGAATTAAGGGATAGATTTAGATCATTCTTAAATTCTTTCCCAGTTGTATGATTTTAGATATATGATTTCTATCTTGTTAATGTTTTCCATAATTTTATTTTTCCATATAGGAGGGAGGGAACAAAAGCATTTAAAGAATGACAAATATTTTCATGTGTGTTAGAGGAAAAACATGCTATAAATTCATTAATCCAATCAAAATCACATTTGTTGGTGGAAGTCATATAGGTTGATTATTGTATAAAGTATTACTAGTCTTGAGTTCAGTTCATTTTCATCAGCTCGCTGGCCTATGTTTACAGGCCACCACTTAAAATTCCATAGGTGCTTTGGATTTGAGTCTATCAATTCACATACCCTGTAGAGTCCTCATACAGTTTCCTAGTACTCCAGTGTAGTTCATGTGATGTTTTTCATGGGATAGGGATTTTAGGATTTATAAATGGGGGGAGGAGGAGGGAGCCTCCAGCTCTGCATTTTCTGCCTAATAGTCAGAATTATCCTATAGCAGGGTAAGATCTCCAGAAGATTTTGCTTGCTTCTCTTAGAGAATATATCTTGTGTGGGATCTGTGTGGACAGCCCTCAAACTGGACAGTGTGGATACTTAAAGACATAAGTTGTTTAGTGCGTTTGGTGGGAAGGAGTATGTTCTTAGGGTCTGGTGAGTTAATGTAAGACCAGTCACACCCAAAAAACTGGTCCATAAACCTGAATTTCAAGTCATTCATTCAAAATTGTCATATGTGTAAAAAAAAAAGCCATGATCAAGCAAATGTGAAGGTGGGTAATTCTTCTCAGAAGATTCAGGTAGGTGTAGATGACAAGGTTGCTTGATAAAATTAAAGCAGAATGTTTGACTAACCTGTTTTTCTCTTTAAATGATTCTCTTTTAAAAAACTTCATTCACAACAATCTTCTAATGTAGTGCTGGAAAATCCCTGGTGAATACCTTATCAGCTATGTTTTAAGACTTTGAGGGAGCCTCTGTTTTACAGTTCACATTCAATTTTATATCACCTTTCCTAATTCCCACAGAACTGTCAGAACCTACTAAAGCCTATTTAGCTTTAAAAAATTTTTTTGATACATTGCTTTTTTTTTTTTTTTTTTTTTTTTTTTTTGGCAAGGCTGCAAGGCTGGGGATTGAACCCAGGGTCTTATGCATGCTAGGCAAGTGCTCTCACACTGAATTCCATTCCCAGCCCCATAAATTTAAAATTATTTGTTGTTTATATGAAGATAGCACCTCATCATTATGAGCAGGTTGACTGTCATTCCCAGTTCATAGGATGGACAAACCTGTCACACAAAGACCTTTAACTCTGTGTTAACTTTCAATCTGTGAACATGGATGATTGATTTCTAGATTTTGTCCTTGAATTCAGAGATTCATCTTACTTGGGAACCTGAGGTTTCTATTCCTGGGTCTGTTTTTATTTTTTCCTGTGACTTTCTACATGGTAGACTAGGGCTATTGGTGATAATGTGAATCATAAGCTATCTCAGACTTAAAGGTTCATCTGATTAGATAATCAAAGTTGCTCAGCTAGATTATATTCACCTTTTTTATTTCCTGAGTTACATTGGGATATGGCTAGGTTGTCATTCTAGTGTTTCCTATCCTTCTGATTGGTCTGCTCAGACCTGGGAAGAATTTCTTGGCTTCTGCTCCTTTAGCCCCACTTTGCTGTTGAAGCACCCAGAACAATGGTTATTGTAGAGCATGTGTTGTGTACTCTGTTTACTGGGAATTCCAAGAAGGCAAACGCTCTATCTAGTCCACTTTTTAAAAAAACAGCTTTTATTGAAATACAAATCACATACCATACAATTAACCCATTTAAAATGTATAGCTCAGTGAGCTTTAATATGTTCATGGAGTTGTACAAACGTCACCACAATCAACTTCAGAACATTTTTATCTTCCCAAGAAGAAACCCAATACCCACTAGCAGTCTTCTCTCACTCCACTCCCACCCCCAGCTCTCCACGCCTCGGCAACCTCTAGTCTTCTTTCTATATCTCTGGATTTGCCTGTTCTTAACATTTTGTATAAATGAAAGCATATGTGGTCTTTTGTGACTCACTTTTGACTAAGCATAATATTTCAAAGTCTGTCCATGTTATCTCATGAATCAATATTTCATTCCTTTTTATTGCTGACTAATATTTTACCATATGGATATATCACATATTTATTGGCTCATTATTTGTGGACATTTGGGTTGTTTCCACTTTTTGACTATTGTGAATAATGCTGCTATTCACACACAAGTTTTTGTGTGGACTTTTGTTTTCAGTTTTCTTGGATATATATGGCAGTAGAATTGCTGGGTCATATGGTATTTCTGTTTGATCCTTTGAGGAACCACCAAACTGTTTTCCACACTAGATACTATCATTTTTCAATCCCACAAGCCATGTGTGAATATTCCAACTTCTCCATGTCCTTGTCAGTTCTTGTTATCATCTGCCTTTTTAATTTTAGCCACCCTGGTATGAAGTGGTTGTCTGGCTCACTTTAGAATCTCTATCACAGGGCCTACTATGGTATAAATAAGTGTTGACTGATTGGCAAAGCCTGTTTCCCATCTTGTTATTCATGCCACTCTCCCTAGTGGGAAGCCACATGCTGTGGTGGAGGAGCATGGGCTCAAGTTCTGTTGAACTTTCAGCACCTGCTCAGTAACTTAATAGCTGTGTGATCTGGAGCAAGTTACTTCACTTCTCTGAGCTACAGTTTCTTTATCTGTAAAATGAAGATAATGATATGTGTTTTATCTGGCTGTTATGAGGATTGAGTGTAATAATGTGAATGGAGCATCCAGCACAGTACCAAACCCAGGGCCTTCATTAAGTGAGTGCTGTTGTTAGTCTCTTGGAAAACTTGGGCAGCAACTCTCTGTACTCCCTTGCCTCAGGAAACAGGCAGCAGTTGATTTTGGGAGAGGTGCCTAGTTGCACTGCCTGTGGTATGCAAGGTCAGCCCCATTTCCTTCTTTGGGAAAACTCCCTGCAAATCTCCTCACAGAATCTGGTAACACCTTTTCCATTTTGAGCAATATTCCAAGGTGACTATTGAGACTGAGTGGGAGACCTGTCATCTGTAGTTCTGCTGCTGCTTTGTGATTTCTTTTTAAGTTTTGACTGACCCATTTCACAGATTTGGTCATTTCTAGTAACTCATTATTAAAATGTTACTCTTTTCATAACCACCAATTTAAAAAACTTCAATCCAGACAGCTTTTTAATTGCACAAATTCCCAGTAATGAGGATTCTCAGTTGACACAGGTGGATTTGGGCTACCAAGAAGTCTTTCTGACTTGTCAGAGAACTTGCTTAGCTGAGCTTGTTCCTGTTGCTGTCTTGCCTTTGAACTTCATAGATAATTTATGAAAGCAGAGGAACTGCTTTCATCTGTGGCACACAGTGGCAACGTTCCCATGGTAGGAAGTGTTTGTTCTTACAAGTCTCATGCATAGCGGTCACAAGGGAGGCCTTAATATTTTGTGTTACTTATTTGTGCATTTTTGTAATTTCATGATTGTTTCAGTGTTTTCACCTGAGAGCTAAGCAGCTTGGAGAAAAGGCTGAGACATACTTGCCTTGGGACCTTCATCACTCAGCCCCAACTACCTGTCTGGTTTTAGCTGCCACTTCTCCTCTTTACAAATTCTTGGATACTCTAACAGCCTGTAGTCTGGAGTCCAGGCTACAGTTGGTAGCAAAAACGTAATGGGAACAAAACAGTTGGTGGCTTTTGAGGTTGGAAGAGAGAGAAGGAAGAAGGTGAGAAATAGCTTACTGAAAGAGGGAAAGATTTTAGGGAGTGATGGGAAGTAAATTTGAGGAGACTGGAGTCAGATAATGGAGGCAAGAACTTAGGACTTGATGAGATTTACAATAGGGAGCTATTGTTGATTCTTGAGATGGGGAAATGATGATCAAAGTAGTATTTTACTATGATTTTTTTTTCTGGTTGTGAGATGAACCCTAAGCATGAATTTAAGGGATACAAGAGCAGAGGCCACAGTTGCCAAGGCCCAGGGACTGTAGCATAGGTATAGAGTGCAATTCTGGCTGTTGGTTGTGAGGGTGGAGAGGAAAGCTTCCATCCGTAAGCATGAGCACTCAGGGTGGAGATAGAAGAGCACAGTAAAGGGTAATTCTAGTGCCTTGGATCAAAAGAAAAGTGAAGGCATCAAGACCTGTAGAGATGTCAGAGAAAGAGGCCAATAGGTTAAAGACAGAAGTTGGGCAAGATGAGCTCCTTTGGGGATTTCCTTGTACAGTGGAATGTCCAAGTTATGATATTTATTGACAGTTGAAAATACTGGACTCCAGCATGAGTGAAAGGTTGGGGCTTAGACTGTAGATTTGGGAGTCATTACCATCGTATTAGTAGTGAGTAGATAAAGAGGGGAAAAAATACCAAGAATTGAAAGAGACCCTCCCTGCCAGTGCAGGAGTTAAAAAAAAAAAAAAAAGAGGAAGCAGCAGGAGCCAACAGCCCAGAAAGGACTGAAGAGTGGAAAGGCCTAAGGCATGAGGCCAATCAGAAGTGTGTTATGTTCTGAAAGCCAAGGCCAGAGGTTGAGGAAGGAAGGACAGGTCAGCAATGTGGGGCTGCAGGAAAATCAGAGTAGATAAGAACTCAAGAGAGAAGCCTTTGGGCTTCGGAAGAGGGAGATCCCTAACCTTTACACAGAGCTCCAATGAGAGAGGATACCTTTAATCAAGCAAGATGTTTATCTAAGGACAGTCACACTTTCCATTGGGCATCCCTTAGAGATGCTGTGGTCCAGAGTCCTCTCTGTGCTGAATCCCAAATATCAGATCTGACAAGAACAATCTTTTTCCCTTATTTCATTACCATACGCCTATTATTTTATTTATTTATTTTTATGTGGCGCTGAGGATCGAACCTAGTGCTTCACTTGTGCTAGACAAGCGCTCTACCACTGAGCTACAGCCCCAGCCCCACGCCTATTCTTTATTTTTTTCTAATTAAGTTTAGCAGTTTATCTGATCCAGTTTGGAGAGGAGCTTGTCACTATGGTAACTGATTTAACAACATAGGTCATAACCAGTTGAACGTTTTCTTATTCCAACACGCGTTTTCTGATGAAAATTAAATATATAACAAACAATAAGTTTGGTTCTCTATTATCAAATGTATCAGCAAGGATCCCTGTATTAGTTTGTACATTTTCCTTTTCCCTCAAGATTTTATTATTTATATATTTATCTTTTTTGTGTGTGTCTTTTTCTAGGACTTGTCATAGATTAAGATTGAGACAAGCTAAAAAGAAAATTATTCTTAGTACAAAATAGAGCAGTACTGGTTTTCCAGTAAAGGTAGTATAGCTGTCATGACTTGGAGAAGGGATTTCAGAAAGTTACTGAGAAGAACTTGCATTGCTATAATCCTGAAAACCATCTAAGAGTACTGTAAGTGATGTTTAGATGAGTAATAGAAGATCAACACACCTCATATAAGCTTGATTCAGGGTTATAATTCTACATTTTATTTTGAATCACAAATTCTATACTTCAGATGACAAATTGGAAGATATCCAATAAATATTGCTCTTGTCTTTGGTGGGAAAAAAATGAGAATAAAGGTGAAATCTTTTGTAGTTTAAATGGTATGATTTAGTAGTCGAACTGCATTTTTATATAATGATTGATTATCTGATATAAAAAAAACTCTACCAGAAAGAAGTTCCAGAAGACAGGAGAATCACAAGTTCAAAGCCAGCCTCAGCAACAGCGAGGCACTAAGCAACTCAGTGAGACCCTGTCTCTACATAAAACACAAAATAGGGCTGGGGATGTGGCTCAGTGGTCGAGTGCCCCTGAGTTCAATCACTAGTACCAAAAAAAAAAAAAGAAATTCCAGATGACAAAAGATTAGCATTTTTATTCTTTATCTCTAGCTATGTGGATATCAGACATTTGGGAATTTGTTAGATGATAAGTATCTCTATAGTAAGCTATTCTGAAAAGATGTTGTTAGACCTTAATTACTCTAGAGAGTTTGTAATTTATTTATACCAATTTTTTTTTAATAGCATTTAGTTCACTTTAAAAATTTTTAGATGTAGCTGGGCAGAATGGTTCATGCCTGCCATCCCAGCCACTCTGGAGGCCAAGGCAGGAGGAATACAAGTTCAAGGCCAGCTTTGGTAACTTAGCAAGATCCTGTCTCAAAATTTAAAAAAATTAAAAAGGGCTGAGGATGTCGATCAGTGGTGGAATGCCCCTGGGTTCAATCCCCAGTACTACAAATAAAATAAAATAAAATAAAGTAAAATAAATAAAACATTTTAAAATGTAATCTGGTTCCATTCTACCATTTGACCCAGCTATCCCACTCCTTGATCTATACCCAAAGGACTTAAAAACAGCATGGTACAGTGACTTAAAAACAACATACTACAGTGACACAGCCACTTTAATGTTTATAGCAGCTCAATCACAATAGCTAAACTGTGGAACCAACCTAGATGCCCTTCAATAGATTAACGGATAAAGAAACTGTGGTATGTATACACAATGGCATATTACTCAGCATTAAATAAGAATAAAATCATGGCATTTGCAGGTAAATGGATTGAGTTGGAGAATATCATGCTAAGTGAAGTAAACCAATCCCCAAAAAACAAAGGCCGAATGTTCTCTCTGATAAGTGGATGCTGATCCATATTGGGGGAGGAGGCATGGGAAGAATGGAGGAAATTTGGTCAAATGAGAGGGAAGGAGGAGGGGACATGGGGGCAGGAAAGATGGTGGAATGAGATGGACATCATCACCCTAGCTTCATGTATGACTGCATGTATGGTGTGATTCTACATCACGTTCAACCAGAGAAATTAAAAGTTGTGCTCCATTTGTGTACAATAAATTAAAATGCATTCTACTATCATATATACCTAAGTAGAATAAATAAACTTTAAAAAAAGAATCAAAGTCCTGAATAAAAAAAAAGTATATCTGGGCTGGGGTTGTGGCTCAGCGGTACAGTGCTTGCCTTACGTGTGTGAGGCACTGGGTTCGATTCTCAGCACTGCATGCAAATAAATGACTAAAAAAAAACAAAGGGGGACTGGGATTGTGGTTCAGTGGTAGAGCGCTTGCCTCACATGCTTGAGGCATTGGGTTTGATCCTCAGCACCACATAAAAATAAATAAAGATATTGTGTCCATCTACAACTAAAAAAAAAGTTAAAAAAAAAACAAAGGTCCATTAATAACTAAAAAAGAAATTTAAAAAAAGTATATCTGTACATTGTATGCTTCAAGAAATTAAACTTACTCAATCAAAAAAAATGTAATCTGGATTTATGTTTGGTCAAATTAGGAATATACACTAAATAGGATGAGAGAACATGTTAGGTGCACTTAAACTAATTATGAATTCAGCAGACTAAGCAATTCAGTATGTTTCTGTTTATTATCCAGAACCCAAAAAACATGAAATTTTCAGAGAATTTACATTAACGATCACAAAGAGCATGTTTCTGCATAATCTTTTCTGTAACAGTATGGAATTTCAGTGTCTTTGCATTTTTGCAAGTAAATCTCAACATTGAAGCTAGACTGGGAAATGAAGCCCAAAGCAAGGCAAAGATTGTTGGCCTTTGTGGGAGTTATGCAGGCCCCTGTTTCTCAGTTTCAGATTCATTATTTAGATGAATAAAATGCAACTAAGCTCACTCCTAAAGTTAAAAAAAAAAAAAGGTACAACTGACCTTAATGAAAACACATTCCTCAAGTTTTTGAAAATCAAATCTCATTAAAGAAAATCTTTTGAGAGGATCAAGTACAGCCTTGTAAAGGGCAAGAACACAAATAGAACATAATTAAACAGCAAAAAGTGGAGAAGTTGACCTTGTCATGTGAGTTATTTATAGATAAATATGCCTTATTTAGGCTTCTAACTTAACTTTGAAGCCAAGAAAAGTGGACCTTCCTGCTAGCAAGTGAAGCAAACAAATTATCTGTGATAATTTCTCGTATTGACAGATTAATACCATAGATATTTATTACCTGACTAACCTCCCCCAGGCAAGTACTATACAAGATACAAATTTACATAAGACACATTACCACCCTACCCCATAAGAACTTACACAATTTTAGGTGAGGTAAGAGATGTCCACAAATGAAATACACTATGACAGCTACCAAATACAGAGGGACATGCAGGAGTGGAAATCAACACATTGAACAGCTAGTGTGGCATGGCTGACCAACTGATCAAATTGAAGAATCGATCTGGCTGTCCAAGAGTGCACAAGAGTGGAATATCAGTACTGGTTCCACGTAATGTGCTATAGGATTGCATGTTTGTATGACCCTATAATTGATTTAGCTGTATAGTGACACATATAGATAATGAACTAATGATCAGTTTTAGAAAGAAAAATGTCTCAAACATCATGAATACTGCACAGAAGCTCTTTAAGGAGAAGTTTAGGTAAGCAGGAGGTAAAAGCTCAGCAGTAGGCATAGAAAAATCCATATGAAAAGCCTTTAATTGAACTCACCATCTTCCTTCCCCTTCACTATGGGATTCCAATGTCAGGATCCTCACCAATGAATGGGAAATAAAGGAGTGTGTAAATACATAGCAGAGAGAGGATCCTAGGATTACTACCCCAGGCTGGGCCAATCTCCCTCTGTAGTTCTTCTCCCCATTCTCCAGTATTGACCTTCATAATATAAGAAATGCTTTATTTCATTTTATTAATTATCTAAAACAGCCACTTAAAGTTTCATTTCTATTAAGCATCATCTTAAAAACACCACCAATACCCCCAAAATAAAATGATTGTGTAATGTGTACCGAAGTATGGTTGGAGAACTACCTGAATGAGATTGCCCAAAGGAGGCCCTCCCTGGAAATATACCTTTTGTCAAGTATTGCAGGAAAGTTTAAGGAACATTAACTTTTAGAATTACTCTCTTATTCTAACTAATGATGAAATTAATTTCTTTCTAGTATGTAGCCAACACGAGATAGAATTTTATAAACTGACTTTGTTGGGTTGAGAGAGTTAGGTAATAGTGTACTTGGAACATTTTTGGTAGAGTTGAGGCCTTGCTGGGTGATCCTATTGGTGGATGCAGGGCAAAAATGAGATCTCCGGATATAAGATATACTGAAATAAGGTGACCCTGAGACCCTCGGAAAGGTGGTCTCCTGACTAGTTGTGCTGAATGTTTACTTTTGAAGCCCAGAGCTCCAGCCCACATTGTGGGATAAGTGAATCAGTGTTTGTGGCTTGTATAGCAAATGAAATGCCCGTTAAGCTTTTGGTACAGTGAAATACTCTGGATTTCCAAACAACTGAAATTTTAGAAATTTTAGCCTGGCATGGTGGCACATGCCTGTAATCCCAGCTGCTCTGGAGGCTGAGACAGGAGGATCAAGAGTTCAAAGGCAGCCTTAGCAAAAGTGAGGTGCTAAGCAACTCAGTGAGACCTTGCCTCTAAATACAATAAAATGAAAAAAATTTTAAAAAAATAAAAAGAGCCGGCACAGTGGCGCACAATTATAATCCCAGCACTTTGGGAGGCTGAGACAGGAGAATCGTGAGTTCAAAGCCACACTCATCAACGGTGAGGCACTAAGCAACTCAGTGAGACTCTGACTCTAAATAAAACACAAAATAGGGCTGGGGATGTGCTCATTGGGCAAGTGCCCCTGAGTACATTCCCTGGTACCAGAAAGAAAAAAAATTTTTTTTCAGAAACCCTCCTGATTAGGTTGAGTACAGAAGTTGAAATAGTTTCTCTTGCCTGCCTGCCTGCCTTGCAGTTGTGGCCAGGGGAACTTCACTTGGTGTTATGGCTTCTTTGTTTTGTTCTGATTTCCTGTTAAATCAAAACTCTTGTCTTAGGCATATACACACATGCACTCATGCAATTTCAGCCTTTTCTTTCCATAGGCACCTTTTGTTAGTCCAACAAATATATTCAGGATGTTTTAATCTTTGAAATGATTCTTTCACTCTGCCATCTTCTTTCTCTTTATTCCTATAAATAAATATCTGAGTAATAGGCAATATAGAAGAAGAATGAGCCCAGAAGTCAGTTGAGCTGAATGTTGGGTCTAAGTCCTTCATAATTTTCATTATCACAGCTGAACAAACTCTATGATTCCCTCTACCTCAAACCTCTAACCTTCCTCTAGGATAAACTTATATGCAGTTGACCCTTAGTATCTCTAGGGATTGGTTTCAGGACCCTTGCAAGATTTGTTTATCTGCTTATCAGGTGAAAAATGTTTGGGTTGTTTCTAATTTGGAGGTAATTATGAAAAGTCACTATAAGCATTTATATACAGGTTTTTGTATGAATATAAATATTCATTTCTCTTGGGTTAAAACCTACTCTTCAGATTTCTGGGTAATGTGCTAAGTGTGTGGGATTTTGATAGGGATTGTATTGATCAGTTTGATTGAATATCAAATTTGAATATTGGTATTTGAATATTTTATTGAATATCAATTTGAATATTGATTCTTCCAGTCCATGAACATGGCATAACTTTCCATTTAAGTCTTCTTTGATGTTTTGATTTTTTCTGAATAGATGCATATAATTTTAAAAATTTAGTCAATTCAGAAATTCAACCAGGATTTTTCTTGATATTGTTATGCACCAAGTTTTCTTGCAATCTCATTTAGTCTTTCTAAAGTTAGAAATTTTAAAATTATATATTTTAATTATTTTTTCTTTTGTTGAATTCTGTACTTTAGAAATACCAATTATCTTTATATTGGATCATATTCCCTGGTAGATTTTCTGTATTGTTTTAATTTTTGTCATTTTCATTTGATTATTTCAATCTTTTTTCTGTATCAGAAAATCACTGTTTAGCTATGAATACTCTGTTTCTGAATGCTTCTAATTTATTTTTGGTGCAATAATGATACTTTGATCCTCAATCTGTTTCACTGGTTCTACATCCTCCCATTCCATTTTATTCAAAAATCATTTTATGAGTATATGTTTTTAACTCAAAGCAGTTGTGGAGAATTTCCTTTTATTGCTTTAGTTACCAGTTACATTTTCTTTCTTGATTGGGTTCTTTGTTAAGTATCTTTCTTGGTTTGTTTTTGCCCTATAATCTATTTGTAAAGTTTTGAGTCTTTTTTTTTTTCTTTTTTCACTTTAGGAGTATTTGGGCACCTCTGGTCAGACTACTTACTTGTGCTGATATAATATGGGTGACTTGTCCTGTTACCACAGTATTTCTTTTTAGCCCACTTAGTTTTTCTTGCTGAGCTATGATTTGAGGGCTGAGAATTTCAGTTTATACTCATTTTTTTCTATATCTCAGGAAAATCTAATGTACATTAAGTTTCAGAATTACCCTCTTACTCTAATGATGAAATTATTTTCTTTCCAGTATTTATCCAACATGAGTTGCAATTTAGTAAACTGATTTTGTGTTTGGGAATTAGGTAATTGTATACTTGGAACATTTTTGGTGAGGTTAAGGCCTTAGTGGATAGTTAGTTGTATTGGTGGATTTAGATCAGAACTAGATCCTTGGGTATAAGAAATACTGAAATAAGGTTATGGAGAATTAAGGAAAGAAGAGTTCATTTAACACAGGTTGTATCTGAATTTTATTATTCATTCTCATTCTCTCTCTTTCTCTCTCTGTGATGCTGGGGATTGAACCCAGAGCCTTGTGCATGCTTGGCCAGCACTTTGCCAGTAAGCTATCCCAAGAACATATTGGATGTTTAAAAAATCACTTTTTAAAATAAGAAGTGGGGTTCGCTGTGTTGCCCAGGCTAGCCTTGAACTCCTGAACTCAAGTGATCTTCCTGCCTCAGCCTCCCAAGTCACTGGGACTACAGGCCTGCCCCACCATGTGTGACAGTTCCCATTATTAAGTGTTGTTACTTATCAACAGCAAGATCTCCATTCCCAAGGGGACACTTGTGAGGCATTTTTACCTATTCACCAGTTAAGCATGGAGCTTTCATCATCAGAGTGTCTCTTGTTAATACGTTTATCAGCCTGAGGAGAAAAAGATGGTCTATTTGCTTCTCTACAGACTTGGACATACCTATAAGAATTCTCAGGCTCTTTTACTTTCACCAGTTCAGCTAGGTGAAGAGGCCATGTTGTGGATGCCACTCTGCTTCAAAGCCTCTCCTGGGTCACAATTTATTGAAATTTAGAACATCAGTTTATGGCATTTCCTTATTTGGTTGTTTCTGTGAAGTTTTTCCATTTATTTTTCTTTTTTCAATATTTGGAGCCACTATGAGGCAGCTCTTTTTGTGTCCTAAATGTGGATGTTCCTTTAGGTACTGCCCTTTGCCATGTCTCCTTGTATGTTATTTATCACACAAATTTACGCTACTTCATGTTAATTATTACCATTCTTTATAGTTCAATATGGCCTGCATCCTGGGCTCTGATTATGGAATTTTCTTTAAGTTGAATGAGCGTTTAGTAGTCTGCTAGTAGTCTGCCACAAACTGAATGGATTAAGCAACAGAAATGTATTATCTCACAGCTCTGGAGTTTAGAAGTCTGAAATCAAGGAGTTAGTAGAGTTTGTTCATTTTGAGGGCTATGAGGATAGGATCTGGCTTGTAGAAGGGCTCATGTTCCCATTACATTCCCTGTCTGTGCTTGTCTATGTCCAGATTTCCCTTTTTTATAAAGACACTAATTATATTAGATTAGGACCTACTCTAATGACTTCATTTAAAAAAAATTTTTTTTAGTTATAGATGGACACATCTTTATTTTATTTATTTTTATGTGGTGCTGAGAATCGAACCCACTGTCTCACATGTGCGAGGCAAGCACTCTGCCACTGAGCCCCAACCCCAGCCCCTAATGACTTCATTTTCAGTGTTTACTTCTATTAAAACAAAATAAAACAAAACCTCTGTCCCAATAAGATCACATTCTGAGGTAATAGCGGTTAGTACTTCAATATGTGAATTTTAGGAGGACACAACAGTCCATACCTCCTATTTATTCACTCATGCTACAAATATTATTTGCTACATACCAGGCACTAGTCTAGGCACTAGATTACAAAGACAATGAGGCTCCATCTCTTCCCTCTTGATGAGTAGAAAAGATAAAGGATTCATAAGCAGACATTTGCAATACTATGCACTATGTGCTTTCATAAATGAGAGATTATGTCAAGGATTCCTTAATGGGACATGTGTTCCTGAACTGCTCGCTCAGGGATGGTATTTCAGAGGAAGTGATGCTTATGTGTCTTTCCCAATAGGATGCAACACTGCACAGCCTTTAGCCCTGCTTCCAAACCACACCCTCATGACGCCCAACCCTGGATCCCACCGCCCAGTTAATCTTTCCAAAGCACCACTTTGATGAAGACATTCTCCAGTTGTAAAACCTGTAATGACACCTCACTGTCAACAGAAATAAGTCTTAAAAAATTCTTTAGCCTGCTTGGCTTTTGATTCTTCCATAGTCAAGTACCACTCCCAGATCTGCCCCTCCTGTCTTGATCTATTTTTCCTCTCCTTAGTCTTATATATTACCAAGATGGATAAACATATATTCTAGAAACACAACTGGAGCTTTTCTATAATTTTACAAAGATAGGATTTTTGTTTTGTTTTCCACTATATCATTGGCACCTAAACCAGTGCTTGGCTATAATAGACATTTAAGAATATTGATTGAAAGTGTTACAACTCTTTTAGAATTTGTCTAGCAGGCTTTCTGACTATTGCTGGAAGGCCCACTTACAGATAGAAGGAGGAGGAAGAGGAGAGGGAGGAGGAGGAGGAGGAGATTTGTTGAGTAAATGAGTGAATTTTTCCACTGGATCTCTCTCTGCTTGTGTTGTATGCCTCTTCTCTTTCCCAGGTGTGTACATTTTTGCCTATTGAGATCCTGTTCTCAAGGCTCAGCTCATATATCCTCTCCTCCAATATGCCTTTCTTCTGGGTCACGTGTGCCAGATGTGATGCTTAAGGCTTTCCTATTCTATGTGGACTGTTTGCTTGACCCTGCATTCTGCTTTGCATGATAGACATATGAGTGTCTCTTCCCTGCCAGATTGAATTTAGGAACCATATTTAAAAAACAATATCGTATACTGCTCAGCACTTCTGTGTACAGTAACAGACGTTCAAAAACTCATTTTTCTTTCTTTCTTTCTTTTTAGTTGTAGATGGACACAAACCTTTATTTTATTTATTTATTTTTATGCTGAGGGTCAAACCCAATGCCTCACACATGCCAGGTTGCCACCCCAGCCCTCAAAAATTTCTTTGTGTTTAAAGAGAAAGCAAATGGGATTATTTTGCATTCATTTCAATAACGTGGAGAAGAAGGCCTAAGGAATGGAGCATTTGGTCTGGCCCCCTCAACCTTGCTACATTTTTTTGGAGTTTACAATGTTTTAAAATTCATTCAGCAGATTTTTATCAAGTACCTGTTTAATTCAAGGCAATGTACTAGGACTTAGATTACAAAAAAGAATTAAGCTGCCTTTGAAGTACTCACCACTTCTTCTGACAGAGAAACAAGTCCCATATGTCCCCAGTGGGCACAATTTGTAGAATGCCTTTCTCCGCTCAGACTTTCTTGTCCAATTTTTTAACATTTTTTCACAAACTGAAGCTACGCAAGAGCAGGGCCCCATTTTCATCCTGTTCTTCCCCACTGCCTAGCACTGAACTTAAAACTTGTCAGTGATTTGAGCAGGTCCTTTATTTACCCTAAAGATTCTCTGATTCTTCTCTAAGTTTATCTTTTCTCTCCAATTATAGAATGCTGTATTGGGACCAGAAACTTGGGAAGGATACTGATTGTTCTGCCTATAATCCCAGCTACTTGGGAGGCTGAAGCAGGAGAATCACGTGTTTGAGTCCACCTTGGGCAACAGAGGAGGTGCCCATATTTTTAAAAATAAAAATTGAAAAGAGTAATCAGAAGCACAATAAATTGAGCAATGTTTTGCACTATGCTAAAGTTTTCACATAAAATGAATTTCCTAGTGGGGTCTGTTGCTAATACCATTAGCTTCATTTCTAACAAGTTGCCACATTAACATACTGAGATGGTTAAATGAACATCAAACTAAGGTTTGTCTGCTTCATTGCTCAGACACAAGAGTCACGACTGTGCCACAGAGTTTAAGCCAAACAGAAATGCAGTCTGAATTAGTCTAGTGGGTCATACACATGTTATCTTTTCCAGAATCATCTAATCCTTAATAAGGGAAAATGAGGCTATGAAAGTTGACATAAAATAATGGATTAGTAAGGAATGGAAGGAATGGTAAAGATACTTATATTGGGGTCCTGCTTGACATGGAAATGACAGCTCATAAACCTGATTTAAAGACAGGCCTGAGGCTATTCATATAGCAAATATATTAATATAATATGCTCCTATGACGTTGTTAGTGAGCATTGGGAAACATCCACATTGTTGGAGTAGGCCATATACCAGTCAGAACAACAGAAGTTTGTGGAAATAGTATAATGACAATTACAAGTGTTAGTCCAATTCTATGTTTTCTAGGTTCATAGATTTATACTGTGGTATCTATATTGAACAGGCTGTGGCACAAGATCATTCTGTATAGCAGATATTTAAAAGTCACTTAGAAGTCTTATATGGTGCTGCAAAGCATGCTTAACTCATTAACTTATTAATCATATTTTGTTTATACAAAAATCAAGATTTGTTTATCCTGAGCACTTATCAGCAGGAAGGGTAGCAAGCACCTGTATGGTCGCAGGCTGTCAGAGCCTCCTCATACTGGAAAAGGCACTGGAGGATAATCTCTCTTCCAACATTTTCTCAAAGCTAATGCCCTCCTTCCTTGTGAACTAATCACTTTCCCTATGTTCAGGATCCTCTATCCTCCTTGAAGCCATGTGCTTCCCCATGTGACTTGAAGGAGGAAGCAGAGGTTGGGGAGGTGAGAGTGGGTGGGTGCAGGGGATGGGGAGTTTAACACTGATTAACAAAGAAACCACTGTAGCCTCCATCCTTTTTCAGTGCCTGGTTTAGATGTTGGCATGTGATGCACTTCTGGGGAGGGCCATTTAAGGACCCTCTGGGGAGCATGGAGAAAGGCTTTGAAGTTCCTAAAAAGAAACATTGAAAAATCCTTTCACTGTTCTGGAGGAAGGTGTATGAGGATGTAATATTTGGAATGCCTGTCATTGTCTTTTTCCTTTAAAATGACAAGTTAGAACATTTTTTCTCTTACTTCAAGCTTATTTCATTTTCCCAAAAAGGAGGTTAGTTTTCTCACATTCTGGAAGTTGGTGCTGACTCAGATCTGCTCCCAGATTTCAGAGTTCCTTTGAATCACCAGATTAATCTTTTCCAGTATCAACTACACCTCCTCTTCCTGCCCTTCTGGATCCAGATGTGTTTCTCTTTGCAGGTGACCTTCATTTGCAGAATCCCCTGTCATGTATTTTATACTAGTTCCACATGCTGTGGGTGTCGTCCTGGCTGACCATGATTTATGCAATGTTAAGCAGAGGTTCCCAAACCTAGCCCATCATCAGAATTTCCTCAAACACTAACTGAATTCAAATACCTGTCAGTGATTCTGATTTTCAAGCAGATTTGGGAACCACTGACTTATATAAGAGATACAGAAGGCAGAAAAAATCTGTACTGACCTGACCCCTTTGTATTTCTCTGATGTCTGTTGTGATAGCTCCTCTTTCATTTTTTATGTTTATTTGAGTTTTCTTTTTTCTTAGTCTAGCTAAAGATTTTGTCAATTTTGACCTTTCATAAAACCAACCCTTATTTTTGTTTTTAGCTACTTTATTTTATTATCATTCTAGTATCCATTTATTTCTACTTAATCTGTTTCTGCTGGCTTTGGACTAGTTTCTTTTTTCAAGTTCCTTGAGGTGTAATGTAGGGTTTTTTAAAAAATTTGAGCTCCTTCTTTTCCAACATAGGCATTTAGTGCTATAAACTTAGCTCTTATAACTGCTACATTCTATATGTTTTGGTAAGTTGTGCTTCTATCATCATTTGTCTTAGATATTTTAAATTTTCCCTTTTGATTTCTTCTTTGACCTGTTCATTGTCCGGGAGCATATTATTTACTTTCCACATATTTGTGAATTTTCCAGTTTCCCTCCTGTTACTCATTTATACATTCATACCATAGTGATTGTGATTTCAGTCTTCTTAAATTTCTTTATTTTCTTTTCTTTTTTCTTTTTCTTTTTTTTTTCTTCTCTCTGTCTCTCTCTCTTTTCTTTTTTTTTTTTTTTGGTGTTTGTTTTTGGTAATGAGGATTGAACCCAGGAATGCTTTACCACTGAGCCATATCCCCAGATCTTTTTATTGTTTTATTTTGAGACAGAGTCTTTCTAAGTTTCTTAGGATCTCACTAAATTGCTGAGGCTGACCTCAAACTTGTTATCCTCCTGCCTCAGCCTCTTGTGTAACTGAGATTACAGGTGTGCCCCACTGTGCCTAGCAGTCTTCTTAAATTTCTTAAGACTTGTGTTGTGGTTTACCATATAGTGTATCATGGAGAATGTTCTGTGTGCACTTGAAAAGAATGTGTGTTCTGCTATTGTTGCCTAGAATGTTCTATACCTGTTTGTTAAGCCCATTTGTTCTAAAGCATACTTAAAATCCTATGTTTCCTTATTAATTTTCTGTCTGGAAGATTTGTTTATTGTTGAAAGTGGGAGATTGAAGTCCCATTTTCAATACTATTGCAGCCTGTTTTCTCCCTTCATATCTGTTAATATTTGTTCTTAATATATTTAATGTATTTTAATACATTTAGATGCTGTGATATTAGGTGCATACATATTTATAATTATTATAGCCTCTTGATTACTTGACCCATTTATCATCACATTATGACCTTGTCTCCTGCAACAATATTTGACTTAAAAGTCTATTTTGTCTGATGTAAGAACATAACTTTTATTTTTCGAGGTGGTAGAGAATACCTCCCCCCATCCCTTACCAAGTTACAAGAAGCTTATGTAACATCAAGGTAATCGCAAGGAGGAACATTTTAGCTCCCTGTGTTCTCTGTTACATTGCCATCCTCTGAATATCCAGAGTCCCATCAGGTCTTTGGCCACTTATATGAAGAGATACATGTTGTTTATTTCTGTGTGATTACTTCATTTTCTTCAGCTCTTCTGCAGTACTTCCGTGTTGAATGAGGGTACTGGGAAGTCTTTCTGCTGCTCTGGCAACACACTGGAGCAGAAAGCAGAAGAAACTCCATGCCTGCCTAAGGCCCTCTTAGCCACCTGTGCCAACTCAACTCAGGCAACAAGGTCTGGCTCCTTATGCCCTCAGCTCCCCTGTGCTCCCTCAGAAGCTGTTGCTTTGCCTTCTGCTGTTCTGTTTTGTTCTCAAGGAAGTGTGCATAACCAAGCTATTAAATTTAGAGAAATGGCAGAAAGGGAGGACAATAAATGAAATGCCAAGGAGAAATGTGAGTTAATATGAACTATCAGAACAAAATGCAAAATCCTTTGTGGTAGGTGTAGTGGACACACATTTTTGCTTCTGTAATGAGTGTGTGTGTATGTATGTGTTGTGTATGTATATATATATATTATATGTATATATATGTATATATTGCAGCACACATGTACATATATAGTAATAATTAACAAATTTGAAAGTTTGTTATTTGAAATAGTTTTTCACTGGGTCTATTCCACATTCTAAATTCACTTGCTTTTATTTGGGATTTGTAATGCATGAGGAAGAAAAAAAGGATTTATATTATTTTGCTGAAATAAATATATATCTAAATGAGTGTTACCTTAAAAATGGCCACCTCAGGCTATTATACATTGATTTCACTAATACTATCAGAACCCAAAACATTTCTGGATTTGGTTTCTAGAGTTGGTCTTATAAACCATAAGCTGAAAATGTCACTAGTAAATTATTTTATCATTAAACCTGCTTCTTCATGCCACTGATAAAGTGTATGGCCCAACTTGATATATTTACTTTCAAAATCATTATGTTTTGGTTTTTGTTTTTTGGATTTTTTTTAGTTGTAGGTGGGCATAATAATTTATTATTTTTTTTACGTGGTCCTGATGATTGACCCCAGCACCTCATATGGGCTAGGCAAGAGCTCTACCACTGAGCCCCTCAAAACCATTCTTAACTTGTAGTTATAAACTTGGTTTTGGAAGTAGTAGGCAAAGGTTTTCCTCCCATAAAGATATTTTTTAAAAATGCTAAAAAACTCTGAAGTTAATTTATAAAGAAAAACTCAAAAATTGTTTGAACAACAGCATCACTAAAATGAGTCTACATTTGCCAAAGTGATTACTTGAAGGCAAATACTGGTATTTAGATGAATATATGTTGCTAGATAACTTTAAATCAGTGATGTATAACCTTGGGCAGTTTTGCCCCCTAGGGGACATTTGGCAATTTCTGGAGACATTTTTGGTTGTCTCACCTGAGGAGAATGGGTTCCTGGCATCTGTCTTGTGCACAGAAGCTAGGGTTGGTTCCGAACATTGTACAATGCATAGGACAGGTCCCCACAACTAAGAATTATCTGGCCCAAATGTCAATACTATCAAGATGGCAAAATCCTACTTTAAACTGGTTATCACTTTGTAGTCCTCCCTCACATTTTAATATACTTCAAAGTTTCTGGTCTTACTAACTCACTGGAAAGGAACAAACACATGCACCCAAATATTTCTGTCCAGCACACTCCAAGACTTCTTTGAAGCTTTGTTACTGTTTAAATAGAGAGGGTGGGGTGGGATAGAGAAACCAGTTCCAGCAAGAATACAGGAACCACACTGATTAATATCTAGGTGGAAATTTCCCAAGCCATCTTGGAATTCTTATCTCAGAGGTTTTCCCTCGCTGTGACAGTAGGAGCTGAGTCTCCCGTCTGACCTCTTTTCCACAGAGTCAAAACCCAGAAGGACTGTCTTCAATAATCTCCCCGCTCCACACACACACAAACACACACACAGAGGAGAAAGATTTAACCACCCACTGCCCTGGTCTGCTGCTGCTGGTCTCTTCTGCCCCTTTCTCAGGAGCTAGCATCAGCTGCCTTGTTTTTTTAATTTTTTTAATTTTTGTTTTTTTGTTGTTTAAACTCTCCATGCTTCTTCAGCTCTCTGTCCTTACAACACCATCTGCATTTCTTTTGGCTTTTCATATGGTTAATTTGTTAGCTATCTCTTTTATCTTCTGAATTTTGAGTCATAGTTAGAAAGGTCTTTCTCATGCCAAGGTTATAAAAGATGTTGTCATCTAGTGCTTTCATGGTTCTATTTTTTAATCTAAACATTTGATCTATTTGGAGTTTATCTTGGCTTCTAATACAATGTTTGAATTCAGCTCTCTTTTTTTAAGATGGCTATCCAGTTGTATCCTGTCATTTATTAAATAACTGCTAGTAATTCAGTGCTCATTGATTTCAGATGCCACCTTTATCATATACTATGTCTTATTTATTTATTTTTATGTAAATAAAATGACTTTCTTTAGAATGAAGCCTCAGTGTTCCTGGAGCAAATACACATGATATAAAATTTATCATTTAAACCATTGCAAAATGTGAAGTTTGGTGGCAGTAAGTACATTTACTTTGTTGTGCAACCACCACTACCATCCCCCTGTAGAACTTTTCATCATTCTGCCATATGGCTTAAAATCAAACACATCATTAATTTTATGACACACCATCCATTGGTAAGGTGTTCTCTGATTTCAGAGATGTGGGAAAGCATATGTCTTAGAATTACTGGAATGTAGTTCTAAATCCCCAGATGTATTTGGTATATTTCTGAATGTTCTATTCTGTTCCATTAATTTGTCTTTTCATGTGCCAATGCTGCACTGTTTTAATTATTGAAGATTTATAATATCTTTTATTATACGGCACAATAGTGTTAGTTACTTGTCACTGGTAGTTGCTTTTTTCTGAAGACTTCTTTTTTCAGTTATCCTTGTCTACCTGTCCAGATAAACAAAACAGCTTCTTGTTGACTCTTAGAGCTTTTTCCCTCCCTCTTTCTGCCTCTATTGCACTTAAATTGTAAAATCCTGCACATAGAAGATCTTACTGGGGCTGAAGATGAGCTGCAAGTATAGGATTATTGTACATTCTCTGAAAGTTTGTGTATCATTTTGACTTTGTTCTCCTGGGTTTTTACTTCCGCTTCACTATGGTAGGTGCTGTCTGTTTCTGAGCTACGTTGCTGCTATAAAAGTTCTGGGAATCATTTACTCCTTTTGTATCTTGCACATAGACTGTCAGCCTTTTTTCAGTGATGTTAACAGTAGCCCTAGAAGATGGGGACGTTAACAGTGGCCCTAGAAGATGGGGACGTCTGGAATGTTTGCAACTGCATCGGGATTTAATATGGTTCACTAATGCATTTACCCTCAGTAGAAGTTTGTTGCTCTGCCAGATTTTCCTATTACATTTTTAGCATTTTTAATATTGTATTACTAAAAGCTTATCTTTATTTGCATTTATAGATCATCAACTCAGTTTTTGTTTTACCGAAGAATCCATCAAAAGAGCCAGTAAATATTGTGGAAAATGGCCTTCAGTGATCTTACATCAAGGACTGTGCGATTTTACGATAATTTTATCAAAGATGCTGGTGAGTATACCAATCAAGTCTTATCTTTCCTTTTTATGTCAGATTCTTGGCTCACGCCTGTAATCCCAGTGGCTCAGGAAGCTGAGGCAGGAGGATTACGAGTTCAAAGTCAGCCTTAGCAATTTAGTGAGACCCTAAGCAACTTAGTGAGATCCTGTGTTAAAAAATAAAAAGGAAGGGCTGGGGGTGTGGCTCAATGGTTCAATCTCTGGTACAAAAAAAAAAGATTCTCATATTAATAGGATTTCAACAGATTGAGAGACTTTGTAATTTCACACTTGCATACTACTAATCAACCAAGAGGAAGTGTCAGTGGTTTTATTACAGATATGTACAGAGATGGAGTTATATAGATATTCATTACAGTGTTTACAATAGTGAAAATATTCTAAATATCCATTGAAAGAAATTGGCTAATAAACTATGACACACTCCCACTTAGTAACCATTGAAAGTGATTTTGAAGGGACAGCGCTTTGGCTTGACTCTGTCCTGATGCTCCTCAGAGAAGTTACAGTTATTGCCAACAGCAGCTCTGTATATGGTGATTCATGAATGGGACTGCTGCAGCCCTCAGATGGATATCAGAGCATGACATATTTGCTTGGGACACCTCTGAGTGGCTCTGAGATGTCTGCCTTCTCCCTTTGCTCATTAAAAAAAAAAATCAGGGGCTGGGATTGTGGCGCAGTGGTAGCGTGCTCGCCTAGCACGCGTGAGGCACTGGGTTCGGTCCTCAGCACCACATAACAACAAAGATATTCTGTCCACCTACAACTGAAAAAATAAATAATATTTAAAAAAAAAATCAAAGTTTTAGAAGAACATTTAATGTTATACCAAGAAGTGTAAAATATATTAACTGAAAGCATGGTATAAGGCACCACATGTACCTTTTTAGTGGAGGTAAACAGTTATTTCTGGGGTAGAATTATGGGTTATTTTATTTTATTTTTTGGTGCTGAGAATTAAACCCCAGGGCCTTGCACATACTAAGCCTGTACTCTATATACCACTGAGCTGTACCCCTACGCTCATGGGTAATTTTTTTTTTTTACTTATCTGTGTCTATGTTTTTTTAAACCACAACCAGTGTACATTGTTTTTATAACTATTAACCAATGTTTTAAAATAGAACAAAGGAAAATTTTTAAACAGGCAAGTAATCAGAGCATATTAGAGATTAAATGAACCTTACATATCATTGAAGTGAATGTCTCATTTTGGAGTTAAAGAAATTAAGACTCAGTGATTTGACCTTTACAAGGTTATGTTTAGTTGATGGAAGACTCCAACCTCTGTTTTCTTTTTTGATTAATATCCTGGTATATAATACATATTTCTGAGTGACTGAGTTGCATGTACTTACCACCAGCACCACTTTAAGAACCACTTGGTTCTTACCTATCAACCAGAAATCATATGTTCACCAATTCAGGAGGGAAGAAATAGCACCTCTTGGCATCTAGCACAGTTAAATTATATGCCAGTTTGCAATGATTTTAGCAAAGACATACTATTTCATGGTTGACATCCTTCTAAGTAGACTGCTAAAGAGCAATTTTATTTCACCTAAGTAGGTCCCAACAGCTTTGTCCCCAAATGATACCAAGGATGTTTTCAGTATCCCATAAGTAAGTACTTCTCTAATAGGGGATAGAGAATGACTATTTCCTTTTTTCCTGAATTTTTCAACTTACACAGGTGACACAGAAAACATACAGATTTCTTTATAGGTCAGCTTTCTCTGAAGGTTTATAATTTCTCCTAAACTCAATATTTAACTTAAATGCTAAAATATTAGTTGTTTTTTGAAGTAGAGATGTACCTTGATAACTGAACTCTCACTATTCATACTTGAGAACCAAGTGGATTTGGGTACAAACTTTGATATGGATCCATTTGGAAGAGCACATTCCTTGTGATCAATATCTTGTTCTTCACTGTCTCAAATGCAGGAACCCAAGAGATTCAGGTAATCAATATCTTAACTCAAAAGCTAAATAGACTTCACTATCCCAAATGCAGGAACTCAAGAGATTCAGATAATCAATATCCTCACTCCAGAGCCAAATAGACTTAGATGATGGCGAATATTTATATGGTACTAGAAGTACAAAATGTTTTAGTAGGAGCTACTTCAGAATTCTACTTGCATCTTTATCTATGGATCTCCTTTTTGCTTTTTATTAGTAATATTTCTACTGAAAAACAGAATTATTAGATCAGACAGTGGACTGACAAAGAGCTGGAGGTGGTTAAACATGGAGAGTGGGGAGGATCCTAGAAACAGCACTGCAGATAGAGCAGGGAAGAGGAGAGGAGAGAGGCCAGGAGATGGAAGAGAAAGCCACTGTCTGAAGTTATGCTAATGTGAAGTCTTGGGAAGAGGACAGAGAGCCTGGGATGTGGAATGAGGTATGTGTAAGACCTAAATTCAAAGTCCTTTGCTACTGTGGACTAACTAGGTGATCTTGAACAAATTATGTATCATCTCTGGGTCTCAGTTGCTTTGTGAGTTAAACAAAGGTGAGAATACCTACCAGCCACTAGATAATAAGCAGAAATTACTCTGTTGTTTGGGAGGTATCCCAACACAAACAGTGGTGACAATTGTTACAGATGACAGAGGATTGCATCTCTAAATATTCTTAAATAGCATATTACTTTTAAAATTTTTGTTTATTTTTTTCTATTATGTCTTAGCATAGTTAAAAGGTTTTATGTTGAGATTTACAACTTTATGAAAACCCTGTCAGGTATAACAAGAGAGTTTTTTCCTTCTTCTTAGTGTGGTATTGATCTCTGAGAGGCATTATGAATCATTTCTGGCCCTCTTAGCCCACTTTTACTGTGCTTATCCCAGGAAGGTCTGAATCCATGGTCAAGGGCCAAGAATTTCAAGTATATTCTTGGCATTGACCCTAATCCTGAGTAGTCTTGGGAAAACTTGCAGCTATTCATTGGTTTTCTGATTGCTGGAGAAGTGGTAGTCATGGCTAGTTATTTCATGTGGAAAATTTCACATCACAAAAATTTGAAGTGGTTTAATTAATAGATAAGCTACAAGAGGATTTTATTATGATTATTAGATGAAATTAGATATAGAAATAAGAAAGGTTGGATGATTTAAAAGCAGCTTTCTTTGTATTTGGGTAGTAGGAATGACTTTTCAGACGTAGTTGTGCTTTTTTTTTTTTTTTCTTCAAGAAGATGGAGTATAACCATGATTGCTGCCATTCTGAACCTTTGGTGCTTTAGAAAGTACTTGAGGTACATGTTTGCTTTTCCTTCCAGCTTCTTCATTTTATTGGTGCTTGAAATCTTAGAGGGTGTACACTTTGATCTAGTACATGCTACTTAAGAAGAGAACACTGTCTTATAAGTAGTTGATGGAAAAGCTCATTAATATTCTATAAATCCAGCATTTTCCTTTCCCCTGTTGTCCTCTTTTCTCCTCTTCTCTTCTTTCTCTTCTCCTCTTCTCTTCTCTTCTCTTCTTTCTCTTCTCTTCTGGACTCTTCTGTCTTCCCTTCTTTCTCCTTCTCTCTCTTTCTGGAACTGTTAGAAAAGAATTATTAAGGTATTGGCAAATCAGAACTTTGATAGTCTCTGGGGTCAGATGGCCTGTCTTCCCATCCTCTGCTTTCATCTTGGCTCTACTCATACTTAAACCAACTCTGATGCCAAATAGAAGATACACAAAACCTTCCCTTCCTCATTAGCCTTTGTCTCTGCGGAAAACAGAGCACTTACCCCAGAACCTGATGCAATTTGTGGGATCATAGATTGAGTCAGAAGTAACTTTAAATGTCATTGTGCAGTGGCTTCCAGAACCCCCCTATCAAGTCATCATCCATGCCTGACCTGCATGCATCCATGCATCTATCTCATGGGGAGTGGTCCACTACCTCCCAGGGAAGTGGACTCCCTTTTCAGAAAGGTGTGTAAGTATTGCTGCAAGAGAAGGCAGGAAAACTGAACTAGAGCCAGAGTTGTGTACATCTTTGAATTTTATTTTCTCTATGAGGGAGAACTAATTTAAGCAAGAGAATAATCTAACAGAGCTTTACTTCTAGAAAGTGAATTTAGCAATTGTATGGAAGATGAATATCACAGATTAAATTGAGGCAGTGAATGCCCATAAAGACTGCATAGCACCTAGTGAGAGATGCTGCAGCACTAAGTTTAGGGGACTTGGTCACACACCAGATCCCTGGTTTTTAAGTCTGATAGTTCATCATGATCATCCCAGCAACTTTAAAAAGTTGTTATATCTTGACAAATTATAATTGTATATATTTATGGGGTACAAAGTGATGTCGTGGTAGGTGGATATGTTGTGGAATGATTGGACTGAGATAATTAAGACACCCATCATTTCAAATTCTGGTCTTGTTTTGGTGATGAGAACATTTGAATATTACTCTGGCTGTGCATGGTGGCACATGCCTATAATCCCAGCAACTCGGGAGGCTGACACAGGAGGATTGCAAGTTCAAAGCCAACCTAAGCAACTTAGCAAGGCTCTAAGCAACTAACAAGACCATGTCTCAAAATAAAAAATAAAAAATGTGGCTCAGTGGTTAAGTGCCCCTGAATTAAATTCCTCGTACCAGAAAAAAAAAACTGTCAGCCAACTTGAAATATATAATACACTAATATTAACTATAGTTACCATGCTGTGTAATAAATCTCAAAAAAATATTCCTCCTGTTTGAAACTTTGTACCCTTTGACCAACATCTCTCCCTTTCCATTTTACCTCTAGCCTCTAGTAACTACCTTTCCACTCCATTTCTATGAGTTCTAGGGTTTTAGATTTCACATAGAAGTGATATCTGTCTTTCTGTGTCTGATTCTTTCACCAAGCATAAGAATGTCTTCCTAGTCCACTCATGTGGTTGCAAATGACAGGATTTTCTTTTTTTTTTGAGGTTAATTAATATTTGTGTGTGTGAGTATGTGTGTGTGCATGTGTGTGTGCATATATATATATATTTATCCTCTTGACTCTTACTCTGGAAGTGATTCTGCTATGCTGACAGAATGCAGATATACTGTAATAACAATAGCAAGTTTACTGAGTGCTTGACTTCTTTGCATAAAATTCATTCGATCCTCCATGAAATACATGTTGTTTTATGTCCAATGCATAGATTTTTTTAAAAATATTTATTTTTTTAGTTGTAGGTGGATACAATAGCTTTTATTCTATTTTTATGTGGTGCTGAGGATCGAACCCAGTGCCTCCCGCGTGCTAGGCGAGCACGCTACCACCGCGCCATAACCCCAGCCCCCAATGCATAGATTTTTAAAAAGTTAGTATAGAAAAATCGAGTTCATTGCCCAAGGTCACACAGCAGGCCATGGGGGAAGCTAGGGTCATAACCTAGACCAAATGGCACCAGAGTTCTGCTAAAATAGGATTTAAAATTTGAGTATTTTCTTTTATTATTTGAAAATAACATTTAATTAAATTAACCAACTTTTTCCATAATAATTTTTTAATCCTTAGAACTTGTAAGTAACATACAGGATTTTAAAACAAGGTGTGTGCTGAAAATGTTAAATTACAGAATTCTGCTTCCTGAGTCAGCCCAGCATGTTTTTCCTGGCTTATTTTCTTTCTACTGCTATCAGAGGAAGAACAGAAACATGATGTCATTTGATTTCCCCCCTTGCTGAGTCAGTGAAAGAATAAAATATATCTCTAATTAAGGAATTCTTTTACTGACACTTAAAAAAGTAGCCTAGTTTTTAACCATACAAGGGATGACAAGAGATACATTTGAAACATGTTAAGAGAAACATTTGAAATTGTTTATAAAGAAAAAGGAAAAAATAAAAAATTATCCACACTCTTCACCATTCAAGGTGGTGATTTTAACATCTTTCCAGAGGTCTTGTTTTGGTACTGCTTTAATTAGTCTTTATTTTATTTGGAATAAAAACTAGACAGAGTATTATGATTTATGAGGTTCACATATTTAAGGTTTGTGTTATCCACTGATAGAAGAAAGCCATCAAAGATTGACCAGTTCTAATTCTCTCCACTGGTCACAGTTCTGTTATAACTTTTATTTACTGAGACTTCCCTAGTGACATACAAGTCTACAGCAAGGGTTTCATATGGCCATTTTAATTGCACATGACAACCAGCAGTACTAGGAAACTTCTATTTTTATAAGGAAGGAGAACTAATAGAAGTAATGGAAGATTTCAGTGACATATACCTGGATAGCTGATTGCACTTTTTTCCCTCAGATTTAAAACTATGACAAACCATAACAGAAGAAAAAACTTTAAAATTTTATAGCTTCATATTTTTGAGAGTGTGTGTCAGCAAACTTCTGATGAATTTCTATTTTATGCATGATGCTTGGCTAAAATCATTCTTGCTAAGAGCATCAGGGACCTAGTGGCACTTTTCAGTCCACATTTTTTTCCCTCTTTGCCTCATTTAATACTTAGATGCCTTCCAAAAACTCACTCTTCCCTTAGCGTTAGGAGGTCTCACTTTTGTGGTTTTCCTTTTACCTCTCTAGCCATTCCTTCTGAGTCTTCTTTCAAATCTTCTCTTCTACCTCTCCTCCTGTGAATGTCAAATCCTCAGGATTCTGACTTTAGCCTGTCTCAGTGCTGTTATTGTTCATCATTTATGTGATGATAATCCCCAAGCCTTCGTCTCTGACTCCGACCTCATTCTTAATTCCAGATCCATATATCCAGTTGCTTATGGAAGTTACCATACAGATGTTTTACAGGCACATTTAATATAAAATGTTTTGACCTGACTATTCTAGCTGCTGCTTCTTTTTTAAAATATTTTTTAGATGTTGATGGACATTTATTTTATTCATTTATTTATATGTGGTGCTGAGTATCGAACCCAGTGCCTTGCACATGCTAGGCAAACACTCTACCACTGAGCCACAACTCCAGCACCTCTGGCCTCTTATTCTCTGTTCCCAGTGTAAATGATGATATAGTTATCCAAACTCTAAAAATCTGAATATTTTTCTTAATTCCTACCTACGTTTCATTTCCTATGTTTAACCAATTAAAAAATTTTACATTTTCTTCTCAAAGTAGGCTCCTATTTATCTTCTCTTATTGTTGCCTAATCTTAACTGGTTCAATTTGTAAATTTATTTTAACAAATGGCTCTACTTCCCAAACTGTGTTCCACAGAGCATTAGTTCAATACGATGTTAAATGGTATTCTATATAAACTCTATTCTATAACCAGGGTCTCATGGCCAAGTAAGTTTAGAGAATATTGCATAACATTGTTCCCACCTTGTCAGTTTACAGGGAACACAGCACTAAAATCCTGCAGCAAGCAACCTGTTTGATTTAACATTTCAGTAATCTCCTCCTACTTCTATGGAGAGTCCTTAGATATCTTACATCCATTACATAGTTGAGGGCATGCTTGTGTAGGATATAAGATAAAGAGCAAACTCCATTTGCTAGGAAAAATAGTTGATGGGAAAACTCCATTTGCTCTTTATTTTTCTTCTCAACTACTTTTCCTATCCTAGTTTTCCTGTTAACATTTGTTGAATAGTCTCTGCCTTCCCTATTTGTTTATGGGGCTTCCTTAACCATAAGTTAATTTCCTAAGTATCATGGGATCTGTTTCAGAGCTAACTGTTGACTCTTTGGCTTTATTTAGAGACAGGGGCATCTGTCAGTATTTTTGAGGGAGGCCCACTTGAATGCAGGCTAAATCATCCTACTTGCTAGAGCCATGCACAGCCAACTCTCAAATGTGAGCTCTCCAGCACTAAAAGTGAGTTATCAGTCACAGAGCTCTACTGAAGAAGTCTGGGGTAGGAAGTCAAACTTTCAGGGGTACTCAAAGTTTGTCAGTAATTAGCCTCATCATTATCAGCTTAAATGAGCAAGGCCTGCATTTCCCCACTTGTTCTGGTTCATCAAAGTAATCCGATTCCAAGCCTTGTCACTTTTGATTCAGATGTACCTAGAAACTTTCTATTCTTATTTTCATTCACAATACTCTGGCTTCAAGACGCCATTCAGTGAAATTACACTTGAATCATACTTCTACTTATAGAATTAATCACATTCATCTTGAGTTGAAATTTTTAATTGATTCAATTTTGCCAGACTGAAAATGGGTGACTTTCTCCTTACGTGATTGCAAGGCCAGTACATGTGTGTGTGTGTGTGTGTGTGTGTGTGTGTGCACACAAAGTATCAAGTTGGTTAGCCTAAATTTTGGACACCTATAGCTCACACTTCAGATACTTAGGTGATGCTAAGGTCCCTTTCAACTCTATAATTCTGCCATTCAGAATATATAGAAGTATGCCAGTTTTCTTAGGGAAAGAAAGTTAAGAAGCCATCAAACACAAACATTTTTATATATAAAAGAATGTCTGGCTGTACAACTTTTGAATGTTAACAGTGGTTATAGGTGGATGATGAACCATATTGTGTGACCTTTTCTCCAGATCTAAAACCCTGTGTGGGGCCCTGCAGAATGACTAGTAGGACTACATCTTGGGCTTGCTTCCTTGTGCACTGGTTTCTGGTCGGGTTTAGCCAATGGAGAGCTTCAGGAGACTGGAGGGTGAGAGGAGAGTGGGCTTCAAGTGTCTATTCCTTTTGCCCTTTACTTGCAGAATTGTCTTGGGCAGGCTAGATCCTTAAACTGATGCTTGTCAGTCTGTTCAGGCTGCTATAACAAAGTACCATAGACTGGACATAAACAACAATAGAAATGTATTTCTCACAGCTCTGGAAGCTGGAAGTCTGAGATCAGGGTACCAGCGTGGTGGAGTTCTAGTGAGAGCTTTCTTCCAGGTTGCTATCTTCTTGCATTGTATCCTTACATGGCAGAACAAGACCAGGAGAGATTTCTGGAGTCTTTTTTATAAAAAATGGCACTAATCTCATTCATGAGGGTTCCATCCTCCTAAAAGCCCACCTGCTTTACATTGGAGGTTAAGGTTTCAACACAGGGATTTTGGGAGAGCACAGACTTTTATTCCATAACACAGTTCCTCTCAAGAAGGTTCTCCACATGACTCCTTCTGAGGTCTGCTTACTACTTGAGATCTAAGGGTGGCGACAACCTCACTGTTTCTAGCATGGGGTGCTCTGCCATCTTTGGTGATTTCCTAAAGATACTAGTGATTGCTGCCCAAAGACTGCACTGTCAGCATTAGGGTCTAGGTGCTTACCTAAAGAAGTGTTGTTTGCTGTCAGTCATCTTTGGCTAAGCAAGTGTACACTTACATATTATTTTTCTCTTAGATCCAAGAGTTGAAGATTGGCTCCTCATGTCCTCGCCTCTGCCACAAACCATCATCCTGGGACTCTATGTCTATTTTGTCACTTCTCTGGGACCAAAGCTCATGGAGAATCGAAAACCTTTTGAACTCAAGAAAGTGATGATAACGTACAATTTTTCTATAGTACTCTTTTCTTTGTATATGTGTTATGAGGCAAGTGTCTTCAGTATTCTTTTTTTCTCCCAGTATTCTTAATGGGAGAATTTTTCCTGGGTCTTTCTGTTTATGTCATTTTAAAAATAGGGTAACCCTTTGAGAATTAATGAATTTAGAAACTGCACTCACTATAGCAAGTATTTAATAAAAATTGGTTAGGTCTGCATCAAACAGTAAACTCTTTAGAGGATCTCAGGGTATTCTACATCTCAGGTAGTGAGAGAAATTAACACCTAATCTAGGGATTTACACGCAGTTAACCTTGGTAGATGATTGAATGAATCTGTGAATGTTAGCTTTGAAGAAACTCATGCCTAGAGAAATTATGTAACTTACTCAAAGTAGCATAGCTGGTAAGTGGAAGACTAATATTGGTGGCTTCCTCACTCTTTTTTACTTCTTCTCCAGCATAGCTTGTGCTTAGTCATAACGGGACTCTCATGAATCCCCTGTGATTCCAGTGGCCTCTCTGTACAACAGAGTCTGTCCATGGGCATCCATCCATCCTATTCTTGCTGCAAATCCACCTGATTAAGTCACCTGGCATATTCTGGCCTTATTTTTCATAGGCCTTCCCTAAGTCTGGACTCACTGTGCTACTTTGTATTTCTTTTACTTTTTTTTCCAAATTAACTCAAAGGCCACTCTACTGTCCCTTCTAGAGTAGGAGCAACTGATTGGGCAAGAGTAGTAGAGAAGGTAAACAGAGAAAATACATGCTCTTAGCATGTTCTCAGAGACAGGACATAGCAGTAGCATGTTACAGTAGTGATAAGAACAAACTTGGAAGCAAGGAGACCAAGGGCTAGTTAGTCTTGGTTTTGCTAGTATTACCAGCATGGTTTTGAGGAAGTTACTAAACTTCTCTAAGTCTCAGTCCTTTCATTTTATAAAGCCAGGATGGAATCAGACTGTCTTTCAGGTCCCAGAATACTCTGATATTCTTAGGTTCTGTGTCTGATTGTGTCATTGATTATGATGTCCCCCAAATGTATTTCTCAGGCTGGAAAGGAATCCAGTTATAATCAGTCAGTTTTGGTTCCCATTTTATCAATTATAACGTAAAAGAAGATTTGAAAACATCTAAAGTTGAGAGTTTATATCTGCCAATTGCCCCTAATACTTGAGTTACTTGAATAATACTTGAATAAACCCAATTTCAGGGCTTATTACCTGCCAAATATAAATTATCCCTTCTTATTGCTAGCCTCAAACACAGACATATATATATCAAAAACCTCATGGGCTGTTGGAATGAGCCTAACATCAGGAAAACATTACGTTCCACTCTCTGTTTAAACAGACTTTCAACAGCTAAACCACGTGCCATCTGCTGATAGCACATTTGAACACATGGTTATTGTGTGGAGCCTGGTTTCATATGGTGTAAACACCTCCACTAGGGATATTTGGCCAGATATGAACAAGAGGAAAGAGAAACTCATCAGGCTAAAGAACTCAGATGCCTTTGAGTGATTGTTCAAATGTGCTAGATACTTGGCACCTGTCAGACACTAATAAAGACAGATCAGGTCAGACCCCACTAGAAGGCCAAATCACACCAGTCTCCAATTCAACACAGCACTTGTTTGTGTTAGGACAAGGTGGAGAATTAGTCATCTCAGTTTAAGAAAATAGCTCTTGACTTAGAGTATTACTTATATCTGTCAAAATGAATCTGAGTACAAGAGGACATGAGAACATTCACTAGAGCTGGATTTTGTAGAACAGAATTAGCCATTTGTCACATGCCCTTGTTCCTTTGAGAAGATAGGTTGACCTGCTTTTGTGAGACATTTTTCTGGTTCATGAAATGTGTATCTTGTACTTTTGTAAGTCTTAATTTTCAGGATTTCATAATTTGTCAAGTTAACAATATATTACATTGTTCTATAAATCAAAGTAGGAGCTTTTATCAGAAAGAGATGCTGTATTTTTAAATACCATCATTAAAAATTGTTCTCTTTTGTACCTTTTTCTTTTTTTGCACCAGTAAAATGTCATGTTTTTTTGTTTTTGATGCGGGGATTGAACTCAGGGGTACTTGACCACTGAGCCACATTCTTGACCACTCAGCCCTATTTTGTATTTTATTTAGAGACAAGGTCTCACTGAGTTGCTTAGCACCTCGCCATTGCTGAAGCTGGCTTTGAACTCGTCATTCTCCTGTCTCAGCCTCCCAAAGTGCTGGGATTGCAGGCGTGCACCACTGTGTCCAGCTTAAAATGTCATCTTGATAGAGGGTTGGGGGGAAAAATGGCATCTTGATGAAGACCGATAGGTATTTGTTTTTTGGATTTAATTTATTGTAAAGTTGTAGTTTTAGCTTTATTAGAGACAAACATAGAAATTTAAAAATGTGCAGTGGCAGAACATGATATAACCATAAAACTGAGGAGGAGGACACTGCAGGGAAGATGTTGGCACTTGTGAGAAGTTAGAGAAAAGAATCATATTGTCCTATCCCAAATTAAGCAACCCATTTAACATATGCATTAATTTAAAATTATGGTCTTTGGCTTTTCATTTTCAGATACTGTTTTTAAAAGAAGATCTTCCCACCATCAGCCTGAAAGAATGTCAATGTAATCTTTGATTTACAGTTCAGACTTAGCAACAATAGGCTTTTTCTTCTCACCACCAGTGGAAAGTCACTTTGTGGGTGTGTTGGAATTAAGGCCTTCAAGATTGTACTCCTATTGTTAACAAAAACATTCTCGTCGCTTACTTGTCTTGTGAACCCAAAGCACAACTAGTATCTGAGTCTTGTGTCTGGTCAATCTTGATTTTTTAAATTTATTTTTCTATATTTTTTATTGGTGCATTTTAATGGTACAGAATGGTAGAATTTGTTGTTGCATATTTGTATTTGCATACAGTCTAATTTGGCCAATATCATTCACCAGTTTTTCCCCTTGCCCTCCCCTCCTCCCTACCCCAGTCCCTTTCCTCTGCTATACTGATCTTCCTTCATGGTCTATCTTGATTTTAAATGAGAGCCATGATCTACCACTTCACATCACATTCTCCACCCAAGGGCAGGAAAAACTCAGTTGCTACAGTCACCTTATCAGTACATTGAGGAACTTTAGTTTGCCCATTTAATTATGGGGAAGAGTTGAAATGGCCAGAAAAGGCTGATTCAGAGCCAGATATTCTTTTTAAAAGTACACAGAGGTATACATTCACAAATGTAGATGTACATAAAACAAATTATCTCTCAATATCTGCTGTTTAAGCAAAATCTTTCCAGGGCTTTTTCTTCACCATATTAGAATAGCCATCCCAAGAAATGGGCAATTTTATCGGAATACAGTTTATAAAGATAATATATGAGTCTGAGGTTTTGAAAAGTCTCCATATCAAGCTTATCTGTAAAGCATGTTTGCAGATTGTCATTGTTTTTCTGCTGCACTGACTGCTTACTCAGCTGATAAACTAATGGAGGCACAATCAAAACTACCTTTGTTGTAGCTGTTGAGCCAACACTTCCTTCTTTAATATGCATGTGCTCTCTTGCAGTTTGTGATGTCTGGCTGGGGTACAGGTTATTCATTTCGATGTGAAATTGTTGACTATTCACAGTCACCCACAGCTTTAAGGGTACGTTTCTCTTTTGAAAACCTTATAATTCCAAATTGACGTTAAAACCTTTTGGACTCTGCAATAATCAATGTGAACTCAGAATGAGTAAATGACTCAATTACCAGATTATATATGTTGGGGGGAAGAAAACTAAAAATTACAAGAAATAATCAGTCAGTGTGTAGTTTAGTGTAAAATGAAAGTAAGTGCTTTTTCTATGAATTTCTCCAATTTAAAAATAAATGTATATCTGGTTTCTCAGAAAAATGAAAAAAGAATTATCATAGGTCTATAAATTCCACTTCTGGGTATATACCTAAAGGAATTAAGGGAACTCAAAGAGATATTTGAACACTCATAATCATGGCAGCATTATTCATAAGAGCCAAAAGGTGGAAGCCACCAAGTGTCTATGAAGGGATGAAAGGAGAAACAAAATGTGGTAGACAGAGAGGGGGCGGAGGGAGATATAATTCTGCCTTTTAAAGGAAGGAAATTCTTACTCATGCTAAAACATGACTGAGTCTCAAGGATATTATTATGCTAACTGAAATTATCCAGTCACAAAAAGGGCAAATACTGCATGATTCAGCTTCTGTGAAGTACCTAGCGTAATCATCTAGTCACAGAAGGTAGAATGGTGGCTGGATGGAGGGAAGGGGGAAATGGGAAGTTAGTTTTGAAGAGTTTCAATCTTACCAGATAAAGAATTGGATAAAGAATTCTATGGATGGATGGTCATGATACTTGCACAACAATATGAATGTAATTCTACTGAAGTGTAAACCAAAAATGGTTAAGGTGAAAATTTTGTTGTGTCCATTTTACCACAAAAAAAATTTTAATGAACTTTTTTCCATGCTAAAAATGTAATAAACTAAATGCATATCTTTGTGTTTCTGCAGATGGCACACACCTGCTGGCTTTATTACTTCTCCAAATTTATTGAGCTGTTAGACACTGTGAGTATGTGATCATAACATTTGGTAAACGTTTGATGTTTCAATGAAAGCAATTAAGTGCTATAGTTCAGTTGTCTAATAACTTGGGCTCTCTCTCCTCTGGTACACCTGCTATTATCTCTTTAACCTTTTATTATCAGTAGTTTAATAGAATTGGCAGGATAAGCTTATTTTCCAATATTTCACAAACGCCCAAAGGTATTTAATACTTGATTAAGTTAAGCATATAATTTTCACATATTCTCCAAAACTGTGCATCTTTATGTAGGTGGTAGTGTTGTTTTATAAAGCAAGTTCAGGAAACAAAAAACAGAAACCTTTAGTTTTTTATACCAAAGCACTCTTCATCCCATACTCCTTTAAGGGGATAAGTGCTTCAAATTTCTTAAGGCTACACTCGGATGTGAGGCTACTACTGGGTTAGGAGGAATTTGGGGAACACCAAAACTTCTCCAGCTGCCCTTCTGAACTGTGTACTTTGTGGACCTAGCTCTTCCTATCAGATCCTGGTTAGGGTCAACTCTGTACTTGGATGACTGGGTCCTGGGAGAAGCAAATATCAGAGATTAGAGTGCCAGAGGGTAGAGTCTATAATGAAGGGATAAAGCCATGAGCCTTTGTTTCCAGAGTAGTTTAGGAAATCTGAATATTGATTATATCTCCCTGGCAAGTATATCTTAGTTATTTGGAATCCTTTCTAATTTTGATATTGACAAGTATGTCTGTCTCTGAGCTTATAGGAAATCTTAACATGCTTTGACTTCTCAGTTGACTAGTCTTATTATGTTAGATAGAATTGGAAGGGCCTTTAGAATCTAATGGTTCTTAAACTTTAGCATGTGTTAGAATTACCTGGAAGGTTTTTTCAACCACGAATGCCTGGACCCATAGCCCCATTGCTTCTGATTTAATAGCTCTTAAATGGTGCTCAAGTTTGCATTTTGAACAAGATCTCAGATGATGCTAATGCTCTACATCCAGGGACCACACTGTAGAGTGAGAATCCTCTTGCCATAGTCCAGTGCTTCTCAGTCCTCATAGTGCCATAAAATTAATTACATTAGGAACAAAAAATAATGTGGACTCCACCTCCAGGTATTCAATGGCAATTGGTCTGGGGTAGAAACTAGGCATGGCTATTTTAAAAATATGCTTGGATATTACAAGACACATCCAGGGTTGAGGAACATCGATCTAGTCTATAGCCCTCGCTCAGAAAAAAATTTAAAGCTAAAAAAAAAAGTTCAGTGACTTACCAGAGGAAGGCTACTACTGACTGGGACCAGGACCCAGAGTGCTAATTTATGGGTTTCCCTGCTGTACCAGGCTTCATTCTTCCATGTGCATAAAAAAATGCATTTTTGCTTCATCGATTCTGCTTTGCATGTTTTCAGTTCCAATTTCTTCAAGGAAACTGTTGCTGCCTCTATGTTCTTCCTTAAACTACCTTTCTCAAATATTCCCATTACAGTAATACTTTTCTTTGTACTGTTCTGTTTAGTCTTGAATTTAAAAATATATCTTAGTTCAACTTTAGGTATTCTGGATATTTTTTGAACATTTCCCCCCAAAATTCTGCTTTTTGTTTTGTCAAGTTTCTACAAACTCCAGAGTTTGCCCAATCCAAATGGAGAGGTACCCTTCTGTTGCCTTTTTCATTTTTCTTATGCAGCTTTGCTTTCTTTTGCCCTCATATTTTTCAAATTAACTCCTCAAGTGTTTCCCCTTTATCTTTCTTTTGTATTAAATTGCTAACTTTTGATGTGTTGTAAGCTCTCTTTTGGTTTACCTAATCCCTTATCCAGATTGAAAGGATGTGTCAGAGGGCAATGTTGAATAAAAAGATTTTATGTCCTAAGAATTAAGGACTTCTACTTTCCCATAAACTTCAAAAGCCACCGGGATTTTTTTTAACCAATAGCTTTTCTGTCAATAATTTTTGGCCAAATTCTTCACTTAATATCTTTGATTTTTTTTTGTATCTGCATAGAATTTCTTTTTACCTTCTAATTGGTTCTCCCATGATGAGATATCATACCCAGCTATTCTTACATTAGCTTTCAAGCTGCCACACAGAGAAACAGCTAATTCTATAAACTTTCCATAAGGCAGTTATTTGAAAGCAGATTATGATGTGAAATAGTTTGCTCTTTGCCAATATTTTTGTAATATTCAATAAATTATTGCATGATTTTTACGAACTTGATTTTCTTTAAATTATTTCAGATCTTTTTTGTTCTGCGTAAGAAAAATAGCCAAGTGACTTTCCTTCATGTCTTCCATCATACCATCATGCCATGGACCTGGTGGTTTGGAGTCAAATTTGCTGCAGGTAGCCAAGGGAGAGCTGGGATCATGTGATATAAATGATAACATTTCTGTATGCTACAAATAAAAATTTTATCCTTAAATATAATTTATAAGAAACAAAAAAATTAGAGTCACTTTGGTTAACTTCTGGCTTTCAAATTGTTACCCAAAATTTAAACATAGGACTCTTAATTAGAATTTTTCCCCAACTCTTTAGATACACGTGATTTAGAGGCACAGTCTTGCATAAATGTTTTTAGTTTTGTTTGGAGTTTGTTCTTTTCCCATGGAGTTCTATTACATGTCTTTAAATAAATAATGAATAGGTAAAATGGTAAAAAGCCTTGACTTCTAGTTAGATAACTATTTTTTATATGTTCTCAGGAAATCAAAATATTTATTTCAAGTTTCCATATCTTATCTGCCTTCAAATTCCTAATAACATACACATACCCTGTCTTGGTCAATTTTGTGTTGCTATAACAAAATACCAGGAGCTGGTTGATAAATAATGAAAAGGTATTTATTTAGCTCACAGTTTTGGAGACTGAAAGGCCAGGATTGGTCAGCCCCATCTGTTTGGCTCTGGGGAGGGCCCTCTGTGTCATATTATGGTAGATGGTATCATGGCAAGAATGCATGCAAGAGAGAGGTGACATGATAAGAGAGGAAACCAGAGACTAGGGAGGTTCTGATTCATTCTTTTGTAATAAATCTAATCTGGAGGGAACTAATCCACTTGTGAAAGACCAGCAATAACAGCTTCATGAGGATGGTCATAACCTAGTCACCTCCCAGTAGGCCCCACCTCTTAAGAGTCCCACCACCTTTCAGTACCATTAAATTTGGGACCAAGCTTCCAGCACATGAACCTTTGGAGAAGGTTAAAAATATGTCAAATTTTAGTTACCCTAACTTCCCAAAGCATTCTACCATATTAAATGATGTTTTGCTGGTGTTTTTTTTTTAGGTCAAAACTAGTTTAAATCAAAAACTTGACAGTCTCTTCTGTTGGTTTTATTTTGGTTTTATATTTTTGAACATCTAGAAATGGAGAAAATAAGCAATAATTTTATCCTATCATAAAGTTTTAAATAAGGAATATCCTCCAAGGACATATCTTACCTTAGCAAAGTTTGGTTGGATGATTTATTTAGTCTAGTTTCTTAAATTTAGGAAGGCTTCAAGTAAGCCTATAGTCACATGAAACAATGCTTTAATATTTCTATGAAGAGGGGCTGGGGTGTGGCTCAGTGGTAGAGCACTTGCCTAGCATGTGTGAGGCACTGGGTTCGATTCTCAGCACAACATATAAATAAATTCTTAAAAAAGGTCCATTGACAACTAAAAAATATTTTTAAAAAATATTTATATGAAGAGCGCATTTCAGTTAGGTGTTCTGGCTCTTCCTGACTAAAAGAGGAACCACAATTGAAGAACTTTGAGTTTTAGGGTTTGTAGAGAGGGGTGGATAGCTGCATGTCTCACAGCATGAAAGGACATAGATAAGTCATTGCAGGAAGGAGATGCCAGAACCTAGAAAAGTCACAAGGGCTGAGAAATGTGGGTAAAGGATTCTCCCTACAGGGCCTGTGGACATTTGACTTCCCAGTATGTAAAGTTATCTTCTTGCCTAAAATTGGCATTTATATGTTAAGAAAAATTTTTAAAGTTAATGTAACTCCTTTTCTTATGATGCATGTTAATATAAACATTTAATTCACTTTCTAACAAGATGTCTTAGCTGTGTTCATTTCACAAATGAAATGTAGCTATAGTAATCTTTATTATTTTATTTATCTGTGTTATTTTTTCTCACATACATATTGTGCCTCTCAGTATACATTGACACCTTTGTTTTTTTTTTTTTTTTTTGGTACTAGAGGCTGAACTCAGGGACACTCGCCCACTGAGCCACATCCCCAGCCTATTTTGTGTTTTATGTAGAGACAGGGTCTCAGTGAGTTGCTTAGCGCCTCACCATTGCTGAAGCTGGCTTTGAACTCACAATTCTCCTGTCTCAGCCTCCCAAAGTGTTGGAATTACAGGCTTGCGCCACCATGCCCAGCTTACATTGACACCTTATTTGTGTTGATTGGAAAATACCTAAACATTGCCTAGTAATGTGGTCATTTTTTATGTTTTTAAAACCACGAAACAAAATGATACTGAGAAGTATCTAGTTCATCTTCTCCATTAGGCAGCTTGACTCCTAGTTATCAGAAAAAAAATGACTATTTTATATTTAAAGAATGCTAGTGAAGAAGTTTTTATATCTTTATAATTTATTTCCATTTCCTCCATGAGACTATAGTGGACTTTGCATATCTGTGAATTCTTCATCCATGTATTTCATCAACTATGAATCTAAAACATGCAAAAAGTTACATCTGTACTAAATAGGTACAGATTTTTTTCTTGTCATTATTCCCTAAACAATACAGTATAACAACAATTTTCATATGATTTACATTTTTTTGGTATTATAAGTACTCTAGAGATGATTTAAAGTATATGGGAGGATGTGCATAGAATATATGCAAATACCACCCCATGTTATCTAAGGGACTTTGAACATCCAGAGACTGGAGTATCCTCAGGAGATCCCAGAACCAATCTCCTTGGGTACCAAAGGACAACTATACTATATTACAACTCTGACAAGTAGATAGAAAAAACATTTGAAGGCAATACTCCAGAATATTGATGTGGAGATATTGAAATAAAAAGTGGTTTTTCTTCTCTTTTCTCTTCTATGTATTTTCTTGTTTTTCTGTATTGTATATTTGATAGTTTTATAATGGAAAACATAAATTTTATTTAAAAAATGGAGTTATTTTCTCACTTCAATATTTGAGCTCATTGACAACCTAACTTTTGTTTCAAAAACAAGTAATGCTTTCAATAATGAAAATGTTAGCGTATAAAATATCTCAAATTTTAAATGTTACCATGTTTATGGATATCAGTCACTTTTTAATGGATGCTTTATCCACACCATAATCCCCCTTTCTTTACAAAATGTAAAAGATAATGTTTTCTGGTCTCTTGTATGTTTCATGAGTTGTCATTCCAGCTCATTTTTACATGTAGAATTCTAGTAAACTCTTGCACAGCTTACCTGATACCTATTCAGTGGCAAACACAGCAACAGGAGCTATTTCCAGAGGTGCAGAGAGGCACTGGCCTCCATTCCTAGAATAAGACTATCTGGTTTAAGCTGTGTTTGACAAAAATTTGAGCACAGCTGATCTCTATCTAGTGTTTAATTTCCTGTTTGCATCATGTATCCTTCTCTGGGATAATAACAATCCAGCTTTTCTTTTGAATATGACGAAAATATTTCTGTGGCAGGTTTTTATATTAATTATTAATTATATATGTACCCCCTTTGAGCAATATGGAAAATTGTGATTTTCCAAACCAAAGGAGTAAAATGGGCTGGCACTTTCTTTCTTTCCAAACCAAAGGAGTAAAATGGGCTGGCACTGATTTTAATTCATTCTGAGGCAGTTGCTTTTCAGACCCCTTCTCATAAAGCAAGCAAACTCAGAAAGCACTTCCAAGAGCAAAGTAAAAAGCATTACTAATTAAAATGTGATTGTTCTGTGGACAAACTTATTGAAATAACTTAGAAAATATTTGTAACGGGAGAAAATAAGCGAGCTAATTTTATTGGATAGCTTCTTTTGATCAGTAGCCTTTACTAAACCTTCTTAGCTATGCCAGTGTTTTGTTCAATCCCTGTCACAGGATCTTCATTGTAGGACATTTAAATGATAAAAGTATCCAAAAAAAAAAATGGACTCTCCTCTACCAGATAATGGGAGAAGCATCTGAGTGCGAAAAGGCTCTGATACGGTTCTTTATAAAGGCTGAAATAGACTTCCTGTGGGCATATTATCATGACACACAAATGGACTCTAGAGGTATTTGGCTTATCCTCTGTGAAGCAGCTCGGCTCCTAAGCTCTCAGAGGTAGAGCTCTCCTAAAACTGCTCTATTTTAAAATTACCCTAGAAAAGGTGTTTTCACACCACAATGATTTATTTATTCAAATTTCTTTGGGGAAAGAAGACTAATCCAAATTTAAATAATAAAAGCTGAGAGTTGTTAATAAGCTTCATTAATTGTTTCTTCTAAAATTTGTGGAAATTGAGAGATTAGCTAAAATGTGATTTACCCTACAGAGGAATAGAAGGTTTACAAAGCAGAGCATGGCATAAATATGCTTTAAGGGAAGACTTACCTACTCAGAAGTAATTATGTTGAACAAGTCACTTGAAGGGAGTACTGTAGGAGAGGTACTATCCAGAAGGATCTAGAAGTGCCTCAGGTATGAATAATTATTAAATAGTAGTTCATTTCTACTGTGTAACAGTTTGATTATATTAAAAGTGTTAAATTTGTGTTTTCCTTTAAACTTTCTATAATTCATAGTATTTATGAATTCAGTCTTTCCTCTGCCATAATTAGTCCAAATATGTGAGGTTTTGTTTTATTTCTGGAATCAAATAATTCTGAGATATAAGAAAATAAAATATTTTGGAGAAAGTTTTAAATTCCAGGTCAGCATTACTAAGCAGAGTCAGACTGTACATAAAGAACACCAATTTTTCTTACATTGTGACTCTTCAGAAAGAGACCCTCAGGAAACTTTTTGGAATTTTTTTTTCCCCACTGTCAGCTAAACCCCCTACCACTGACTACTGTTACAGCTAAAGACCATTGAAATGATCTTTTCTTACATTTCCAAGTGTTCTTTGCTTTTCATCTCAATTAAAGATGGCAAAATTAAAAGAGGAAAACCAAGATAGGAAGGCATAACCAAATGGAGCTAGTAAACAAAGATGATTGAACAGTTAATAGATGTTTATTTTGGAAAAACAATAATTCATTAAAGCAAATTTAGCAGAGCCTACTAATGAAAGCCAATGGTTTTACTGCCAGTATTTTTGTGGCTCTAAAATATTTAATGCAAATTAATGAGAGTGGGAAAAGTGGATTTGATTCCACACAATGTCTGCATAAAAAATATGCTTTGCAGTTTTATTCTTAATAGCCCAAATTGGAAACAACCCAAATATCTTTCAGCGGGAGAATGGGTAAATATTGATGTGTTCGTATGGTGTAATACTGCCAGCAGTAAAAAGACAAACTATTAGTATACACACTAACATGTGCTTGAATCTTAAAAACATGCTGACTGAATGAAGGCGGACATGAAAGAGTATCTCCTGTGTAACTCCATTTATATGAAATTTAATGACAGGCAAAACTAAGAGTTGATGATAGAAATCAGAGGTTACCTTGGGAGGGGCATGTTCTTGGGGATCTTGGGGATCTGTGTGGTATTGTGAATATTTTATATCTTGATCTTGGTGTTGGTTATGTGGGAGTACATAGGAAAAACCTGAAGTTGAACACTTAACATTAAGGTACTTTGTGTACTTTATATGTGTTAACCTTCACTAAAAGAAGATTTTGATTATTATTAAGCAATATATCATATTTAAGAGATGACTTAGTTTATTAAATTAAGCCAAAATCAAAAGATCTTCCTAAGTTTAGTATAGAATAAATAGACATGCTAATTTATTTTCTAAGATTTGCATTTCTGTTTTACCCAGCTCCCTCTAGTTTGATGACTGATTAACATAATTGATATTTTATGTTCTTTTCTTTCTTCCTCTAAAATTCAAGAAATAGTTAACCTAAAATCTCAGGTCCGACAAAAATGTGTCTGATTTTAAGGAACAACGCCTCCAGGTTATAGTAACTTTTTTTTTCCAGGTGGTTTGGGAACATTCCATGCCTTTGTAAATACAGCTGTGCATGTAGTCATGTATTTCTACTATGGACTTTGTGCAATGGGACCAGCCTACCAGAAGTATTTGTGGTGGAAAAAACATTTGACATCTTTACAGCTTGTGAGTAATTAACTTTCTTTAAAACCAGATATGAAATATACTGCAGTCACTTGTTTTTGCTGTGAATTGGTGTACTAGCTAAACATAGAACCAAATTTTTGAAACAATATAGGTACACTGTCTGGCCCCTATATGACACTATCCTTTTGATGTTGTTTGAACTTTGTCAGGAGTTTCATTGAAAACAAAGCACATTTGGAAACCCAAGAGGTTTAAACAATTAAACCAACATCAGTATCTTTATACCATCTGTATGCTATTTCACCATTTATTAAGAAATATGGGCTAGGGTATAGAACAGTGGTAGAGTACAGGCCTACCATGTGTAAAGCCCTGGGTTTGATCCCCACCACAAAATAAGCAAACAACCTCAAAGTTATGTGATCCTCAATAGGCTTAATACTAAATTAGAAGTTAGACATTCTCTATCCTCACTCTAAATTACTTAGAGGGAATGACGAGCCTTTTGCATGTCTATCTACTCCTAACATTCATAAGTTTATCTTTCCTCCAATAAGGAAATGTACTGTGAGGATTAAAGGGTAGAGCAGTAGATCAACATACATGTGTGACATACGTTGGAATACTGACCTCAAGTAAACACTGTTTGAAAGAGCAGAGGCACTCAGTTCACACCAAATAATACCTAAGCATTAATCCTAAAATATATAGGGCATATAATTTTTAAGATTATAACTGTGGGTACAAGATAATTATTTGCCTTCTATTAAAAGGAGACTTCTGCTATCCTCATATCTCCAAATTTATTGTCTATGATAAATTAGATGTCATATTCTTCCAGTGATGCCAAGGAAAAAGTAGGAATTTAGGTATAGATAGACCGTTAAGGACTGATTTTTTTTTTTTGTTAAAATCCTACAACTTGCCAACTGAAATTTAGCACGTTTCTGTAAGTAAGGTGCTCTCCTTAGATGAACTTTTTTGTTTTGGGTACTGGAGATTGAACTCAGGGGCACTTGACCACTAAGCCACATCCCTAGCCCTATTTTGTGTTTTATGTAGAGATAGGGTCTCACTGAGTTGCTTAGCGCCTCGCCGTTGCTGAGGCTGGCTTTGAATTCTCAATTCTCCTGTCTCAGCCTCCCTGAGTGCTGGGATTACAGGCTTGCTCCACTGCACCTGGCTAGATGAAGTTCTTTATTGTGTCTGAAATTAACAGCAATCTGAGTGACCAGACATAAGGAAATAGAAAAATAAGTTCCATAACACTTTGGAATACTATGCAGTTATGAAAATTATTTACTATTGTTTTTAAAAAATTTTTTTTATTTGAAGTGATATATGCTCATCACAGAGAAATTACACCACTTAATTAGCCAAAGAGAAATAAAACAAGCATAATTCTACATCCCAGGGATTATTGTACGGAAATTTGTATTTTGTTCTTACTCAGTTTTCTCCTCTTGTGCATATATGTGCATATATTTTATGATTTATATTATATTACATACACAATTTTGTGTTTGTCTTTTTTTTCACTTAACACACTTCAATTTTTTGGAAAAATTTTAGTGAAGTGGAAAAATTCTTATGTAGAAAAGAAGGGTAGACATTGGTTGATGATTATTTCACACGTCAGTCATATGAACACATAGGCATAGGATATGGAAGGCTTGCTTGATCTTAAGTTTTCTTTCTTCTATAAAATGAAAGGAATAGTAGCTACTGGGCAGGAAAGTCATAAAAGTTCATTAAAATAATGCAAGGAGTGTTGACGTTGATGATAACAATAAAATGGTAATAGAAGAAACTGTGAAAATCTTAACCATGGTTGTAGCTAGATGGATTGTAATTGTTATTTATTTCTATAGAATATTGTTTCTCTTAAATTTACCCAGAACATGTTCCCTTTTAATCAGGGACAAAAAGATATATCCAAAGTCTGACATTGGCACAGAAAATGAGCCTGTTAGAAATGCATAGAATGTTCCAGTCCAAAAAGCTTTTGAGCATCACTAGGGGACAACCAGCTCCCTCTCAGTCCTTGCTAATTCTACATCTAGTTGGCATCTGGGACTATTATGTATGACAATGGAAGACATATGGCAGATATGAGGACTGAGGGATGCATTGGTTCCTACAAAATTAGGACTCTAATTTGAATATATCTGTTTTCCAAAATTGAAATACTTGGTCTAACCACAGGAGAGACTGGAAACTGAAACCAATATGGAAAATTATGCCACCAGGTTGCTGTCCTATATACGTTTTATCTGAGTAAAGGACTCAGACTTCCAAAGAAAACCTGCCCTGCTGGTTCTCTGAGGAGTAAAAGGGTTGCTGTGCTACACACTCCAGGGGACATTTAAATGGGAGCCCTGGAGGTGCACCATTAGCAGGACTCCACAGTGTTCCCAAACTCCCATCTGGATTTTGACATTATTACATCCACTTATACTCCCAGGGAGGCTAGATTTAAAGGTGAACTTCCCTGCCCAACCATAGCCCAGCTATGGGTGAGGAGTTCATAAACATTTATAGGCAAAAAATCAGTAACTCTTCATATCTAAATATTTTTTTTTAATTCTTTGATTTTCTTTTTAGGTGCAGTTTGTTATTGTCACCATCCACATAGGCCAGATCTTTTTCATGGAGGATTGCAAGTACCAGTTTCCAGTCTTTCTGTACATTATTATGAGTTACGGGTGCATCTTTCTTCTGCTCTTTCTCCACTTTTGGTACCGTGCTTACACCAAGGGTCAGAGGTTGCCCAAAACTATCAAAAATGGAAACTGCAAAAACAAGCATCACTAAAATACAAGCACAGCATGATCGAGACTGATATCTTGTCTTCCTTGACAATCAAGAGATATTTACCTATGCCATGATTTTGTATATTTTTCAAAAACCAAGAGCTTGTATTTTTTGATAAGTTATTGGAGTTTCTGATATTTGAGAATCCAAAGTTCCCAGATAAGTCTTTTGATAACGAGCGCCTAGAGCAGCTGGAAGTTTTCCAGCTGCTTTTAAACTGAACCGAAAGGTTTTGTTTAATACATTTTGTTACAGTGAAAGAAGGATGTGAAGCAATGTAGTACTCTTCAAAGACGTCCAGTATAGATGAAAAATATTAGATATTTTGAGCACGGACAGAGATCCATGGAGTACAATAGATTCCTTCTGCGGGGCTAGAAACCTCTCGCTGCAGGCTCGGGCTCTGTCACTTGTTGATTGTGTTCAGAAGACACTGTATTTACTTTAGAGTTCAATTCTTATTCTAAAGCACTAACGCTGGTGAACATTAAATGAATTTGGTATCAGTCATTGTTTAAAATCACTAGTGATAAATTTTAATGTATCTTTTTGAGCAGCTGCCACCACTTTTGCTGATGAGACTTCCTTTCAGTTAGTACCCTGATGCACTTGACACTAAGGCAGAGTTAATATTATTTTGGTAGCAAAGTGATTTGCTTGGATGGATTAATGAACACTTTGCTGTTACAAATTTGCAATTAACTCTGTATATCTCTGGAAATAGGTGAATGTATCAATGAAAAAAATACTATGTAGTTCAGTGGGGAAAATCTGTTGTCTGTTGTATTATAATGTCACTTCCTGATATTGTCATGGTTTAAAGAATTATCTTGGCTAAATATATATTGGTTAAAAACTTAAATGTTCATATGATTAGCATACTGCAGGTACCTTTAAATCATAAATAATTTTAGACCACCTGTTATACACAGTATCCAGATAGTGAGTGGTTTTTGAAGCAACTGGAGGCAGAGGATGGCACAAGAGAGTATTAGGGGAAAATTTGGTTATATAAATGAAGAGACAAATTACATTATAGTTATAGACTTATATATTTATTGTTATAGATACACTACATGGATAAAGTATTTTCCAGAATTGTGAGTTAGCCTGGATTTCTGTTTTTTAGACCTATACACCATATAATGAAGGGCTAAAATTCATTTGGCATAGGTTTTTGTTTTTTCTCTAAACTGGCTACTTTCTGGTATCCTTTTGTTTTCATGTTATCTTATTGGAGAATCAAAACTACTGATTGATAGTTTTGTCCAAGAACTGGCAGTGTTTGGATGTTTGTGAACCTTTCCTTTGTGCTTTTTTTTCTTATTATATTTATGCTCAGTTTTGAAGGACTGTTTATGTGTAAAGGACTTTGAACAATTAGCAGTTATGGTCCCAGTTATTGTGTCACACACGGTAATACTTATTGTACAACAAAGCCTGAGTTTTCACTGATTTTGAAATGGGTCCTTCTGTGTCTCCCCAGATCTGTGACTATACTAGGGTCTTTTGTCTTCACACTTAGCAGAGTCATAAGGTTATTTGTCACTAACTGACCTTTAGTGATCTCACTTGCTTAAAATATGAGATGTGGGTTGGTAAATGGAGGGAATTTCCTACAAAAAATAAAGAACAGGAGAGCAGAGCTAAGCTCCTCCAGTTTTTACCACCATGAAGGTCTCAGGGCTCCTCGAGTGTTTTTTGCTTGTGCTCTTTGCATCCAACCCGTGCTAAAAATTTCAAGGTGTGGTAGGTGCTGTTATATATATGTACAGTTCCTGAACACTCAAGTAGAATAAAGATCAAAGGGAAGAAAAAAAGAAGAAGAAGAAGATGATGATGATAAAACAGGGAACCTGATTTATTTTCTTCCGACCCACATAGCATCACCTCTCTGAACTTCCCTGAAGTCTAAAATGTTTGACTTGCCTATGAACTAACAGCAATATTCTATAAAACTATGTTCTCAATTCTGTGGATAAAAATTGGGAGTTAGAATGACACACAAAAACAGATTACAATTGGCAGAAGTATTCTCCACATAGGCATAGATCAAGATGATTATCCCTGGATGTAGGATTTGTGTGGGCAATGTTTTGTTTAAAGGGCTCTGTATGGTCAAACAGTTTCTGTTGAGGTTTTATCCCACTTTATAAGACTTCATCGCCATTGAGTGAACTTACCTAACAGATAAAAAGCCCCGCTATATAACCTAGTTCATTACGTAAAGCTCTATATGAGTCCTTGAGGACCTATAACCATATTATAAATAAATACAAGTACAAATTTTTAAATATCTATGGGATGTTGCCCTTTTACAGTCTTAACTCTTTGGTGTAATTCTTAAACTGGGTATGCTACATTGTTTCGTGAATTATGAATTTATGTTCCCTCGATTATCCCTTATTTCTGTTAACTTTTGAAAGACTGGAAAACTCTGTGGATATTGTCAAAGTTTGGGTTTGTTCTTCTCTGTGTATTTAATAAATTTGTGGTATTACATGTACATGTGTATGTGTGTGTGTGTCTTTCATTTTGGAATTTAGCTCTTGTGTTTGTATGTGTCAGGGATTTTTAATCTGAATACTCACCTCACCAAAGCATTTTGCACATTTTTTGTACACTTGCCATGTTCAGAGAACTGTGCTGAAAACTACAGTGATACAAAGATCCCAAGGACATATGTGGGCCCTCCTGGGTCTGTAGACTGGCAGATGAAATTACGTGGCAGAGCAGAATATGAGAGATGCCAGATGGATCGAAGTCCTGCCCTTTAGCAAACAGGGAAGGCTGTATGGAGGAATTTGAATTTTATCCGTATGTTTAAGAAGTACAGAATTGCAAAATAGGTCATGGGTTAGTAGGCAAGGTTTCTTAAGTAAAAGTAGCAAACCAAAAACGAATAATTTTTTCAACCCTAACTGAAGCAAAGGCTCTAAATAATGATCATTAATGTTTGCTCAAACAATTAGGTGAAAGGTTGATGAGGGAGTTTATAATGGGTGACTTAATGCTGATGTGACCTGAACCCACTGATCATTCTCAATGTCACTGAAAGTGGGACAATAAAGCAGACATTATGTCTCTCAATATGCTATACTTTGAAGTATTATTGCCAAAAAAAAAACCTTTTGAACTTGAATCTCATCAATCCTGTCTACCTAAACTACCAGTTATAAGAAATACAGTGGATAGAAGATGTTAAAAGGCTTCCAGAAAGTATATTCAGCCAATTCCAAAATATAGAAAACTCTGTAGAATCAGTAACCTAATTTCTTTAACAAAAAATGGTATCTAGAAGACTGACAGAGAGGGCCAAGGGTGTATAGCTCAGTGCTTAGCATGTGTGAGGACCTGAGTTTAATCCCCAGTACCACCAAAAAATAAATGAAAATTTAAAAATTCAGGAGAAAGAAATTTTCATAGATTTTTAAAAAAACTATAGTTAAATAGCAGAAAGATCAGTAGAGTAGAAGGAAGGGAGCAGGGGAAGAAGCAGGGGGAGGAAGAAGGGGAAGTACTAGGGACTGAATTAGAACAAATCATATTCCATGCTTTTATAATTATGTCAAAATAAATTCTATTGACATATATAACTGAAAAGAACCGATAAAATATTTTTTTAAAGAGACTTAAAACCCTGTATTGATGGTTCATGCCTGTAATACCAGCAATTTGGGAGGACTAAGGTGAGAGAATTTTGAGTTTGAGGCCAACCTGGGCAACATAAAAAGACACTCCTTCAAGACAGGGAGTCAAGAAGGGAAGGAAGGAAAGAGGGAAGAAGCGAAGACATACCAACCAAATATAATTTGAATCCTGATTTGAACAAGTCAATCATAAAAAGGCATTTTTTTTTTGGTAACAGATCTAGCCAAACATGACTTAGGTATTAGAAGATATTAAGACATTATTAATATTGTATATGATAGTATTACAGATATTTTTTAAAAGTCCTTACCTGTGAGAGATATACATTGAAGTATGTTTGTATCAACATGATAGATTATCTGATTTTACTTTAAAATATTCTGGTAAGAAGAAAGGAAGGTATTGATAAATATTGAAATCAGGTAATGAATTTAAAGGAGTTTATTATACTCTTCTCTGAAATTTCTAAAAGCTGAAATTTTCCAGCTTTTAGAAAGCATTGTGTGTATTATAAAATTCTATATAGATGCGATTTTCAATTCTAAGCTAGGAATCAAAGTGACAGAATTAACATAATCATTTACCAGTGACCAGCCACCACTTAGACCATTCACTGTATCTAAGTGTTATGAGAAATTTTAAAATGTCCCTGATGTGTCTCTGCCTTAGAAGTTTACAGGAAGCCAACCATGGTGGTGCACAACTGTAATCCCAGCCACTCAGGAGGTGAAGCTGGAGAACTGCAAGTTCAAGGCCAGCCTGGACAACTTTGTGAGACCTTGTTTCAAAATTAAAAAGGGATGGAGATGTAACTGATTGGTAGAAAGCCCCTGGGTTCAATCCCTAGTATGCAAAAAAGAAAAGAAAGAGTAGTTTACTTCTAGAAAAAGGCCTACATAAAAATTTAATAAAAACTAAAATGATGTACATGCTGCCAAGTGAAAAGTTTATTACAGATTTGCAGTTCTATTTTCCTAAAGTGAAATCATTTGTTTTGCTACAACAATAAAAATGTTCATAAGGAATCTCTAAAAGTTTTTTAAAAAAATATTTTTTAGTTGTAGATAGACACAATATTTTTATTTTTATGTGGTGCTGAGGATCAAGCCCAGTGCCTCACATGTCTGAGGCAAGCACTCTACTATTGAGCTACAACTCCAGCCCCCTCTGAAAGTTTTTGATTGGAAAAGTAACATTATCAGTTTTGCTATGAAAGGCTCTGGAGAAGAATCCTTCACATGGAACTTCAGGTTCCCTGTTACCATTTAACTATGTTTCTTTGTGGGAAGCCATTGGGTGTTGTTCTAAACCATCATCATGCTACATAGCAAAGCCTCTGAGGAGGGGCAGCAGTCCAAAAAAAATGCTGCATATAGGCCACAAGGAAAGAATATGCCTTCAGATGCCTTCTATGGTATTAAATCAGAGTCTAGGTCTGTTTCCTTCTGAAAGACTTTCCTGAAGCCAGGATGTAGCACAGTGGAAGGGTGCTTGCCTAGCATGCATAAGGCCCTTTTCAATCCTCAGCACCCAAAACAAAAAACAAAAACCTGTTTCCTAACTTTCCCAGGTGCCCACATGGCAACTTCCACTTAGATCTCTATAGTCAAAGCTGCCTCATGGTCATCCTTGGCAACAAAGGAAGCCGATAAATTAATTTAGATGAGCATAGTGCCATCTCTAATAAAATCAGATTCTGTTAGTAGGGATGAAGGTAAGAAATGAAGTTTGAGGAGGCAACTGATGTAACCTTACTCATTGAGATTCTACCATCACAATGAGCCATTATTTTGGATTGAAATACATACAGTTGTTCAAGTATTGAACACATCCTTTAGGGCCAGCACTGTGCCTGGCATCAGCAAATGATCAATCATTATTTTTAAATGAAAAAAATGTATATACCCACATGCATATATATATTATATGTAATCTATGTAACTTGTATAATTTGTAATATATTTAGACATAGCTTTATATCTAAATAATATCTATTTCTAATTATATAATTATAATTATAATTTTATAACTAATGATATATTCAACATATAATTTTCCATTCAGTTAGTATACTATTTGTGGAGGTTTTATCTTTCTATAACTAGTATTGTTTATTAAGCTTTCATACTTATCTATGCTTACCTAACAAATCATTCTAAAATTTAGTGACTTAAAGTTGTCAACAACTTTGGAAAGCTGAATACTCCTTTTGGCTGTGATACTTTCTCAGGCTCTTTGGTTTTTGTTTTGTTTTCTTGCAGTGCTGGGGATTGAACCCAGGGCCTCACACGTGCTAGGCCAGATTCTTTGTTTTTGATGACCTTGACAGTTTTAGGAAGACTTATAAAATGTCTCTGAACTGAAATTAGATTGAAGTTATCAGGCTTTTGGAGGAATACAATAGAGGTAAAATGTCCTTATTTTCCTTTCACATCATATCCATGGTACATATGTACCATCAATATGACTTTACACTGTTGATTTTGACCTTGATCACCTCGTTGAGTTAATGTCACTCTTTTTCCTCCATTTTATACTGTACTCTTTGGAAAGAAGTCACTATTGCACATCACACTTAAAGATACCCTTTTAAGGGCAAAGTATCTACATAAATTATTTGGAATTCTTCTGCATGAAGAATTCTCTGTTCTCTCCCATTTGTTTATTTGTTTATTTATTCATTCATTCAGTCCTTTCTTTGTATTGATAGGAACTCATGAAAATCTATTTTGTACTTTGGATTATAATCCAATACTACTATATTCTGTTGCTCAAATTTTTCCAGCTTTAGCCATTAGGAACTATTTATGATGGCTCCTATGTTACTTTGACATACCCACACTTCCTTACTTTTTGACACTATAAGATGTTTCAGGCGTATCTTTATATATTATGCCCTAGCCTTAAAATAGTCAATTTTCCAGGAAGTCCTGGTTCCTTTATTGGAGAATGGTATTAGAAAGCAGTTCCTGGTACTAGATGTGTTCGTTGCCATGGTAGTGTCTGCTTATAGGCCCTTTTAGCTGACAGAACAAGAAAATATATGTCTATGCACTAAGCAGTGTATACACTTATCTATAAACATTTATATATGTGACCATCTGTATCTATATCACTATAAAGATGAGTTCATCCTGATGCCTTCAACTCTAATTCATTACCACATGCATCATCTTAGCCTTAGCTTCTTGCTTGTCTGTCACTTCAGCACTGAGAAGCCTTGTTCCCAACATCTGCCATCTAGTCACTTAATTGTTCAGTTCTAGTGTACACAGATAGTAGTTCAGAATTGTTGATCCACACCTCACTTCATCAACCAGAATTAATTTTGCTTTTCATCTTGAGGCTCAACCTTTTCCAAAGGTCAGCACGTTTTTCCTGTCCTCCTCAATGCTGTTATTGCAAATATTTGTAATATCGTTCAATTCTTTGATCATATTCTGCATTCTATTCTGTCCTCTCTTAGATGATTTAAAATTTGCATATATTAATGTTGACTGTGTTACAAAGCTCTTTGAGTTTTGACAAATGCATGGTGTCATAAATCCAATATTATAGCATCATACCAGATAGCTTCACTGTGCTACAGAGCCTGTACTTCAATGATTCAATCTTTCTCCATGCTGAATCTTTGGCATCCACTAATCTGTTTATACCATCTTGTAGTTTTACCTTTTCCAAAATTTCATGTAAATGGAATCATACAATATGTATCCTTTTCAGATTAGGTACTTTAACTTAGAATTATATATTTAAGATTCATCCATGTCTTTGTGTGGCTTGATAGTGTGTTATTTTTTTATTGCTCAGTGGTGTTCCATTGTATGACTGAACCATACTTATTTATCCACTTTCCTATTAAAGGATACCTTGGTTGTTTCCAGTTTGGGGGGATTATGAATAAATCTAATATCAACATTCACATGCTTGATGTAGTTTTAAAATCAGGTTCTAGGAACACAGTTGTAAAATTATATAATAAGACTATGTTTAACTTTGTAAGAAACTGCCAAAATATCTTCCAAAGTGCTTGTGCAATTATGCATGGCCATTGGTAACATATGAGAGTTCCTGGTGCTCCCTGTTCTTGCCAAAATTTGGTATAGTATACCCCTCCACCCCCATCCACAGTTTTAATTTCCTTGGTTTCAATTATTCTAGGTCAACACCAGTGGTTGGAAAATATTACATGGGAAATTCCAGACAAAGACAATTCATAACATGTTTTACTACATAATTATTGCAGAATTTATGCCAAATTTTCTTGCACAAAAGTGGGGTGTGACTCTTATTCACACAAATTCAACATATTCCTTGAAACTCTAGCCACAGCAATCAGATAAGAGAAGGAAATTAAAAGGATACAAATAGGAAAAAGAAGTCAAATTATATTTGCTGATAATATGATCCTGTATCTAGAAGATTCAGAAAACTTTACCAGAAGACTTCTAGAGCTGATAAACAAATTTAGCAAAGTAGCAAGATCAGCATATGTAAATCAATTACTTTCCTATACTCCAATAATGAGTCTGTTGAAAAAGATATTAGGAGAACTATCTCAATCACAGTAGTCTCAGAAAGAAAAAAAAAGGAATTTAGGAATAAATCTAACCAAGGAAGTGAAAGATCTCTACAATGAAAACAATAGAATACTGAAGAAACTGAAGAAGACCTTAGAAGATGGAAAGACTCCCATGTTTTTGGACAGGCAGAATTAATATTATCAAAATGACCATACTAACAAAAGTGTTATACAGATTCAATGTGATCCTCATCAAAATAACAATGATGCCAAGGCATGGTGGTGCACACCTATAATCCCAGATAGCTGAGACTGAGGAAGGAGGACATCAAGTTCAAGGTCAGCCTCAGAAACCTGTCTAAAAATAAAAAATAAAAAAGGCGGGGGTGTGGGACAGTGATTAAGTACCCCTGAAGTACGAGGGTTCAATCCCTCGTACTAAAAACAAACAACAAAAAACAATGAAGTTCTTCACAGAACTGGAAAAATAACAGTTCTAAAATTCATTTGGAGAATAAGAGACCCAGAATACACAAAGCAATCCTGAGTAAGAAGAACGAAGCTGGAGTATCACAATACCAGACCTCAAATTAGACTACAGAGGTATAGTAACAAAAACAGTATGGTACTGGCACCAAAGCAGACATGAAGACCATTAGGACAGAATAGAAGACAGATACAAATGCACATAGATACAGTTAGCTGATACTTGACAAAGGTGCCAAAAACATACATTGGAGAAAAGATATAGCCTTTTTTAACAACTGGTGCTGGGAAAACTGGATATCCATATGTACACTAAGGAAACCTGATACCTATCTCACCCTGCCCAAAAGTCAACTCAAAGTCAAAGACCTAGGAATTAGATCAGAAACTCAGCAACTAGAGGGAAACATAGGCTCAGCACTCCGACATATTGGCACAGACACTGACTGCCTTAATAAGACTCCTAATGTGTAAGAAATAAACTAAGAATCACTAAGTGGGATGGCATCAATTGAAAAGCTTCTGTGCAGCAAAGATAACAAGTGCATGAAGAGAGAGCCTACAGAATGGGAGAAGATCTTGGCCACCTGCTTCTCAGATAGGGATTCATATCTAGAATATATTTTTAAAACTCCAAAAACTTAGCACGCACCAAAAAAAATCCCAACCAGCGCCGGGCGCGTTGGTGCAAGCCTGTAATCCCAGCACTTACGGAGGCTGAGACAGGAGAATCGCAAGTTCAAAGCCAACCTCAGCAACAGCGAGGCGCTAAGCAACTCAGTGAGACCCTGTCATAAATGGCCCATAGATAGATGAGAAAATGTTCAGTGTCTCTAACAGTTAGGGAAATGCAAATGAAAAATACACTGAGATTTCACCTCACTCCAGTCAGAATGGCAATTGTCAAGAATAGAAATAATAATAAATGTTGGCAAGGATGTGGGGGAAAAGTACACTTGTAAACTTTTGGAAGGACTGAAAATTAGTACAACTGCTCTGTAAAGCAATATAGGGATTCCTCAAAAAACTAGGAATGTAACCACCATATGATCCACTAATCCCACTCCTTGGTTTATATGCAAAAGATCTAAAGTCAGCATCCTATAAGGATGCAGTCACATCAATATTTATAGTTGCACAATTCACAATAGCTGAGCTATGGATCCAGCCTAGGTGCCCTTCAACAGATGAATGGATACAGAAAATGTGGTATATATACAATGAAGCTTTACTCAACCATAAAGAAGAATGACATGGTGGCATTTGCTGCTAAATGGATGGAACTGGAGACTATGATGCCAAGTGAAATTAGCCAGACCCAGAAAGTCAGGATTGAGTATTTTCTCTCCTATGTGGAAGCTAAACCAACATTAGGAAAAGAAAGGAAGGAAGGCGAAAAAAGTGTGTGGGGATAGAAGAGAGATCAGTGGAGTAGATGAAGGATATTGAGGGGGATGGAGGAGGGACGGGAAAAGGGAGGAACAGTGAAATGAATCTTACCTAACTTTCCTGTGTACATTTGTACCACATATACACCACAGTGAATTTCATCTTTATGTATATCCATAATGCACTAATTAAAAAACCTATGAACAAATGGAAAAGAGATCAGTAGAGCAGAAGGAAGGGAATAGGTGGAGGGAGGAGAGGGGAGGGAAAGGGCAAATACTAGGGGCAAAATTGAGGCATATTCCATGCTTGTACAGTTTTGTAAAAATTAACTCCAATATTATGTATAACTAATGAATTAATAAAAAAGCAGAGTGCAATAATTGTGTGAATTTTTAAAAAATTATGCTGGTATTTATTAAAAAATCATTTATTACTAAACTGTCTTTGGTGCAAGATTAGGATGCACAGAATATTGGTGAATATACATTAATGTGGTAGTGTTGATTATGCCATGAAATACGGCAAGTTTTCAAATGCATGCCATTTTTTGTAACATGCAGAATTCTCATGCCATCCTGCCTGGGATGTGAATCATCCTTTTGACCAGCATATCCACACTGTATATGCTAACCACGTGTGAGTCACATAGTAACCTTCAATCATCAAATTGACTCACAATACTAATGTGCTGCTGTGTTCAAGTGACCCTTATTTAACTTAATGTCTCCAAGTCACAAGAATGGTGATGCAAATGAACTACCAGGGCATAAAACACGGAAGGACAGATTAACTCTGGGACTATGACCAACAGTGTGGGGCATATAGGAAATAACAGTATACACAGGGGTTGATACCATCTGTGGTTTCAGGAATCTACTGGGGATGGAACATGCCATCCCTATATAAGAGGGGACTACTGTATGTTCAGATTTTTCAATTTTGATTTTCTAATGGGTATATAGTATTATCTCATTATTTCAGTTTTCACTTTATGACAAATTGTGTTCATTATACTTTTTTGTTTTGGATCATTGCAGATTTCACATATTCACTAGTCATTGTTTAAGGCTTCCTCTTCTGTAAAATCTTTACATATTTTCTTAGCCCCCAGAAACACTTTCTTTTTGTTTCCACTGTAGCGTAGTGGGGTTATATCATATCTGTATCTCACTTACTCAGTTCCAACTACTGATCCATAATCTCTTCCTGTGCTTATGAAATCCAAAAAATCCTGAAACAAAAACTTGTAAGACTGCAGCAAGATTATTTTTTGGTCAACCCTGAATTGGGCTTTGTGAGGCAATTCATCTCTTTATTCATCCATATAGGGTGAATATTCATATATTTCTCTGCAGAAATATGTTTGATTTTGCAGAATGTGTTTGATCTTGGAATGCTGCCCAAACCACAACTGTGATCTTAAATAGTGTTACATATATGATAGATGGTTACATATATGATTGATGTATAACTTATTCCCCTCAGAAACATCCTACATCATATTTAGTAATTCTCAAAGCAATGGAAGTGTTTTAACTTCCTAAGGGCAAATGGGGAGTGACATCTGAAGAGATCAAGAGATACTTGTGGCTCCTGAGAGCAGAGGAAACCTACACCTGCCCTCTGATAGTATCCCTGGAAAGATGACATTACTTTCTAGTCATATGGGGAAAAAAGAGCATGGTTGATTAGGCAGCTTCACATTACTGTAACAAAACATCTGAGGAAGTTAATTTATAATGAGAAAAGGTTTGTTTTGGCTGATAGTTCTACAGGTTCCAGATCAAGATTGGGTGGCTTCTGTTTTGGGACTCTGGAAAGAGGAGCACATCATGGCAGGAATATGTAGCAGAGCAAAGCCTTAAATCTTGAGCCAGAAGTGTGCCCCAAATGACTTAAAAACCCACGACATTGTAAAACATCCAGAGTACCTCTCAATCCCATCACCCTGAGGATGAAGTTTTAACACATGGACCTTTGGAGACATTCACCAAATCATAGTACCTGGTAAAGACTTCTGGGCCTTGAAGTTGGTTCCAGTGTAGGAAGGAAACCAGGAGAAACAGCACTGGATCCATAGGTGGTGGGTGAGGTGGTTGCAGTCAACAGATATCTCAAGGATATTTTTAAGGTCAAATGACAAAAGGCTTGCCCTGCTTCCCTTCCCATGCCTTGAGGAAATTACAGAAAGAATTGAGGGTATATTTTTATCTATTACAATAAATAGAGCCAAACCAGTAAAATAAAGCCTCAGGATCAGAAATTAAGGTGGATTATAGAGAAAGTGCTATTTTCTTAGAGTCCTTAGTTTGTGCACTATTGCTTAGAGTTATCAGTTTGTTAAATAAAAATTACAGGAGGCCATTGTTTTGGACAATTCCTGCAGTAGGCCCCAGCAGGCTGGCTAAAAATTAAAAATGGAGTCACTTATGCTAAAGTTCCATCTCACCAACCTAAAACAAACATGTTTATCTGACCTGAGAAATCAGGATTAGAGTGATCATACCCAAATGTCTCAAACAGGCCAGTTTCAACTACCATAGTAATGAAGGTCCCTCTGCCTTAATGCTTACATTTAAAGGGTGACCTGAAATAATCTAGTGTGAGCCAATGGGTTATTTTTCTATTGTTCTTTCTCCCTGTGCCAACCTTACAAGGAACATAACTTTGAAATGACTAGTTCTCTTTTTATTCTTTTTTTCTGCTTTCTTCAGTCTTTCTCTGTCTATAAAACCCACCTCCTCTGCTTGGCTCATTGAAATACTAGTTCTGTTTTATGGAATGATGTATTACTCAATTCTAGACTAGAAAATAAATCCAATGAAGATCTTTAAATTGTTGCAATTTTGTCCTCTGATAGATCCATACCTGTTATATGTAAAATTACATTTAATCCTCACAGGGAGGTTGGATTGACTCTCAATTTACTGAACTGAACTGCCCAGAATTTTACATCTTGGAGGTCTATGGGTCAGGATTCAAGCAGAGAGTGATTGATTCAGAGACTGATACAGTTTTAGTTGTCATCCCTGTGCCGTTGAGTGGATTAATTGCTTGCCCTGTACTACTTATGCAAGTGTTGTCTCCACCTGTGTACTGCATCATGCTTACTTTCTTCTTTGCACCATTTGAGAGGTGAATCACGATAAATGTTTTCCATAACTTCTCTGCCTACTATAAGAGTAATCACAGCTGCCAAGAAAGAAGCTTTAAGACTGTGATTTGGGAATATGAATCATTTCATTACCTATGGATGTGGTAGCCTAGCATGGCAATTCCCCACTTGAAGCACATTCCCTTTGTCATTATTTTTTTTTACTGGAGAGCACTTTTGCATAAAACTGAACATATTTTGCCTGAGAACATTTTGTTACTGAAAAAATTATTAAGTTAAAGAAGCAGTAATCAATTTCTTATCTTTGGTCAGTGATGGTAGAAGTGGTGGTGGTGGTGGTGATGTTGATGGTGGTGGTGGTGATGTTGGTGATGGCAGTGGTGGTGATGGCAGTGGTGGTGATGGTGGCAGTGGTGGTGATGGTGGTGATGGTGGTGGTGGTGGTAGTGATGTTGGTGATGGCAGTGGTGGTGATGGTGGTGGTGGTGATGGTGGTGGCAGTGGTGATGATGGTGATGGTTATGGAAGTGGTGAGGGCGGTGGTGGTAATGGTGGTGGTGATGGCTACATTATTATTGGTGGTGATGGTACTGGTGGCAGTGATGGTGCCATTGTGTATTTGTTTTGTACTTCCAGTGGCTTCCTTCCCCCCTTCAGTAACTGTGCCCACCTCTTCCTTCTAGGCTATTAGTGGCTAGTGTGTTTTGATTATGCAGACTCTTTTTGATCTTCTATACTACTGGAGAGCACATAAATCTCCAAATCGAATCTAAATACTTTTAGAATTTATTGGCATCTGTGATGCACAATTCTACTGACAGTTTTGCATAGGAATCTTTGTTGTCATTTCCTAGAAGGCTCTCACACTTCATTGTTGTGAGACCTGTTGTTTGGTTAACTTCATCTTGGCCTTATTTGTTGTTGGATGCTTGTATGATTTTTATTTTCTCATTTTAAAATGAAAAAAAAAATGAAGGTAATATAGTGTTAGAAAAATACATTTCTCCCCTTTTAATAGTTTATACCTCAAGAAACAAGGATTGGGGCTGGGATTATGGTGCAGTGGTAGCGTGCTTGCCTAGCACGCATAAGGCACTGGGTTCGATCCTCAGCACCACATAAAAATAAAATAAAGATATTCTGTCACCTACAACTAAAAAAAAAAATAAACATTAAAAAAAAAAAAAGAAACAAGGATTGTCAAATTGCTAGAATAATCTTCACTGTTAAGCATGTCATTGTCTAAACAATTGGTATGTTTAATCTAATTCATCCTATAAAGTTCTAATTCTTTAATCTACTTTTTTGAATTTTTATTTCACATCATGTAGTAGTTATCTACCTTTATGATTTTTCCTCCTTCCTTTGTCAGTGAAATAAACAAACTACATTCATCTTTCCCTGCCCAAAAAGAAAAGGAAACATTATATATTATGTTTTTACATAAATAATGTAAATACATTTAAGTACTTCTAGTCACTTTGGTCTAAATTTTCAATAGTCATGTCTAACACATGGGGAAGTGGATTTTAAGACTGAAGAATAAAAGCTGCCAATCTGAAACTCAGAAGATTACTCAGAATATTCTTTGATAACATTAATTTTTATCTCATGTCTTGTTGGCAATATAATTTTTAGGGCTCTACAGACCCAGGTGGCAAATATGGATACTTACTTTTTTATAATCAAGGACAATATGAGCTAAATGGAAAAAGACCTAGACTATATAGATAAATAACTTTGATATATGAAGTAAGACAACAGAACAGCTCTCTTGCCTTTCTAACTTCCACCATCTGAGGATTTAATGTTCCTTCCTATCCCTGACTTAGGTCATGCAACAAGAGTCATTGTGGAAGCAGAGAGCAGCCCTTACCAGACACTGAAACTGCCAGTGCTTTGATCTGGAACTTCCTGACCTCTGGAATTGTAAGAAATGAATTTATGTTCTCTATAAATTACCCAACCTGTTGTATTTTGTTATAGCAGCACAAATTGACTAAGATAATTCCTTTGCATGTTCAAAATTTTATACAATAATGATTTAAATTTTGATCCAGAATGCTTTTACTATAAACATTTCTTTAATACCTGTCTTCTAATAGCTGTATACTATATTTTCATGTTATGATTATTAATTATGTAGCAAATACTGTGCATATTCAAAGCAATTCTATGGTTTGCTTGTTCATGGGCCATCTACCACCTTGATGTAATTTACTCAGAGGTTCATCAACAGTATAACTAGCCACTTCATTTTTCTGTTAAATCCCATAAGCATTGCTCTTGCAAGGACTGCAACACAGTCCTCTATATAGTCTAGATCTTTTTCCGTGTTAGCTCATATTGTCCTTGATTATAAAAGAAAGTCAGTATCCATATTTGCCACCTGGGTCTGTAGAGCCCTAAAAATTATATTGCCAACAAGACATGAGATAAAAATTAATGTTATCAAAGAACATTCTGAGTAATCTGCTGAGTTTCAGACTGGACCTTGTCCTGTACCACCTATCCCAAAAGTCTACAGTGGGGAAATATATCCTTACACTCTCTTCTAGAGTGAGGTTAAGGGAGCTCATAGCCACTAGGATGAACCTTCTGTTCCCCAAATGGGGATCCTACAGAACATCCTCCATGATCATCAAACATTAATATGAAACTCCATGACAAAGAACACTTCTACTGGTGTTATACTAAGTCATAAGATCACGATAGTTTGTATCTACAGCTCTATATGGATTTTCTTTCTTTCTTTCTTTTTTAAAAAAATTTTTTAGATTGTCAATGGACCTTCATTTTATTAATTCATTTACATGTGGTGCTGAGAATTGAACCCAGTGCCTCACACATGCTAGGCAAGGGCTCTACCACTGAGCTACAATCCCAGCCCTCTATCTGGATTTTCACACAAGAATAGCTCTATTGACAAAATGAGAACAGCATTCCTAGAAATGTTTGACATCTAGCTGAGTATTCCAAGTTCTTTGACTTTTAAGTACTGATAATGATATTCATTTTACCAGACAAAGGTAATCAATATTCTTAACTAGTAGTTACAGTCAATTTCTTTATAGTGCTAGTAATTTAACCATTTTGTTCTGTCCAAACTTCATGTCATTCAAAAACAAAACTTTTGCTGGGCATGGTGGCATATGCCTGTAGTCCTAGCTACTTGGGAGGCTGATATAGGAGGATCCTTTGAGCCCAAGAGTTTGAGACCAGCCTGATAAACATACTGAGACCCTGTCTTAAACAAACCAAACACTTACATTATGCTCTCAGATTCTGTAGATCAGGAATTCTGACAGGACTCAGCATATACACTCATCTCTATGATGCCTGCGGCCTCAGTTGGGAAGACTCAACATGTTGAGATGTCTTCAAAGGCTGGGGGCTAGAATCATCTGCAGGCTTTTTAAATTTTTTGTGCCTTGCACCTGGGCCGAGAGGATTTAAGGCTGGACACAGCTGAGACACAACAGAGCATTGAGACCTGTCCTTTTCAGAGCCTGTCTTTTTACAGCATAATGTCTGGGTTCCGGTGGGACAGTGGGAGTACACTCTGTAGCGTGAGCAATACAAGAAAATTAGGTGAAGATGTATAGCTTTGTAAAACCTAATTCTTTGAAATGACACAGGATCACTTCTTCCATACTCCATTGGCCAAGTCATAAGCCCGCCCAAAGTTACAGGAGAAGACAGATCACACAAACCTGCCTCAGTGGGAGGTGTTTTACAGTGTTCTGGAGCCATGCTTTCTTCTTTCTTTCTCTCTCTTTCATGTGTGTGTGTGTGGTGGGGGAATACTGGGGGTTGAACCCAGGGGGATTTTGTCACTGAGCTGTACCCCCAACTTCCCCCTAACACCTGTACCTGGCTTTTATTTTTATTTTGAGACAGAGTCTTGCTAAGTTGCTCAGAGGGGCCTAGAACTTGCAATCCTCCTGTCTCAGCCTCCCGAGTCACTGGGATCATAGGGGTGCACCAACATGCCCTGCTGGGGCCATGTTTTGAAACCGCTACACAGCTTCAGATTTTAGTGAGAACTGCTACATCTTCAGAGCTTCCTGGCTGAGTTGCTGCGCTACAATAATGAACATTTACACGGGTCAATTTCATCTGGCATTGCAGTCTGAAAAGAATGCTTTAATATTCTTGTTTGTTTTTCAAAATGGCCCCAGCTCTCTTTCCCTAAAAACAAAATGGTTTTAGAGCTTTTTACCCATGTTTTTAGAGCTTTTTAAGGCTTCAGTTTTTTTCTCATAACTTCCGTGGAGCATTATATCATTGGTTTTGTTCTTAGGGAAGGAAATGTTTTCTCTGGCTATCCAGCCTTCATTTTCTTGTGTTAAACCATTAACCATTTGGTGTTATAGTCCTTGCAGAGCAGAGGAGAACCCTACTGTAGAAGAAGCATGAAGATTTTTATTCTTCTGATCACCTTAGAAGGAACAGGAGAGCTAGACAGGCTGCCATCCCTGCCTTCCCAGCCCATTCATATGTCTTTTTTATCCCTTGCAATGTTCTTGTGCCTGTCTTTTGCTCAATTTTCTATTAAAATTTTAATAAGTTTGTACATTTATATACCAACCCTTTGCTTTTTCAGTTTAAAATGGAACATACAAAATGTTCTAAATGATTTTTGGTTTTACTTTCTTCTTCATTTTTAAATATGTCTAATTTATACATACACAAAATAAATACCTTTTCTAGTTAAAAAAAATTAATGCATACCCATTAAGAAAGCTACTACTAAAAAAAAAAGGAAAAGAAAAGAACAAGTGTTGGGAAGGATGGGAAAATTGGAACTCTTGTACACTGTGGGGGTTGTAAAATGGTGTGGCCACTATGGAAAACAGTATGTTGGCCCATCAAAAAGTTAAAAGTTGAATTACCATATGGCTTAGAAGTTCTCTTTTGGATATATGCGCCAAAGAATTGAAAGTAGGGTCTTAACAAGATATTTGTATATGATATTCAGAGTAGCATTACCTACAGTAGCCCAAAGGTGGAAGCAATCAATCCATTAACTGATAGATGAACAGATATGCAAAATTTGGTATATGCATATAAGGGAATCCTATTTAACCTTGAAAAGGAACAAAATTCTGACATGTGGATGAACTGAGATCTCGCTGAGGGCATTATGCTAAATGAAATAAGACAGTCACAGAAAAGCAAACCATGTGATTCTGCTTCTGAGGTATCTAGAGTGGTCAAATTCATAGAGAAACAGAATGGTGACTGTCAGGAGCTAGTGAGAGTGGAGTAGGGTGTTATTACTCACCGGTATTGTACTTGGCCCCCAAAGACCAGGATAAAAATCAAAATGGAGTCGCTTGTGCTAAAGTTCCACCTCACCAACCTAGAGCAAACCTGTTTATCTGACCTGAGAAATCAGGATAGAGTGATAACACCCAAATTTCTCAAACAGGCCAGTTTTAACTGCCATGGTAATGAAGTTCCTCTGCCTTAATCCTTACATTAAAAAGGTGACCTGAGGGGCTGGGATTATGGCGCAGTGGTAGCGTGCTCGCCTAGCATGGGGGAGGCACTGGGTTCGATCCTCAGCACCACATAAAAATAAAATAAAGATATTTAAAAAAAAAAAAGGTGACCTGAAATAATCTGGTGTTAGCTAACCACTTATTTTTCTATTTTTCTTTCTCCTTATACCCACCTTACAAAGAAAGTATCTTTGATATGACCAATTTTCTTTTTGTTCTGTTGTTTCCGCTTTCTTCAGCCTTTCTGTGTCTAAAACTAACTTCCTCTGCTTGGCTCATTAGAACAATAGTTCTGTTTTGTGGAATGACATGTTATTTGATTCTAGACTAGAAAATAAAGCCAAATAAGATCTTTAAGCTACAGTATTGTAAAGATTACACGGCAAGGCTTTATTGGAATGCGCGCCCTGGGACCAAATCCCCCGTCCATCAGAGCGTGTGGGGAGAAATGGCGTTGGAGATTCCATGCATAGAGAATTTCAAGAAAACCCGGTCAGGAAGGGGAGGGCTTGGGAACAGGAAGAGAAGGCCAGAGTCCTTCCTGGATAGGTCAGGAAAACTCGCTGATTGACAGGAGGCATGTCCACTAGTGATGTCACATCTGGCTTGCAGCTCCGCTGACCAGTTTCCTTAATTGGGCATCTTAGACCCTGACCAGACCTAAAAAGTATATGTGAGGCTGTGGATTCAATTCCCAGCACCAAAACAAATAAAAATAAACATTAAAAAAATATTTAAATGAAATTGTAATTTTGTCCTTTGAGTATGGGTAACAACAAGATGAAAAAAAGAGTTCCAAAGAACTTCTTACATGTCAAGAGTTGAGATGCAAAAGATGAAGAGAGTTCTGGAGACTGATTGCACAACATCAGTGCATGTAACACTACTGAACTGTACACTGAAATCTGGTCAAGGTGGTAACTTTCATGTTACCATTTCCCCTTTGCATTTTTTTTAATATTTTTTTTTTTAGTTGTAGGTGGACAGAATATCTTTATTTTATTTTTATGTGGTGCTGAGGATCGAACCCAGTGCCTCACGTGTGCTAGGCAAGCGCTCTACCACTGTGCCATAACCCCAGCCCTCCCCTTTGCATTTGATGTTGGTTAATAGCATTGTATCAGGAGTTGGAAAGCATTTGAGTTTTTAAAAATTTTTAGGACACTTTCACATTGCTGAAAAATTGTCTATACTTTTATGTGTTTTTCTGAGATGCATTCTCACTGTGTTATCCATGATGATCTTTGGTTTGGTTTGGTTTTGTTTTTTGGTACTGAGGATTGAACTCAGGGGCACTCGACCACTGAGCCACATCCCCAGCTCTATTTTGTGTTTTATGTAGAGACAGGGTCTCATTGAGTTGCTTAGCACCCTGCTGTTGCTGAGGCTGGCTTTGAACTCATGATTCTCCTGTCTCAGTCTCCCAAAGTGCTGGAATTACAGGAGTGTGTCACCATTCCCAGCACCCATGATGATCTTAAACTTCTGAGTTCAAGTGATCCTCTTGCCTCAACCTCCTCTGTAGCTGGAACTTTAGGCCTGCGGCTTGGTGTATACTTGCAAAGAAACATTCAAGTTACTCTCTGGACTCCCTCCTAGCTGTCATTGCTAAAATTCTTCCATCACAGTTTATCTGCATGACCTCACTATAGCCTGCACTCTTTCCTGCTGTATCTTAACCATTACCACTGCTCCCCATTTTAAACCCTTTCCAATGCTGGGACAGACCAACTTGTGGTGCTACATCTTGTGGTTGCAAAGAACAGGGCCTTTGGAGTTAGGAAGAGTGAGAGCGAGCTCCGTGCTCAGACACCTCCCTCCCCTCCCCTCCCCGCTTCAAAGATTCAAATAAATTTCCATCTCCTACACTCTTTCTTTCCCTTTCCCCAGAGATTGCCACCCTACTTTTGAAGGTTTGTTTACTGGCTTTGTGTTCCTAAACTCCCATTATCAACTCCAATCTCATTATTATATTTCTTTCTAAAGTCTAAAAGAAAAAAGGGGGCAACCCAGAGAGTAGGAGCCAGGATGGAGAGCTTAGGAGTTTATTAATTATATTTCCCATGATCTTTAGAAATCTTCAGAGAGCCACAAAATGGGTGTGTGCTTGTCTAGTGACAGGAAGTGACAGTGACATTTCACAGCCACCACCCTAGAACGTGCTACCTGCCAGCTCTCTGCACTGCTGCAAACAGCCTTGCAGATGAAATCCTAGCTAGCAGGCAGGCACCCTTGCCCCTGCCTATCTCTTCTCTGTTAGCCAATATTCATTTTGAAATTCAGATCTAATTATGTCTCTCAGGCCTGATTAAGCCCTTTAATGGCTTCCCAGTACACTGAGAAACAAGACTAAAATGCTTCCCCTCTGTTCTCCAGGCCCTGTGGAGTCAGCATCTGCCCAGTCCTCCACTCACAGTTGCAGTTCATTTTGGTCTTTTGGCCTCTCAAGTGTTCAGGTCCCATTTTTTTTTTTTTTTGCCTGCGTAGGGATCTTACCCACCAGATTCCCTGCCTCCACACCACACCTCAGGCTGTCCCCGGCATATACCATAGACCCCTTCCCTTGGCCTGAGAAGGAATTCCTACCCATTTTTCAGATATTAGATCTGAGTTCCTATTTTTAGGGACCCCTCTTCCCATCTACCCGGAAAGATTTCCTGTGGTATGCCTAGAACTCTGTGTGCCTGCCTCAGCACTGACATAATTTTTAAAAGTTTATGTGATCACCTGATTGATATGTCTTCCTCATTAAGACTGTAAGTATCAGAAAGGCAGGATTGTGTGTGTATTCCTTAAAGTTCTATGCCCCAAGCTTAACATAATCCTGCACAGAGAAAAAAATTCAAAAAACATTTATTTAATCAATACAGAAATATAAAAGGAAAGGGTAAATCTGTTAGGTAGTAATGAGCAGTGAAATGTGAACCAAGTAGCGGGGTCATGGGATTGCTTTGAAATCACCTTCAATAAACCTTCAAGTAACGTGTAGAACAACAACAGGTGTACTAACCATGAGAATAAACAGGTGGAAACAAAGGGAGAAAATTAAGAAATGCATCAAGAAGGAAAGATAAATGGATCTGACAGGGTCTACTGACATTGTAAAGATTTATGGTCACAGGTTTCTCAGTGTATTTCACAAAGGAAACTACAGTAATAATGCAGATACACTAAGATGAAGTCCATCCAGTCACTGACCCCAGCACCCTCATTAACATAGAATTCGACTTGTAGACGAAGCCCCTTCAGTATAGGATGCTCACCATGACAGTTCTGAAGAAGACTAAAAGGGTCAAACATTCCTCTGCCCGACATGAAGGAGTTAAACATATGATTGGTAAAGACTGCAGAAGGCGGAACCCAGTTTTCCTGAAGAACACCGAATAGCAATAAATTTGGAAGCAGCATTGCTTTCTTTGTCCTTCTCTGCTCGAAGACAGGCCACTGTCTCTTGTGAGTGTCCTTTGTTTGAGCCTTACTTTAGTTTACTTTCACTCATAATAAATTTCTCCTGCTTAGCTTGTTGTGCCTGACTTTAAATTTTCTTACACTGGAATACAAGAACTGAGGTTTAGAGATTCAGCTCCCCACCCTCCTGTGAAAAATCTATTCCATATCACACTAGGTCAGGTGTCAAAATATAGGAGGATCAGTAGCAGAACACCTTATTTTCCCCCTGAGTTTGTAAGGAACTTAGAGAATAATTCAGGAGCCAGGCGGATAAAAACTTCTTTAAGACTACTACAAAGAAATGCTATGAGAAAAGAACCATTTCCTATTAAAAAACTGGGGTGCCTTAGAGTATTGTTTGATTCCTGGCCTTAAGCAGGCAATATACAAGATGCACTTGAAACATCTTGGTATAACAGAAATAAAGACTACTCAAAGACTAATGGGGGGGCTGGGATTGTAGCTCAGCGGTAGAGCACTTGCCTTGCATGCGTGAGGCCCTGGGTTCGATCCTCAGCACCACATACAAAGCAATAAAATAAAGACATTGTGTCCATCTACAACTAAAAAAATATTTAAAAAAAAAAAAAGACTAATGGGGATATAGCAAAAGGACATAAGAGTCAGTTTAAAAAAGAAAAATAACATGATGGATCATAATTCATTAATGAACAAAGAATTCATGAGTCTATAATAATATTTGAAAATATGCAGTGGAAGGGAGGGGAAGAAAGCTCATCATACTTGAAGAATGTCTGCTAAACATGTAGAAGGAGTGGTGGAATTGGAAAGTCAGTATTTGCAATCACTAACTGATATTTGTAAGGAGTATGAAAAATCATTGTGTCCAAGTTTTTGGAGAACAGGATGTTCTTGTGAACTCACAGCATTCCTCCACAAATTGCTTATTCAGTACTGTATAAAGAAAAGTATCTTTACCAAGGAGAGATCTGGTGGCACTATCCTAACCAAGTGAGCAAACTTAGCATCAGAGATAAAGGGACAAACTGACCTTATGTTCTCCTAATTTAATGCAGTCGGAAGTACATACAATCAACATAGTATTCTTTTTTTAAAAAAATTATTTATTTATTTTTTTAGTTGTAGGTGGACAGAATATCTTTATTTTATTTTTATGTGGTGCTGAGGATCGAACCCAGTGCCTCACGTATGCTAGGTGAGCACGCTACCACTGCGCCACAATCCCAGCCCCAACATAGTATTCTTGCTAAATGTTTTACATGAATTCAAACATAAGGAGCCATCATAATGGAACATTCCATGATACAGATAATCTTAACTTTTCAAACTGGTCAATGTCTAGTAAAAAGAAGGAACATTATTTTCTAGATTAGAGAAGGTAAAGAAAAAGAAGTAACATTATTACTTCTAAAAAGAAGGAACATTATTTTCTAGATTAAAGAAGGTAAAGAAAACCACCAAATGTAGTAATGTGTTCCTTAAAATAGCTATAAGGGAAACTTTAAAAAAAATATTTACTAATATATTTAAATAAAATATAAATGCAAAATATAATTCCAATATATAAACCATTAAAAAGTTACTAGTAAGAAACTTAATAAATGCAAAATATAATTCCAATATATAAGCCATTAAAAAGTTACTAGTAAGAAATTTTACATTCTTTTATTCTATAAGGGAAACTTTGAGATAAATTGGATAATCCTAAATATGGACCACATATTAGGTAACATTATTGATTTTTAAAAAATTGTTGCTTTTCCTAGTGCTGAGGCTTCAACCCAGGACCTGGAACATATGAGGCAAGTGCTCTATCACTAAGCTACACTCCTAGCTCCAAGTAATATTATTATATCAATGTTAAACTGTAAATGTAAAAATGGTATCATGGTTAAGTAGAAAAATGTCCTTGTTCTTAGGAGAAACCTATTGAGCCATGTAGTTTCAGCCAAAACAACAAGAAGCAGAGAGAAGTATGAGGACAGAGGTCAGAGGATAGGGAGGGGGTAAGAAAGAGAAAGGAGCAAAACTGTTAACAATTGATAAATGTAAGTGGAGAGTATATAGTCCTCCTTGGATTATTCTTTGAACTTTTCTGTAGGTTCAAAATTTTTCCGCATAAAAAAATGGAGTAGGTGATTAAGAGAAGATGGCTTTAGGCCTGTGACTAGTGGGCTCGCTGATATTTCCTTTTACCTAAATTAGATGATTAACTTTGTCATAATCATTCCTAGACATCAGTAGACTTCTCCTACTTCCTGCTTCCTCTTGCCCTTGCATGGGCTTGTTCTTATAAAATGTATGGCTTAGTGTTATAGAACAGAACTGGCAGATTTTACAGGCAGGCAGGTCCTACAGAGAATCCAGAAGGATCTGAGTCCTGCTTATCTGGTTTTACCTCCTAAACTCCCTATTAGGAGAGGTACAAGGTCAGAAATATTTCTCTAGAGTACTGATTCTCAAATTAGTTTGTATATGAGAATCACTTGGAGATCCTATGTCCAGATCACACCCCAGAATAATTAAAATCACAATCTGTGAAGGTCAAAGGCAGGATCAGTAGGTTTGAGGCTCCCCAGGTAATTTTAGTGTACTAACTTGAAAACTGCTACTTCAATGAAGTCTCCACATGTGGAAATATGAATAAGAGAGGAATACCATTCTTTCCCAACATAAGGCTAGGAGGTAAAAAACCCATCTTGGGACCCCAAGCTCAGAAGGAAAATTGCCTTTTTTGGGCTCATACAATATAAAGACCTTGCCCCTCCAGCCATGTAGCCCCTACTCTGCTAAAGTCTCTATCCTTGGCCACAGGGCTAGCCAAGGAAACGGTAGGGAGAATTTCTTCTCCCATTTCCTAGCAAGTGTGTTGAGAATAGAGATACAGAACTCTCTAACTAGCTTCAGGCCTGTGAGAATGGATGTCGGGAATGTGATTCACTGATATGTGGATTTTCTCTTATTCCGTTGGTCTGTCTATCTTTACACCAATATAGCACTCTCTTGTTATGTAACTCCAGTTTTGTAATAAACCTTGAAATCATAGTGTTAGTTCTCCAATATTTTTCTCCATTTTCAAAGTTGTTTTGATATTCTAGGTCTTGTGTATTTCCATATGAATTTTAGTATTAGCTTATCATCTTCTACAAAAAGCTTGATGGGATTTTACACAAAATCTGCAGATCAATTTTTGAAGAAACGTCATCTTTGTTAGATGAGTCTTTTGACCTGTGAACTTTATGTATCTCCACAATTATTTGTGCCTTTAATTTTTCTCAGCAGTATTTTGTAGTTTCAGTGTGTAGGTCTTATACATCCTTCATAAGGTTTATCCCCAGCTATTTTGGTGTCTTGATGTTATGTCAAATGGCATTTTCAAGATAGTTTCTGATTGTTCATTGATAGTATTCAGAAGTGCAACTGATTTCCTTCTTTGGTTTTTAAAAACAAAAATATATACCTATATTTTTGTATTGGGGTGGAGGAGTAGAAAAGAAAGCAGCCCCTGTACTGTGCTGCTTCTTGTTCCAGGGGATTAAGGAAGATGTTGAGGAAATCAAAGTTGTTTGAAAAAATCCAGATGTAGTTGCTCTGCCTGTTGTGATAGAAGGGATGAAGTGAGATGCGAAGGCCCCTCACATCCTCTGTCTTACCTCAGACTATGTCCTGGAATCCTGGAGTGGAGAAAGCACTTACCTCACTGTACTGGCTAGACCTTCTACTACAATGCTGTGTAACATTGGTGAGAGCGGGAATCCTTGCCTATTGCTGATCCTAAAGAGAAAGCATTCCATCTTTTGCTATTAATTGTGTTAACTATAGGATTCTAATTATTAGGTTGAGGAGCTTCCTGTCCCTTCCCCAGTTCATTGAGAGTTTTTGTTTGCTTTTTGTTCAAGTCAAAAATGAATGTTGAGGCAGTGGTGCTCGCCTGTAATCCCAGTGGCTTGGGAGACCTAGGCAGGAGGATCACAAGTTCAAAGCCAGCCTCAGCAACTTAGCGAGGCCCTAAGCAACTTGGTGAGAGCCTATCTCAAAATAAAAAAATAAAAAAGGTCTGGGAATGTGGCTCAATGGTTAAGCACTCAATTGGTTCAATCCCTGGTACCAAAAAAGAAAGAATTGTTGAATTTTGTTAAATGCTTTGTCTGGTTTTTCTATAGCTTTATTAAAAATTTTTTTTTGAAATAGAAACTTCAAACATAAGAAAAATAGGCAGAATAGTAGTAATGATTTGTCCATCATCTAGCTTCAACTGCTAACATTCATCAATAATCTTGTTTTATCTCTGTCCTGACCCATGTCCATTTCTCTATATACTTTTAAACATATCTTAGATATTATGTCATTTTATTGTATATATTCTCAATACATATATATATTTATAAGCTGGTTGTGTGGCTCACACCTGTAATCCCAGTTCCTCAGGAGGCTGAGGCAGGAAGATTGTAAGTTTGAACCCAGCCTACCACGGCAACTTAGTGAGATCCTGTCTCAAAATAAAAAGAGCCAGATGTAGCTCAGTGGTAAAGTGCCTCTGGGGTTCAATCCCTAGTACCACCAAAATAATAATAATAATAATTTAAAATAAAGTATATGTATATATATATAAAACAAAGGATACACACACACACACGTAACATGTGGTCCCTAGAATTTCAGATCACAGTCACCTAGAAACTTTTTGAGAACAGGAATTCTCAGGCCCTAACGAAGTCCTTCTGAATCAGAAACTCTGGGAGTTGGGCCCAATAAACCATGTTCTAACAAGTCCTCTACGTGATTCAGATGCATGCCAAAGATCTAGAACCACTCTCCTGAAAGGCTGAGTCTTTAAAAAGATAATTATAATACAATTATCCTACCCACAAATTAAACTATAATTTTTGATTATTTTTAAATAGATATTCAGTAGTCCAACTTCTAATGGTCTCATAAACACTTTTAATTTTTTACATATTTTAAAAATTATTTTTACAATTCACTGAATTCTGATCTAAATAATTTCCACACACTGTGACTAGTTGATTTGTGTCTTAAATATTCTCCCTGTACCATACATCCTCCCTCATCTTTGGGTCTCCTGGTTTCCTACATTTCATAATTTTCTGGGTACACCTTCTCTGCTCTCCATATTCTTCTATCTTTTGTATTTCATATAAGTTGATAGTTGTATCATAATAATGAGATATGGCCAGGTAAAGCCCCTCCGCCCTTTTTTGGCAAGAATTCTTAGTAGATGGAGTTGTCATTCTTGTCTCTTTAAAAGCTCCTTGCCAAAATTGGGTTCTGCATTTTTTTAAAATATTTTTTAATTTTCTTAGTTGTAGGTGAACAGAATATCTTTATTTTATTTTTATGTGGTGCTGAGGATCGAACCCAGTGCCTCACGCATGCTAGGCGAGCACGCTACCACTGCACCACAATCCCAGCCCTGGGTTCTGCATTTTGTACTGCACTCTTCAGTTACTCCAGGTTCTGCCTCAAACTCCCTCTCTTCTGGCACCTTCTGTTCCCAGCTCCATGGTTCTATACTGTTCTGGACCCAGTGTGAAGACTTGACTTGACTTTCCTCATGGCCTTCATCTAACATTTCTTTATGATGCTGCTTCTGGTACCTTCAGCTTAGCACATTAGAACAGGTGAGAGCCATTCTCTTTTAAGGTCCTGCCCAGGTTCCTAGGACACTTCCTTGCAGAGTCTGCAGAACCCCACCTCTAGCTGTCAGCTTGCCTGTGGGTGGACAACAGATAATAATGGCATTTCTGTGGTCTTCCCAAGGGGGTTAGTTTCAGGAGATCTGGAGTTAGGCCTTGGTAACTGTTTTTTAAAATCTCTAGGGTTCTGGTGTGTAGACAGGTTTGAGGACCACTTCATAGTAAACTCTGCAGTGCCCTAATGATCCTTTATTGGAACTGGAATTAAACCAGTGCCCAATCAATTAATTCCAGGAGCAAGTCAGTCAGAGACTTCAGAGAAAACTGAACAAGAAAAAGCAGTCAAACAAATTTTGGTGTCTGAAAAGTCTCTTTTTAGTTTCAAATAAAAGAGGGAAATCCACAAATAGTGTATCCAGTGAAGGCTGAAAGTAAATGCTGTATTTTGTCTGCTGAAAAAAAAAAATCATCCCCTACTGCTCCACTTTTCCAAGTTGGTTGTTGGTTACAGTGTGAATGGACTAAAATCCTGGTGACTCACAACTTGGCAACTGTTTCCTCTTTGGTCTGGTGTAAACTCTTGCTTTTCTTTTTTTCTGACATAGTAAAATATCCCTGTCAGTAATCCTTAGAGGATGGAGAGTGGAGGCAGCGTGGAAGGGTCTTCTCAGGTTCTGGTCATGCTTTGTTTCTTGAACTTGTATAGCTGGATTCAGGGTCCACAGTGCTCCTATTACACCATGGGACTACCAGAGCTGGGCTGCCCTTCATGTTTTGTTTCTAAAACTGGGTGCCGATTACAAGAACATGTTTAGTTTGTGAAAATTCACTGAACTGTGTACAGATGACCTGCATACTTTTCTCTCTTCTGTCACACATTGCATAATGATGCTCCAGTCAGTGATGGACCACATATATGATAGTGGTCCCATAAGATTATAAAGGAACTGAAACTGAAAAAGTCCTTGGGCTTAGTGACATTGTGCTTACTATTGCATTGCAATTGCTTCCAGTGTTCATGTGGAGAGGTTTGTAGCCACAAGCAATAGACCATACCATATAGTTTAGGTGTGCAGTATGCTGTACCGTCTAAGTGTACTCCATATCATGTTTGTACAATGATGAAATTGCCTAACAACACATTTCTCAGAATGTATCCTCATTCTTAAATGATGCATGACTATATTTATTTTAATCTAATAAAAAATTTAAAAATGATTATAACAAATATATCACTTTGGCATGGGACATTAATAATGGGGAAGGCCGTGACTGTGTGGAAACAGGTGGTATGGAAAATCTCTGCATCTTCCTCTCAATGTTACTATGAAACTAAAATTTCTTTAAAAAAAATAGTATTTTAAAAAATGTCTATTTTTTTTTTTACCACAGAGAATTTATCACTTCAGAGTGTCTTATATGATGGATGAAAAATTAACAAAAAGAGCCAGACGCGTTGGCGCAAGCCTGTAATCCCAGCACTTAGGGAGGCTGAGACGGGAGAATTGTTAGTTCAAAGCCAGCCTCAGCAATGGCAAGGCACTAAGCAACTCAGTGAGACCCTGTGTCTAAATAAAACACAAAATAGGGCTGGGGATGTGGCTCAGTGGTTGAGTACCCCTGAGTTCAATCCTCAGTACCAAAAAAAAAAATTAACAAAAAAAAAGGGAAGGAAGAAAGAGAGGGAAAGAGAAAGAAAGAAAGGGAGGAAAGAAAGAAGGAAGGAAGGAAATAAATCTGTTAGGAACAAACAAAAGAAAAAATGTCATATAAAGAAGCAGTCATCATCAGTTAGCACAAAAGCTTTAAATGATTTTTTAAAATATCCAAACAAGTTTCAGTTTCTTGGTTCTGAAGGGAAATAAGAGCAGCAGTGTTCCGGCTGGACACAATGACCACTGGGGCCTTTGTTAGCCCTTTGTGAGAGCCCAGCACACACAGACACCCTACCCCAGCCCCAGCTCACAGACCTTCCTTGTTTCTCAGCTGCATTTGCCTGAAAATCTCAATTTCATCCTATTTCTGGCTTAGTGATGCTGACCACTATTCTACTTCTGACTCTGGGCTCCTGTATACATTATGTTCCTTGGGCCATGGCTCCCAGAATGCTCTGTTGTTGCCTTGAAGTAGGAAATTCCTTTTTAAATATCTTGCCCTGCAGGAAGCTACCCTGCCCTCTCCTTACTACTTACAAGTGATGGCTGGGTGACCCTACATTTGTGTTTTCCAAAGGTTCTGTGTGTTCCCCACTTCTCTAACCAGACTTTTTTTGGTTGTAAATTGAATTTTTCCAGCTATAGTAAGTACATTTGCTATTTAAGGGACCATTTAAAAAATAGTTTATTAAAGTACCAAATAGATACAGAAATTTATGCAATTTGTAAAGGAATTCTCACAAAGTTCAATGAGTTTTCACAAAATGAATACATCTATGTAAACAGCACATCAAGAAACAGAATATTACCAATAACTTAGCAGCCTTCTCATGCTCCTCCTCAATTATAGTACTCCTCTGGACCCCTCACACTTCACAAAGATCAGCCCCCATTCTGGCCTCTAATACTGTGATTTCATTGCCAGAGTACTTGGTTCTGGTCATCACTATTCTGGTCACTTTTGTAGCAACGTCAGTGTAACCTAATGGTAAAACAAGAGTCAGCAAACTATGGTGTATGGGCTTTTTCTGGCCTGATTCCTGTTTTTTTTTTTCTTTCACTGAATAAAATTATGCGTTTTATTAAGATCCTAGTGATTTCTATGTACAATGAAACATAAAACAGCAGTGCATTAGACCTTTAAACAAAATTAGTTTTTAAGGTTTTTATCATTATTGTGATGAGAGCACTTAGCATGAGATCTATCCTAACAAATTTTAATGTGGAATACATTATTATTATTTTTTAAATTTTTTTTAGTTTTTGATGGATTTTTATTTTATTCATTTATTATTTGTATGTGGTGCTGAGGCTCGAACTCTTAGGCAAGCGCTCTACCACTGAGCTACAGCACCAGCCCCTGGAATACATTATTGTTGACTATAGGTAAAGTGTTGTATAGCCAATCTTTGGAGCTTATTTATTTTACTTGAAATTTTTTAAAATTATGTATTTTCAGGGGCTTGGGTTGTGGCTCAGTGGTACATGCTTACCTTGCATGTGTAAGGCACTGGGTTCGATCCTCAGCACCACATAAAAAATAACTAAATAAAATAAAGTTATTATAAAAATATGTATTGTCAGAATCATTTATTACTTACTAGTAACTCTCCAAAAAATAGATTATTCCTTTTCAGTAACTGTACTTTGCTTCTTCATAAAATAGTGATACAGTATATTTACATTACAAATTAGTGATGAGGTAAGAAAAATTATTGTCAGAAAGCAGTAATCATTTTTATTGAGTGCTTGCTGTAAGTACTATACTACCCTGAAGCTAAAGTGTCTGGGTTCATTCTGGCACAGCCAGTTATTACTTGTGTGACCATGGGAAAGATACCTAAGCTTTCTATGCCTCAGTTTCTTCCCCTGTAAAATGCAGGTAACAGTAGCTCTCCCCTGTAGGGTTGTTTCAGGGACCATTTTTGATGAATCTTTTAAAATTACAAATACTAACCAACTTTAAAAATTTGTTTAAAACTGTACTGTGGGTCAGATAACTGATCTACTATATTGGACTTTATGGTTTGACCATTTGTCAGCAACCAAAAAGTTCAGTAATATGTAATGATGTGTAATTCTGCTGAGGATAAAACTTGAATCTTGTGCCTTTAATGGTGAAACAGAGGAGAAAGTCTTTGATAGCTGCCTGAAACTTCAGCTTCCAGGGATGGACCCCCAAATGGAACAATCCCATAACAGAACCACTCAGGGCAAGCTGAGGGACTATAGGAAATGGAGAGCAGGAGTGGACAGGCAAGTCTAGACACAGCAGTGAAGCAGCAGGACTGAGGGCCAGAGAAACAGGTCAGTCTGGATAGTAAATGAAAGGATCTGAAATGGGACGCTGATGAGTTCTGTTTTCTATTTTTCTTCCCTCAATGACCTTATTTATCTGTAGGGCTTCAACTTCCCCAGGCATGTCTTGACCTCTTAATCTAATATTTTCAACCATGGGTCATTTCTATTTGGATATTTTACTGTCCATCAAATGCTGTATGTCCAAATACCAATTTATTTTAGCCTTTGGCAATTATGAGGACCAGATGCCATGCCTTCGGTTCACTTTCAAATACCCGTATAGCATAGTATTTTCCCTCCAACATATACCAGCATGAAAAGTAGAGAATAGCAAAGTCCTATTGTACTGGGAATCCTACATGGAGGCCTAAAACCACTAGCAAGTTAGATGATATCCTCTTATGCATCAGCTGCCAAGGTGGGAGTTTCAAGTTCTTATTTCTTCAAGATTAGATCTCTGTTTGTCATGGATCTTTGAAACTGCTAACAAATAGTCAAAACCACAAGTCAGCTATGGAATCTAGATACCTGTGTGTGTGGAATTCATAAAATTGAATTTTAAACAAGATACCTTAGTGATTTCTGTGCAGAGTAAAGTCTGAGACTCCTTTTCCAAGTTCCTTCTTGCTTATGCAGACATCCTCTGTTTCATTGTGGTTTAAGGTGCAATCTTTCAGCCAGTCTCCCAGATGGCATTTGGAGCCATCTTTGATTCTTTTCCTCTCCTCATACCTTATAGCAAACCACTTATTAAATATCGACATTCATTTTATTATTGGTACTGCCTTGCAATAGTCATAACAAACATTTGAGAGCTTTGTATATAAAATGTGAATCAGATTTTTATTGTTGCATAAGAAATTACCAGGAGCTTTATGAATTTTAAACAATATCCTCTAATAGCTCACAGTTTAGTTGGTCAGAAATCTGGTGTGGTGTGGCTGCCTCTCTGCTCAGTGTCAGCTATCAGAAAGCTGAAGTTAAGGCATTAGCCAGGCTGAGTTTTCCTGTGGAGGCTTGGGGAGGGTGGAAATCTTCTTCCAAGCTCATTTAGGTCGGTAGAATTTAGTTCTGCTTCAAGTTTCTGACTTCCTCTCTATAACCAGCTGGAAAGAACTCTCTCCTTTTTAAGGGTTCATATGATTGATTAAGTCAGGCCCACCTGGGTATTTGTCTACCTCAAGACAGCTGATTTGGAACTTTAACTACATGTGCAGAATGCCTTCGCAGCAGTACCTAGATTAGTGTTTGGATGAATTACTAGAAGAATATATGTGTACATCAGGGGCTGACAATCTTGGGAGATGTAATGGTTAATTTTATGTCGCAGCTTCATTGGGCCACAGCATAAATGTATATTTGATCAAACATTATTCTGTAAGGTGTTTATTTTTGTTTTTTAACATTCTTATGTTTTAATTAAAGTAACATGTGTACTTATTCATGGGGTATAATTTAATTCAGTACATGTGTATAACATGTAATTATCAAGATAGGATAATTAGCATTTCCCTCTACTCAAATATTATCATTTCTATGTGTTGCAAATCTTTGATCTCCTCTAGGTATTTTTGAAATAGAGAATTAATTGTTGTAGACTGTTGTTATGGTTCAGATATGAAGTGCCTCTCAATGACTCACATATTAAAGTTTGTCCCCAATGCAGCATGTTCAGAGGTGGGACTTTGGGGAAGTGATTGGATCATGAGGGCTCTGACCTTATCAGTAGGTTAATCCATTGGTCACTGAATGGACCACTGGAAGGTGGACTCTAGTTGGAGGAAGTAAGTCACTGGGGGCATGCCCTGGAAGGTATTCTTTTCCCCAACCCCTTTCTCTCTTTCTGTTTCCCAGCTTCCATGAGCTGAGTAGTTTTCCTCTGCCACACCCTTCTACCATGATGTTCTGCCTGGTGTCAGGCCCAGAGTAATGGAGCCAGCTGACCATGGACTGAAACTGTAAGCCAAAATAAATCTTTCTGCTCTAAGTTGATTTTCTCAAATATTTGTCACAGCAACAAAAAGCAGAATAACACAGCTACAGTTAGTCTACTGTGCTGTAGAACTTTAGAACTACCTTCTCCACCTTGAACTGTATTTTTAAACCCAATATGCATTCTCTCCATATCATCTCTCCCTGCCATCTAGCATCTAATGACCTAAAGTCTGCTCTTTATTTTTGTGTGATCAACTTTTTAGCATTCACAAATGGCTGAAAACATGGCATTTGTCTTTCTGTGCTTGATTTCACCTAATATCCTCCAGTTCCATCCATGTTGCTGCAAATGACAGGATTTCATTTTTATGACAGAATAATTGTCTGTTGGCAACATATACTATATTTCCTTTTTCTTTCCTTCTTTTTTTATTTTTGTGCTGAGGATTGAACTCAGGATCTCATGCATAATAAGCACATGCTCCACTGAGTTATGTTTCTAGTCTAAACTATGTTTTCTTAATCTATTCATCCACTGCTGGAAACAGGTTGATTCTATATCTTGTCTGTTGTGCATAGTGCTGCAATAAACATAAGAGTCCAGATATCTCCTGATATCTTGCTTTCAACTCCTTTGAATATGTACCCAGGATCAGGACTGCAGGATCATATGGGTATTTCTAGTTTTTTCCCAGGAGCCTCCATACTGTTTTTCATACTGGCTCTACCAATTTACATTTCTACCACCAGCGTGTGAAAGTTCCCTTTTCTCTACATCCTTGTCAGCAGTTTTTTTGCAGGGAGGGGAGCGGGGTCTTTTTTTGTGATGGCCATTCTAACTGGAGTACAGTGATGTCTCATTATGATTTTCATTTGCCTTTCCCTGATGATAGTGATTTTGAGCATTTTCTCATATGCTTCTTGGCTATTTGTATATCTTCTTTCAAGAAATGTCTGATTGGATAGTTTGCTCATTTTTTAATTCTTTTTTTTTTTGCTGTTAAGTTCCTTACACATTCTGTTTGTTAACCCTTTGTCAGATGAATAGTTTGCAAATGTATTTCCTATTCTGTAGAGTGTCTCTTAACTCTGTTGATTGTTTCCTGCAAATGTATTTTTTTTACAATAGTTAAAATATAAATTTATTTTATATAATGTAAATATACTATTTATATATTGTAAAGCATAAACATACAATTTATGTTGTAAATATGTAATTGATAATATAAATGTATTTATGTCAAATCACATCATTTTTTTCTTTCCACCTGCAAGGGTGTTTTTGGATGAGTATAACATTTAAATGGATATACAGAGTAAAGCAGACTGCCATCTGTAACATAGGTTAGCTTCATTCAATTAATCCCTTGAAGGCCTGAATAAAACAAAAAGCACATCATCCCTAAGCAAGAAGGAAAGCCTCTTGCCTGACTGCTGGAACATTTTTTTCTTCTTCTTTGAATTCAAACTGAAACATTGGCTGTTCCTGGAATAGCCTTCAGACTTTAGACTGCAACCATATCACCAGCCCTGGTTCTCAGGCTTTTAGAAATGAACTGCAACTTGGGTGAGCCTACAACAGATCTTGGGACTTGTCATCTTCCATAATCATGTGAACCAGTTCCTTATAATAAATCTCTCTGTCTCTGTCTCTTTTGATTCTCTTTCCCTGGAAAACCCTGGCTGATATAGAGGCCACCTTAGAATTCTCTTCTACCACACAAGAGATAGAATTCTAAGAGATTTATATGTATTTACTTAAGTTAGTCTTTCAGCAATCCTATGAAGGCAGTCATCATTATTTTCATCTTATTGATGAGAAAAATGATACTCAGAGAAGTTGAGTCTTACCCAAGGTTATATAGCTATTTTCACTTGACATTCTATTGTTATAGGAATTTTATACTTATATTCCTCCAAGAACCTCCTAAATGGATTGACCAAAACCAATGGTAGTTATATTTCTTTTTCTTTTGCATCTTTTTGGTACTGGGGATTGAAGCCAGGGGCATTTTAACTTTGAACTACAGCCCCAGTTCTTTTTTATTTTGAGACATGGTCTCACTAAGTTGCTAGGGTCTCCTAAGCAACTTACCATCCTCCTGCCTCAACCTCCTGAGCTGCTGGGATTATAGGCATGTACCAGTGCACCCAGATAGATTTTTTTTTCATCATCTCACTTTCCTAGGTCTAGAAAAATAGTTTTTGCTATAATATGCTATGTGATATGGCTATGATGTGCCAGAAATTGAGCTTGTATACAAATATGAAAATCCATTTAAGCTGTGTTCCTTAGTAAAGTTTTAATAATGATAACTTTCACCTGTAATGATGTAAGTGTGAGGTAGCAGGAGTGGAAGGGCAACAATGACATAAGGCATAGAGTGTGTGTGGATTGTATTTTTTCCAAGTGAAAAGGGAAAATGAAGTACAGAGAACTTGAATGATAAAAATTAGCAGAGGAGTAGGTTCAGAAACAAAAAATATTTGGCAAAAATGAAAATATAGCCGTTCGCGGTGGCGCAAGCCTGTAATCCCAGCATTTAGGGAGGCTGGGACAGGCGAATTGCGAGTTCAAAGCAGCCTCACAACGGCGAGGCACTAAGGAACTCAGTGAGACCCTGTCTCTACATAAAACACAAAATAGGGCTGGGGATGTGGCTCAGTGGTCGAGTGCCCCTGAGTTCAATCCCCAGTACAAATATATATATATATATATATATATATATATAAAAGCTAGTTACTTCGTAGAGTACATTCATGTAAGAAATGGCAATTATAGGCGGAATGAATCAAAGTATTATTTTGAAGCTTAGTTTCATGTGCTCATTTACTCATTCCTTCAACAAGTATTTGTTGAATGTCACTATGTGCCAAGCACCATACCAAGCAAATTGATTCACTTTTTCCTTCTGGAATATTGAAACAGCTTCCTAACTGGTTTTCCTGTTTCCATTCTTGCCCTCCATACCTACTCTGTCTCATACCATTATCCATCCAGCAGCCAGAGTGATGCTTAATGCAACCCTTTTTAGATCCAGACACTCTGCTGCTCAATCTTTCTAATAGATTTTCAACTCATTCCGAATTAAACCAGGATCCTATGGCCTTCAAGTTCTTTTCTACTCTGTATACAACCACATCTCCACGCCCAGCCAGCACCAGTTTCCCCTTCATGTTCCCTAGACATGGCAGGCAAGTGTCCACCTCAGGCTTTAACATGGGCTGCTGATTCTCTCAGCTCCAAAGGTTGTTCCCTAGACACCTACCCTTGACTTCATTCAGGCCATTTACTCAAAATGTCCCTTCATTGGCAGTGGCTTTCTTGATCACTTGAATCAAAAAAGTATCTCCTCTCTACCACACTCTCCCTCATTCTTCTACTTTTCTTCCCAGTACTCCATCATAGTATATACAAAAATATATATATTGTATATATTTTTATGTATTAGTTGGGTTATTATGTCAACCTTCTACTTAGTATGTCAGCTCCTAGAAATGGGGACTTTGCATCTACTGTATTATTCCAATGCCTGCCACAGCACCTGGCACACAGTACGTTCTCACACACACTTGCTGAATCAGCAGGTGAACAAACATGAATCCCCTATTTCTATGTGGCATTACTTTAAAAATACTGAAATAAAAATATTATTTAACAGTTTCAACAGTTGCAATGAAATTATATGGTTTTATATTTTCCCGTCATCTTTATCTTTTTTCTCTTCACTCAGACCTCCAAAGCAGCTAATGCTCCTGTTGGTGAATAATATTAATACAAGTTCTGAGGGAACATTTCCCAATGGAGTGGTGGCAGTACAGACCAATAGGAGTGGAAATCAAGTCACAATTTTAAAAACTTTGAAGAACCTCAGCAAATGGACCTTCTCAATGGCTTAAATGCTAATAGACACAACTGAATGACATTGCAGTACAATCTGAAGAGCTAAAGTCTAATATAAGCAGTGAGTTAACATGGTTTCAGCAGAGAAGTTCTTTCAAAATGACCCATCAAACCAGCTGGGAGGTGTGGGCAGCAGCAGGACTGAGTGTGGTACTGGGAACCCTCTGGGGAATGAAGACACAGCTCTCAGCCACTCCCTGCTCACTGTGATTGAGAAACACAACTTCTAACACAACAGTGTACCTGAGGCCAATTGCTTTGCTCCACAGCTTGAAATTTCCTAATGTCAGTGACAAGTGAGCTGTGATGGTGAAACAGCCAGTCCTCACCCTGTAGAGATGTTTGAAGACTGAGTCAAAGTTTCTGTAGCATTTTGATGGCCTCCAACTGAAACACACAGAGTATGCACAGCAATTTATTAAAATTGCTATACTCAGAGTGCTGAAGTGAATTCAGTGATCTATTTGAGACATAATTGGGAGTTAAATTTGTTGGGGGGCAATACTTGATTAAACATATACTTCATATGCAATTGATTCCAAATAATGCAAAAATGATAACAATATCAAATCAAACCATAATCAGGGAGCTGAAAAATAACTCAAATGTATGATTTTTATAAATTTCATTCTTAGGAATAAAGATAGCCCTTGGATAGAATTAAGACAGTTTTCCAAATTCCTCTTTTCTCCTCCTGAAATGTCTTTGCATAAATGTTTGAAATTCTATTTTATATTGAAAATTATCAATTTTGCTTCTCGAGAGTATTAGTATCAAAATAACCAAGTCAAGTGAACAAATGAACTGGGTTTGGTGACAGAAAGTCTAGATTAAAGTCCAGATTCTATTAATTATTGGTTGTGGGACCCTAAGTAAGTTGTTTAACCTCTTTGAAGCTGAGCTTCCTTAACAGTGGAGTTACTCATATTTATGCATTCAATCAATTGTGAATCTCAAATGTGGTAATTTGAAAAAAAACTTTGAAAGTTTCTTTATAAATGTAGAGATTATTTATTTTCCATAAGAAGAAGATGCCTCTTTCCAAAAAGGATCTGAGACAACTTAGAATATATTTACATAGTACCACAGAATAAAGAATAAATAAAAGTATAAAAACAAAATAATTCGCCATCATATTTTTTTAAATTTGTTAGGAATAGGCCACAATTTTGGTCAATTTAAGTTCCTAGTAGATAAATCATAGAGATGTTCAGTTAAGCATGAATCTATCAGACAAACAAACTAGCTTCTTTTTGTGCTTATTTAACTAGGGTACTTGTGCAGAGGGAGAGAGAAGATTGTGATATGCTGGAAAGCCACAGAATAAACTAGACTCTCCTTCACAATTGAATTTTACTCAGAGCAAATTAGAGCATTTTAACATTGAAATAAATATGTATCATTTATTAGAAAATATTTACAGGCTATCTTTTGCCCATCAGATCCTGTTCTAAAAAGTGAGGTACAGTGATAAGCAAGAGGTCCTTGATCTTATGGAGTTTGTATTCTAGGATGGAGCTATCGCTCTGCCAACTGAATCAGAACTGAAATAAAATTTGCAGATAAACAGCCTACACGTAATTAAAAGAACATCATGTTCTTTTATACAAGGAGAAAAGGAAAATAATTTATAATAAAGCAATATTCATTTCAAAATGTAAATAAATGCCTAAGCAATATTATGCCAAAATATCATGAAATAGACAAATATTTTGCATCTACATATAAAAATCAACTGAATATCGGTTGTCATTTTTTAATCTTTATCTGACATTTTCAAACAAGAGCTAAATAAGTACATTGTATCTATATGCACATTTCCCACAATTCTACAGCTATAGACACAGGCTGACACAGCACATGTCTCAAATACCACAGAGTGCACTGCCATTTTGACATAGCCACTTTCGGTACAGTCCTGAACAAAAAAGAATAATATTCTTGTACACTTCAGTGTGTACTAGGACTGCCCAAAATATATTTTTTATTTCTCAGTTTTTAATTATTTGTTCTAATTAGTTATACATGACAGTAGAATGCATTTTGACACATCATACATAAATGGAGTGTAACTTTTCATTCTTCTGGTTGCATATGATGCAGAATTACACTGGTTGTGTAATCATATGCACATAGGGTAATAATGTGCTATTCATTCTACTATCCTTCCTACTCCCCTTCTCTTCATTCCCTTCTGTCTAATCCAAAGTACCTCTGTTCTTCTTTAGCCCGCCCCTTATTGTGAATTAGCATCCACAGATCAGAGAGAACATTCGGCCTTTGGTTCTTTGGGATTGGCTTGTTTCACTTAGCATGATATTCTCTAGCTCCATCCATTTACCAGCAAATGTCATAATTTCATTCTTCTGTAAGGCTGAGTAATATTCCATTGTATGTATATATCACATTTTTTTTTATCCATTCATTTGTTAAGGGCACCTAGTTTGGCTCCATAGTTTAGCTATTGTGAATTGAGCTGCTCTAAACATTGATGTGGCTGTGTTACTGTAATATGCTGATTTTAAGTCCTTTGGATATAAACTGAGGAGTAGGATAGCTGGGTCAAATGGCAGTTCCATTCCAAGTATTCTGAGAAATCTGTATACTGCTTTCCAGAGTGGTTGGACCAATTTGCAGTCCCACCAGCAGTGTATGAGTGTACCTTTTTCCTCAACATCCTCACCAACATTTGTTGTTACTTGTATTCTTAATAATTGCCATTCTGACTGGAGTGAGATGAAATCTCAATATAGTTTTTTTTTTTAATATTTTTTTAGTTGTCAATGGATCTTTATTTTATTTATTTATATGTGGTGCTGAGAATCGAACCCAAGGCCTCACACATGCGAGGCAAGTGCTCTACCACTCAGCCACAACCTCAGCCCCATCAATATAGTTTTGATTTGCATTTCTCTAATTGCTAGAGATGTTGAACATTTGAACATTTTTCATATATTTGTTGATCAATTGTATTTCTTCTGTGAAGTATCTGTTCAGTTCTTCAGTCCATTTGTTGATTGGTTTTCTTTCCTTTGGTGTTAATTTTTTTTGAGTTCTTTATTTATACTGGGGATCAATGCTTTATCTGAGGTGCATGTGGTAAAGTTTTTCTCCCATTCTGTAGGCTCTCTGTTCACATTATTGTTTCCTTTGCTGTGAAGAAGCTTTTTAGTTTGATTCCATCCCATTTATTAATTCTTTATTTTACTTCTTGTGCTTTAGGAGTCTTGTTAAGTTCCTAAGCCAACATGGTGGAGTCAGTTCCTAAGCCAACATGGTGGAGACTTGGGCCTACTTTTTCTTCTATTAGGTGCAGGGTCTGTGTTCTAGTGCCTGTCCTTGATCCATTTTGAGTTGATTTTTTTGCAGGGTGAGAGATAGAAGTTTAATTTCCTTGCCCAAACTATTTTTAATTTATATGCAAAATGAAGTAAGGTTATCTAGGCTCAGCTAATTATGAACAGATTTTTCACTTACCTTGAACATCTAGTGGGACATTAAAAAGTCATGGAAAACAAGTATTGCTGGTTGTATGGCCCGAGTTAGGCATCAAAGGACACCTAGCTCTTCTGGCCTCTGCACAGTGGGGGCTATCTCACAGTATGAAAGCCAGAAAACATTCCCAGCAATGTCCAATACGCTACTGGAATTTGGAACCCTTTTATTAGATAACCATTATTATAGAAGTAGAAGATAAAAAATAATATTAGGTACAGCTAAATGCTATGAAGCAAAGAAAATAGTACAAGTATTGGGTGGAGTATGAGACCTCTACTCAGCAAGGTTAGAGAAGACTTGCAGGTAGGTTGTAGTTTAGAACTCAGACTTGAATGATGAGATGGTGAAGACTGTGGCAAGAACTGGGGCAAGAACATCCCTGGCAGGGAGATAGTACAAGACTGTGTGGTAGGAACAAGTTTAAGGACAGAAAGAGGGCCACTGTGTCTGGAGCACAAGTCAGTAAGGTAGAAAGCACTGACTTTTGGGGGCAAAGAGAAAGTTAGTTTATAAACTATTTTTATGTGATGCTAATGTGTCGTGAGCCATCTGTGGGCTGTGTGTAGACCTCTGTACATCGTAGCCTATTGAATAGGAGAATCTGGTGTCTGGGAATGACCAGTGGACATTTCCTCTGGTTAACTGCCCTGACATTATGAGCCCTATTCAAGCTCTGCCAAAGGTCGAAGTATCGAAGATTGGGTGACCTCATCAGCCCCTCTGAGATGAGTGTGACCTGCCAAGATGCCAATCAACCTGCTAACTGCCGGACATCAGGAAACAAGATTCCACCCTTGAAACCATATCCCTGCCTTTGATATACCCCCTTAAATAAACCACTGGAGCCATTTTCTCTTGTCTAGCCCAGCTCCTATGTGGACTGGATGTATCAGGCACTCTAACCTTTTGAAAATTATAATTCTGACTTTGTTTTTTATTCTTCACTAATTGTTCTAGATTTTAATTTCTTAGGTGGCTTACATCCTCCTCGGCAGGAAGAAGAACCTCCCAATGAGACACTAGCTGTCTCCCTTTACTAATAGGTGACCAGTAGTCCCATTTAAACTACATTTAAACTACACACATCTGTGTGTCCTCTGATAGGTAGATTCATGGGAGATATGCCTCTCTGTTAATATTATCTGTGAAAAAGGACTCAGACTATATTATTCATGGTTCATAAAGGATTCTTGGGAAAATGCTTTAGAGGCTGACATGATTTAAATTTTTTTTTATTTTTTATTTTTCTGTTCCCTCTTACCCACCTCCCAATCCTCCTCCTTTTTCTGTACTGGGAATTAAACATAGGGTGCTTTACCACTAAGTTACATCCCCCAGCCATTTTTATTTTTTTAAAATAGGATATCACAGCTGGGTGTGGTGGTGCACGCCTGTAATCCCAGCACTTTGGGAGGCTGAGACAGGAGAATTATGAGTTCAAAAGCCAGCCTCAGCAACTGAGAGGCACTAAGCAATTCAGTGAGACCCTGTCTCCATATAAAACATAAAATAGGGCTGGGGATATGGCTCAGTTGTCGAGTACACCTGACTTCAATCCCCAGTACCAAAATAAATAAATAAAATAAAATAGGGTCTCACAAGTTGCCAAGACTGGCCTTGAACTTGTTGAGATTGGTTTCAAACCTGTGATCAACCTGCCTCAGCTTGAGTTGCTGGGATTACAGGAGTGCACCACCATTCTAGGCTTGGCATGATTTTTATTTTTAAAAAAAGATATTTCTTTCTATTACTGCTATATACTGGGCACTATATTTAGCACTTTAATGCATCATCTCAAGTCCCTACAACAACTCTGCCAGATAATCATCAGTATTTCCATTTTACCAGGGAATTAAATAATTAGCTTGAAGTCACTTAACTAGTAGAAATAGCAATAATTATTGAAATTCAGACCTATGAAACTTCCATGTCTGTGGTTTCCACAGAAGTGGAAAGCTGCATAATTTCATGGTAGGCATGTTTTGTTACCAGATCCCAGTTCTACTAGCATGGTAGGTGGTGGCAGTTCCCAGATGTACAAGACTCTAAAATTTCTTCATTTTTCTCTTGTGGCAAGGACAGAGTATCTCTTGGTAGCCTTTGCCAAGGACAACCAGATCTCTTCCATGGAGTTTGGAGGTTAAAAAAAAAAAGTTGTAATAGGATTCACTTACTGGAAGTAATAATAAAAAAAACCCTACCTATATTTCCTTTTCTAGTTAAAAAAGTAATACACATGCATCTCAGGATTTTTTTCTTTTTGGCTTTTAAAATGTGGTTAAATACATATCTAAAGCATAAATAAGGGAAGAGGGGTTATGAGGGTGCCTTAAATTTCCACCCTTTACAGCTAGCTCTTTCTTATGGTGGCTCACTGAGGTGATTAGATTTGAACTCTGAACTCGAGTCACAGATAGAGTCCATGACCTCTTTTGTGCCTTTGAATAGTTGCAAATAGGACCAATAATTCTTGGGGTGGGGGCAACGGGTGGGTAAGGTGACTCTGAGCTGAGAAAAAGGACTCAGACCTATAAACAAAGCACTGAAAGTTTCAGTTCGGTGCAACACAGAGAACTCAAATTCAAGGGGGCTGGCAGGGTGGGGCTGATTGGGGCAGAAGACTACTATACTCTATCAAGACAGCATAACAGGAGCTAATCTGGGACCTTTTCCAGTTCTTTTTGCTCTTACACACTATTTACACTCCTCGTGGCCGTCTGCCTTTATCTAGTTTTTTTTTTAAATTTTTTTTTTTTTTTTTTTTTTAGCTGTAGATGGACATAATGTCTTTATTTTATTGCTTTGTATGTGGTGCTGAGGATCGAACCCAGGGCCTCACGCATGCGAGGCAAGCGCTCTACCGCTGAGCTACAATCTCAGCCCTTATCTAGTTTTTAAATGCCCCACAACTTGTACAGGCTGTCAAGTCGCTTCATATCACCACCAACTTCTCCCAATCTTAGCAGCACCAGCAGGTTCATGGTGCACTTGGGATGGCTAATTGGGGTTTATCTATGCAGTCAGAAGCGGGTTCCTGTCACCGGGTTACACACCTCCCCTGGCCCTTTTTCAGAGAGTGTTGTGGGGTGGACTGGCCACAGGGGCATCTGAGAAAGGTGCCAGGTAGCTCCGTCCGGCGCTGGATGGAGACACCCTTGCACAGTCAGTCACATCAGCCTCTGTGTGTGAGCGCCGAAGGGTGAAGGGGGGCAGCCCTCTTCACCCCAGGCAGCCAGGCGTCAGCAGCTCCGGCTGTAGCAAGAGGTCTCCGTGGAGACGCCGGGACCCGCCCACCTGGCCCAATTCCGGCCACGTGCCATCACGTGCCGACCAATCAGGGCACGGAGCCCGCAGGCTCAAGATTCAAACTGCTGCGCGGCTGGCTCGGGATCTGCGCTGGCTCTGCCGCAGCCTTAGCTGTGTGCGGGCCATGGAGCACCGCATCGTGGGGCCTGGGCCTTACCGGGCCACCAAGCTGGTGAGTGAAGGTGCAGGGACCTGGACGGAGCCGCGGGCGCTGCCGTTTCCCAGCCTGTCCTTGGACAGCCAGCTCATAGTCAGCTCTAGCTTCTGTCTGGCGGGCTGGGCCGATCTGTGAAGGAGAACGAGTTTCTTCTGGGTCTGCGGTTTCTTTCTGAACGAAGCTTTAAAAAGGGATAAGGAGGCCTGGAGCCGAGCCCGTGGGGGGTGGGTACAGCATCGTTCCTGAGATGTTGCCTGGGTTCTTCGCAATAAACCGGGCCTCCAGATTGAAAGCACTACGAATATCAGGCTGATCCCCTCCTGCCTTTGTCTCCTTGAACCTACTGCTTGCAGCTGGGAGGGGAAAGACCCAAACCGAAACCCTAGGGCCACCACACCCGCTGTAACGCTCACCCTTTGCGGCAATTCAGACAAGGTGTGTCTCTTTCCTGAGCGACACTTGTTGACACTCCAAGAAGTGTCCTTTCTAACGGTGCTCAAAACAGAGGTGGATCGCCCTAGCATGTTTCTGGCCTCTGGCGTTTCTATCAGCACTGATCTAACTGAGGGATGGACCTTGGTGGGTAATCTGAAAGAGCCTTTGCAGACTCTACTGGTCCAGGGTGCTGCCTTTTCTCGTGGAAGGCAAGTTTAGTGTTCAAAGTTGTACTTGATCTATTTTATGACCTCGAGCATATACTTTGTGATTTCTGCCTCAGAGGATTACCATAATAGAATAAAGGGTGACACCTTGATAATGTTCATGACAAGTTTTTAGAGGACTTTTTATGGAAATTTGATGGTAAACTGGAAGGAAGGTAACTAACTCCTTGGTCTGTCAACTGCTGCTGGCCACATCTGACTTGGAATTGAGTCTCATTGCCCTTTGTGCCCTAAGGAATTTCCAGGAAAATGTACTGGAGTGGCAGAGTTACATAGTTAGTATGTGGCAAGTACAACTGGATCTGGAATTTAGTTGTCTCTAAACTCCCAGGCCAGTTGTCTTTATCGCACTACTTTTATGTTTTTATACTACATAGGAAGGAGGTGGAATAAATATCCTGGAGAAAAGAACAGCAAGCATATTTCAACACTAGGTGTTGCATCTTATAATTTGGCTCATGATGTTAAGTAAAAACAGTTATGTTGTGTGATTTCTTTAAGGGTCTGAAATAAGAGGCAATAATGTTTTTTAGTCACAAAACAGATCTGTTTTGTTTCTCCTTACTCTTATATTTATCTCTTCAAATATAACATGCCATGGGAAAAGATCACAATCTCAAGTTCTATCTTATTCTTTGTTGACATAGGATATTTTCTTTCTACTGTGTTGGGAATTGAACACAAGTCTCTACACTGAGCTACATCCTCAGCCAGAATATTTTCTTTCTAGAGGTGATTGAGAATGGTGTATTGCTAGATTACTTAAAGATGACAATTCAGAGCCAGGTGTAGTGGTGCACGTCTTTAGTCCCAGCTACTGTGGTGGCTGAGGCAGGAGAATTGAAAGCTGGAAGACTGCTTAGGCAACATAGCAATATCTCACCTAATTCTTTTTCTTTCTGAACACAGTAGCCAAATCACTACCTAATTATATTAGAAATAAGTGAGAGTAGTGTTTGTAAGCCGCAGCAACATCTTTTTTTTTTTTTTTTTTGGTACTGGGGATTGAACTCAGGGGTACTGGACCACTGAGCCACATCCCCAGCCGTATTTTGTATTTTATGTAGAGACAGGGTCTCACTGAGTTGCTTAGCGCCTCGCCATTGCTGAGGCTGCAATAGCTTTTTATTCTTCTTTTTTGTAGTACTTACGATTGGACTAAGTGGTGTTCTACTACTGAGCTTCATCACCAACCCTTTTTATTTTATTTTGAGACAGGGGCTTGCTAAATTGCTCAGAATGGCTTTGAACTTGTGATCATCCCGCCTTAGTCTTCTGAGTTGCTGGGATAACAGGCATGTGCTATCGTGCCTGGCTGACCAGGACTTTTTGGCGCAAAAATTCTAATGAGAAATGAAAGCTAGGTGTCAGCAGAGCATTAAAAAAAAAAAAAAAATCATCTGCAGACTGAGGCAGGAGAGTTGCAAGTTTGAGGCCAGCTTCAGTAACTTAGTGAGCCAGACCCTGGTGAAAAACAGCAAAAACAACCAACCAACCGACCCCAAATGGGATGTAGCACTCCTAGGTTCAATCCCCAGTACCAAAAATAAAAAATAAAAAATAAATCAATGATTTAAAATATGTGAAAGGGGCTGGGGTTGTAGCTCAGTGGTAAAACTTGTCATGAACACATGCCTAGCATGTGTGAGGCACTGGGTTCGATTCTCAGCACTGCATATAAATAAAATAAAGATCCACTGACAACTAAAAAAATATTTAAAAAAAAACAACAAAAACTTGCAAATTGCTTAAAGGTATGGCTGTGGCTTGAATGTATACCCCAAAAGTTCATGTTTGGAAACTTAGTCCCAAAGGCATTTGGAAGTAAGGTCTTTGGGAGGTGATAAGAATTTGAGAGGTCCTGAGGGTGAGGTCCCCATAATAGCATCAGTGGCAGTGTAAGAAGAGACACCTGAACTAGCATGCTTATTCTGTCTTGCCATGTGATGCCCTCTGCCATGTTAGATGCAGCAAGAAGGCTCCTTCACTAGATACTGGAGCTATGTTCTGGACTTCTCAGCTTCCAGAACTGTAGGCCAGTAAACAAATGTTCTCTCTCTCTCTCAATTCTTTTTAGTTATACATGACAGTAGTGTATATTTGGACATATTTATATAACATGGAGTACATCTTATTCTTAGCATCCTAGTATTGTGGTTATATATGATATGGAGGTTCACTGTGTTGTATTCATATAAATACATAGGAAAGTTAAGTCAGATTATTCTTTATAAATGATCCAGTCTCAGGTATTTTGTTGTAGTAGCAGAAAATGGACTAGGGTATGTGGAAAGGCTTTGGTGTTCATGCGGACTTAGTATAGTGAGCTCATCACCATAAGACAGGATTCCAGATCTTATCATCAGGCTAAGTACCTGAAAGGTATTTGCCAAATTGTATATCCTGCTAGGGTTTTGCTTTGGCTCTAGAGATTCTTTCTGACTGTAGCATAGGTTGAACCCCAAAATGTATTTTGGGAGATTATCCTGGGAATTGTACATATTTTCCACATATTTAAGGAACACTTTATCATTTGCAAAGGAATTTCACAGCCATAATCTCATTTAACCTGTCGACAAACTTGTGAGGTAGGTGAGTAGATAAATTAGTTGAAATTCATGGAGTCTTTCTGGGCAGGGCTTTTCTTCTATTTATATACATTCCTTTATCTACTTGGCTCTTTGGGATTGAACTCAATCACAAAATGAGAAGTAGTACCTATATGAATTGGTTGTCCTCATCAGCTGTGTAGTTTAGAGTAAATTCTTCAACTTCTGAAAGATGGTTATTTTGAAGATTATATATATAAAAGATAATGGGGAGAGAAGCTTGAAACCTATTTCTAGTTTACAGGGACAAAAAGGAAAGTCATTTATTCACGTTTATGTTTTAGAAGCAAAGAGTAGACGAGTTTTGTGATGGGTAGAATAATTCTAAGGGATGCTGAAAACATTGCTGGTGGTGCCACTGGAGTCTCTTGGTGGCGGAAAGACTGTAGCTATTTTTTTAAAAAAAATATTTTTAGTTGTAGATGAACACTATATCTTCATTTATTTTTTTTATGTGGGTGCTGAGAATCGAACCCAGTGCCTTACACGCGCTAGGCAAGCACTCCACCACTGAGCGATAACCCCAGCCCGGCTATAGCTATTTTTATATAGAGAGTGCACTTGGACACTTCCAATGACCACTCTGCCAGCTGACTAGTGGGATGCTGACTGAGTCAATGTTGTGTCTGTAAAGGTTCCAATATGAGCTGAATGAATCAACTTCCTTAATTCTAGACCTTTTGACCTCCTGATGTAGTTTCACACATAAATAGGGAAAAAGTAGCCAAGTTATCATGGAGTTATTGCTAAAATTTCTAGAGTGGTGAGAGTGGACACTGTTGTCTTATTCCTGATCTTAGAGGAAATGCTTTCAGTTTTTCTCCCATTCGGGATGATGTTGGCTACATGTTTGTCATGTGTCATCTTTATTATGTTGAGGTGTGATCCTTCGGTACCTAAATTGTTCAGGGCTTTTATCAGGAAGGGATGCTTAATGTTATTCAAGTGCCTTTTCTGCATGTATTGAGATGATCATATAATTTTTATCCTTGATACTATTTATGTGATGTATTGTGTTTATTGATTTGCATATGTTGAGCCAACTTTGCATCCCTGGAATGAAAATTACTTGATCATGGCATATGTTCTTCTTAATGTGTTGTTGAAATTGATTTGCAATTACTTTTTCTTCTTTTGGGGGGTACCAGGGATTGAACTCAGGAGTATTTGACTACTGAGCCACATCCCCAGCCCTATTTTGTATTTTATTTAGAGACAGGGTCTCACTGAATTGCTTAGTGCCTCTCTTTTGCTGAGGCTAGCTTTGAACTCAGAATCTTCCTGTCTCAGTCTCCCTAGCCGCTGGAATTACAGGTGTGCGCCACATTGCACCTGTCAGCAATTACTTTTTGTTGAAAAATTTTGGGTCTATATTCATTATAGATATTGGTATATAGTTTTCTTTTTTTGCTGTGTCCCTGTTAGTTTTGGTAGCAGGGTAATGCTGGCCTCATAGGATGAGTTTGGAAGAGTTCCTTCCCTTTCAATTCTAGGGAATAAGTCTGAGGAGCACTGGTATTAGTTCTTCAAAAGTTTAGTAAAATTCAGCAGTGAAACCATCTGGACTTGTTTATCTATGCTGGGCACATTCTGTTACTGATTTAGTCTCATTTCCATTTTCTTGAAGTTTTTAATATATATTTAATTTTGGAGGGGCAGGTACTGGGGATTGGATCCAGTGGAACTTTTCTACTGAGCTACATTACCAGTCCTTTTTATATTTTATTTTGAGGCAGTGTTGTTAAGTTGCTAAGAGTCTACTAAATTGCTGAGGCTGGGCTCAACCTGCAATCCTCCCAAGTTGCTGGGATTATAAATGTGGGCCATTTGTTTCTACATTTTCCAATTTATTAGCATACAGTTTTTCAAAATAATACCTAATGATCCTTTTAATTTCTCTGGTATCAGTTGTAATGTCTCCTTTTTCATCTCTAATTTAATTGTTTGGGACTTCTTCTTTTTTTTTTGTTTAGTCTAGCCAAAGGTTTGCAATTTTATCTTTTCTAAGAACCAACTGATTCTTTGATCCTTTATTTTTAGTCTCTATTTCATTTATTTCTGCAATAATTTTTATTATTTTTTCCTTCTACTGATTTTGGATTTGATTATTTTCTAAAACTTTAGGATGCATTTTTTTTAAAAAAAATATTTTTGAGAGCATTCTTGTTTTTGTTGTAGGTACTCATGGCTATAAACTTCACTCTTAGAACTACTTTTGTGATATCCCATAAATTTTGGTATGTTGTGTTTTCATTTTTGTTTGATTTCAAGGAATTCAAAAATTTTCCCTCTGACTTCTTCAGTGACCCATTCTTCATTCAAAAGTGTTATTCAGTCTCTTTGTGTTTGTATAATTTCTACAATATTTTTTGCTGTTGATTTCTAGTTTTATTCCATTGTGATCAGAGAACATGCAGGTTATTATTTCAGTTTTTTTTTTTTTAATTTGCTAAGACTACTTTGGGGCCTATTAAATTGTGTATTCTATGAAAAGTTACATGCACTCATGAAAAGAATGTGTATTCTGCAACTATTGGATGGAATATTGTGTAAATGTCTGTTAAGTTTATTTGATATCTAGTGTAACTTAATTTTGATGTTTTTTTGATGAATTTTTGGTCTTGGTTTATCTGCTGGTGAGAGTGAGGTATTGGAGTCCCACATGATTGTTGCATTGAGGGCTATTTCTCTCTTTAGGTCCAGTAGTGGCTGTTTCATAAAATTGGATGCTCTGACTTGGTGCATATTAATTTACTATTGTTATATCTTTTTAACAATTCACCCATTGAGTATTTATGTAGTGACCTTCTTTGATTCTATTTACTGTTTTCATCTTAAAGTCTGTTTTGTTAAGTCTAACTACTTGCTTTCAGATTCCATTTGTTTAGAATATTATTTTCCAATATTTTACTTTCATTCCTGTGTCTCTTTAGAGGTAGAGTGTGTGTCATGTATGCAGCGTATTATTGAGTCTTGTTTTTTAATCCATGCAGTCACTCTGTGTCTTTTAATTGGAGAATTAAGAACACTTATTTTCAGAGTTATTATATGGTATGGATCTCTTGTCATTCTGTTGATTTTCTTCTAGTGATTTGAATATTCTTTGTTCATTTCTTCCTGTCTTGTTCATCACTGTGGTTTGATGGTTTATTGTATGGATAATGTTTGATTCTTTCCTATATTTTTAAAATTTTCTGTATCTACCCTTCTAGTGGGATTTATTCTTTCATGTGCTATCATGTTGGTATATATTTCTCATTAACTTCTGGGTGTAGTGTTCTCATAAGGATCTTTTGCCAGGCTGGTCTGGTGGTCATGAATTTCCTTAGTTTATGCTTATCTTGGGATTTCTTCATTTCTTATTTGATTATGAAGGATAGCTTTGTTGGGTATAGTAATCATGGTTGGCTGTTACTTTCTTTTAGGACTTGAACTACATCATGCCATGCCCTCCTGTCCTTTAGGGTTCTGGCTGAGAAATCTGCTATTAGTCTAATGGATTTGGCTTTAAATGTGAGATGGCACTTCTCACTTGTAGATTTTAATATTCTTTGTTTTGTCACTTTGGCAGTTTGATTATCATATGTCTTGAAGGAGATCTTTTCTGGTCATTTTATTTGGGGTTTTAAAGACTTCGTGTACCTGGATGTCTATGTCTTTTCCATGATTTGGGAAATCTTCTGCTCTTATTTCATTGAATAGTTTTTCTATTTCCTTAACCCATAGTTGGTCTTCTTTGAGTATGCTGAATATTCAGATGTTTGATCTTTTAATGGTGTCTCAGAGACCTTGAATGTTCTCTTCATTCTGTATTTTTTTCTTTATTTTTGTCAGCATATACTATTTCAAAAGATATGTCTTCAAGCTCTAATACTCTTTCTCCCACTTGATCCATGTATTATTGAGGCTTTTAACTGAATTTTTAATCTGACTCATTGAACTTTTTTTTTCATTTCCAAGATTTTTGTTTGGTTCTTTTTCAATATCTCTCTAAGTGAATTTCTCATTCATATTCTGCATTATCTTCCTCATTTCATTCAACTGTTTATATGTATTCCCTTTGATTTTGTTGAGCTTTTAAAAAAATCATTCTTTGAATTCTTTGTCAGGCATTTCTTTCACTTCCTTGTCTTTGGAATCTGTTAGTAGAGAGGTATGAACTTTAGGTGTTATATTACCTTGTCATATTTTTTGTGTTTCTATGTTTAGATTTACACTTCTCTTTGCATGCCTATCTCTTTGACTTTTATGTGATAGCTTTCTTAGTAAGTGGTGTTCTGATGATGTGTCTTTTGGTACCAGTTTGTTGTGCTATGTTGAATTTATCTCTAGCTGTCCACTATAGTGTAATATCCCTGTTATTTCTTTGGCTGTGATTAGTGGATTTGGGTACAAAATATGTACCATATTGGAATTGGAGAGACATAGTGTCTTTGCAGTTCTTGCAAAAATAGGAACTTTCTGGTCATATAGGCAGGTGTGGTGTGGACAGCAGAGTATATGAGGTGTACCTTTTATGGTTACTCTTATAATGGGAGTGGCGGCCCCTATCAGGTGATGAGTGTTTCCTCAGGCACTGTTGAAGTTGGCTGTATTTCTTGAAAGTAATTATGATAGTGGTCATGGCAAAGGGCCTGAATCTCTTTAGACACTGGTGCAGATATGAGTACTTCATCAAGAGAATTGGGACCAGAATCACAGCTCCCCTCTCTATGGCACTCACATTCAGTCTTTACTGCAATGCGTGATCTGACAAGGTATAGGTATGGCCAATTTAGAGGACTTGCATATGTGTGGTGTCTGCTGCCATTATGGGGATGTCTGCCCAGGAATGGGACCTCAGACTCCTAGCTCTATCTGCTTGGGGACAGGTTGACAGCTGGGCACTTATGCTCCCTCTCTTCTTTAAGTAGAAGTGTCTACCAGAGTTCAAGTGGGACTGGGTTGTGGCTGGAGCTGGGTGCAGTTCCTCTTAACTGGGCTGGGAGTAGCTTACTGGTAGAGTACCTACTCATTGTAAGAAAGTCCTGCCTGATTTCCAGCATGGGGAAACAAAACAAAACAAAACAAAAACATAAAAGAAAGGGGGGGGGCAAAAAAAAGAAAAAGAAAAATAAACAAAAGAAAAAAACAACAGAAAAAAAAATTCCTCCCAGCCAATGTGCTTGAATAAGTAAGCAAGGGCAGATGATTGTGGCCTGTGCCTTGCGAAACATCCCTCTGGGTCCTCTTAGGCTGTGAAACCCAGGGGCAATGTGTTGGTCAGGGGCCCCATTACCCCATTCTTTCAGTTGTAGTACCCGCCAGGTATTAAACAGGAGTTAAGTCTTGGCTGAAGCTAGTTGAAATTCCTCTCAGCTGAGTTGATTGCCTGCAAGCTAGTGTGGAAGGCAGGCAGTGCCAGGTATAGATTTGAACCCCATGTGACTGTCCTGTCCCTGGTCTAAGAGGGTGGATTCCCCATTCCTCTGATTCTAGAGGGCTGTGTCTACCACTTCCCTCCCCTCCCTAAATCGAAGAACTCTGAGTGGATTTATTTCAGCTGCTCTCTTGAGCCAAGACCATCTCAGGAGGCAGCTCTCTGTTGAAGCGGTGCAGTGGAATGACTGCAGGGTCCCAGAGATGGGAATATGGAGGGGTTTCTGACCTCCAGAGCAGTACAAACTCAGACAATAAGCCCTTTCTCAAGATGTCTCCTGGCTATAGCTCCCTGGGGAATGCAGTGAACTTCTCTAAAGCTAGCCTGCTGTGCAGACCCCTAGGACTGTTGCCTGTTTATGCTGTATATCTGCAAGGTGCTGGCTTCTGCGTCAAGCCTGCTAGGACACTTTCACTTTTATTGTCTCAGAGGGGAGACTTCCTCTCTCCTGGCCATGGTGCTGGGCCACAGGCATCGGAGCACTCTGTTCTTTTTTTTTTTTTTTTTTTAAATTTTTTTAGTTGTAGATGGACACAATATCTTTATTTATTTATTTTTATGTGGTGCTGAGGATCGAACCCAGTGCCTCACACATGCAAGGCAAGCGCTTTACCACTGAGCCACAATCCCAGCCCCCACTCTGTTCTTCTTGCTATGCTTTTGTTCCAGATTGCCAGACCTCACCAGGTCTCCATCTTTTCGCTGTTGAATTGCAGTACTCTCTCATGGCCACTCACCTCTACACACAGCCACACACTTTGGTTCTATCCAGAGGGAGAACAGATGAGTGTTGGATGCCTCCTTGGCCATTCCTTACTCAATACATATTTTGAGGGTGAATAAATGATGAACTACCCTTGAAAAGTTGCTTTTTTCCCCTGGTGCTGGGGATTGAACCCAGGGCTTTGTGCATGCTAGGCAAGAGCTCTACCACTGTGATACATCCTCAGCCCTTAACCGTTTTTAAGTGTATAGTTCAGTGACATTAGGTACATTCCTACTGTTTTGCAGCTATTACCACCATCCATTCTAGAACGTTTTTAATTGAAGGCTGTAAATAAAAAATCTTTCAAGTTTCCATCTGCTATCCAAACGATTTTTTTTTTGGGTACCAGGGATTGAATTCAGGGGCACTTGACCACTGAGCCACATCTCCAGCCCTATTTTGTATTTTATTTAGAGATAGGTTCTCACTGAGTTGCTTAGCACCTTACTTCTTGCTGAGGCTGGCTTTCAACTCACGATCCTCCTGTCTCAGCCTCCTGGCTGCCTGAGATTACAGGCGTGCGCCACCACACCCAGCCCAGTTTTTTAAATGAACAATTATATTAATTGATTTAAGTATTTGGAATATAATAACTTAAAAAACCATCAGTTAATGACTAAGTGCATTTTTCCCTTTTTTCCCTAGTGGAATGAAACAGTGGAGCTTTTTCGTGCCAGGATGCCATTACGGAAACATCGTTGTCGTTTTAAGAGTTATGAACATTGCTTCACAGCCACGGAAGCCGTGGATTGGCTTCATGAGCTGCTTAGGTGCAGTCAAAACTTTGGTCCTGAAGTGACTCGCAAACAAACAGTCCAGCTGCTAAAAAAATTCCTGAAGAATCATGTTATTGAAGATATTAAGGGAAAATGGGGTCAGGAAGATTTTGAAGACAACCGTCACTTATACAGGTAATGGTGACACGTAAACCCTGAAGGAAGAATACACAGTGGATCTGGATTGCGTCTGTTGAAACTTCTTGACAGGAAAGAATTCACCTTGTTCAATTATTTGTGATCTAATAAGTGAACTAAATGTGTGGCTACAGTAAAACTTACTGTAATTTTTCTTGCCCCTTGGGCACCTAGGAGCAATCTTTAGTTGTAATGAGTTTTCAGTAAGCAAATTTTTTCATGCCTTCTGTTCACCTGGTTGCAATAACTTAGTACTTTTAGAGAGTTTGAAAGGGTAAAAATAGCTCTAGGTTCAATCAAGCTTTGCTGAGCCTTGGGGATTGGCATATTCTAGGGGTTAGTTGGCAGAATGTGTCTGATCCTTACATAGCTCAGCTTATATGAAGAATTGTGCTAGAATTCTCAGATTGACCATGTAAATTTGCTTTTCTCCAAACATTTTTTGTTCACATTTTAGTGCTATTTTATGATATGGACACTTACCACCAGATAATCCATGAGAAAATGTAGATCTTTTTCCTTATACTTCTTTCTTACTACACACTAGGCTATATATTACTGGAAATGTAGGAAACCTACCTTAGATTTCTGTTATGGGAGAAGACTAAAGAGGAATCAAGTCACACAAGCCCAGAAGAGAACTGTTATCTGCAGAGAAGCTTGCCAAAGGACTAAGAACTTGATAGGAAATGAAAGGAAGAAATGGAGGTTTATTGGCTTTCTTTTATTCCATCAGAGGAAAGAGACGTGTAATGAGCATGTTTCACTGGGACACAAAGCTTTGAGCAGGAAAAAACTTGGCTTTTTTTATACCTGAACCATTTCTTTGTCTCCATCTTGGACTAGCTGCTGAAAAAGGCAGAGAAGGGTGTAGGTGGGCCAAGAGCAGACATTGCTATATCTTTCTAGTCAAACTTTCTTATGGAGCTTTGTCATATAGCAAGGCTGTCTCTAGGTAGTTGTCTTTTCATTTGGTGGTTATTTCATTTCTGGTTTTGCTGATCCAACTTTTAATTAGAATCCTGGATGATAATAGCCTATTCTGGAATCGTAGTGCTTCTAGCATCAGGCAGTGGAAATTCTAGTCCTGGTTCTATATGCTACACTTCATTGGGGATTCTCAAGTGATTATTCTCTTGAGAAACTCTAATTGCTCATACCCCATCAAGATTTAGCTAGAACACTTCTGAAAGATTCTCTGGATGAGTGACTCCTAATTTGTCCCATTGTGACCTTAAATTGGATATCTCCTATTGAGTCCCATGAGACTTTTTTTTTTTTTTTATGGATACATTTTTTATTTTTTATTTTTTTATTTAAATGCATTTCAAGTCATAGTACATAAACAGAGCTCAGTTTTTCCATTTCTCTGGTTGCAAATCATAAAGAGTCACACTATTTGTGTCTTCATACATGCACCAGGGGTAGTAATGACCC
>CM053405.1:41996240-42023609 GCA_028644305.1 Xerus rutilus | reverse complement strand
TTTCCTTCTCTGTTGATCCAAGTTGTTACAGTTTTTACACCTATATGTGTATAGATTCCCTGCAGGGTTTCAATACCACTCTTTTATAGGGGGGATCAATATTGGTTGATCGCAATACAAGGAATAGATTCAAACCAAGTAGCTCCTAACAGCTCCCAAATACATTTACAGATTAGTCACGATATACACCAATTATGAGTTCTTTTACAATCTACTATGTAGCCAATGAGTTTGCACAAGGGTCTGTAGTTCCTATTGGTGGGCTAGGGACAGTGGAGGGTGGGGTGTAGGATAGAGTATTGGGGTAGTAGGAAGTGAGGATACGGTTATTAGATCTTAGAAAGCATGAAAAAGGAATCCAAGAGAGGCTGGCTATTAGTAGAGAGGACGACAGTGAGTTAGGGAGGACCGATAGGGAGGAAGAGATGAAGGGTATAGCAAGAAGAGATGATAGCAAGAAAAATAAAACATATGTAAGTGGGAGACACAGGACTATCTAGTACCCCTCCAGTATTCAGTTCAGAAATCCCAATCTACTATATCCCACTGTAAAACAAATCTTTGGATTCACAACTGTTGGGGATTAGAGGATAGGAGAAGAGTGGGAGAGAAAAGAGGGGAGGATAGAGAAAGAAAGGAAAGAACAGAGAAATAAAACAAAAAGATTAAACAATAGAAATATTAGGAGAAAAAGATAAAGGATAAAATGAAAAGTGATAGTAGATGAAAGTAGAAGAAGAAAGAGAAAAAAACAAAACAAAACAAAGAGTCTCAATGTGAATAAACAGGTATGTTTCCTTTCACCTCCAGTAGGTGGCGTTGTTTGTTGCTTGTTGGACTTTCTCCGCTGGTGTCTTGGGTGTGAGTTTCACAACCTGGTGAAATTCTGGGTTGCTGGCGAAGCCTTGCATCAAAGATTATACAGAGTTGCTGTCCAATGTCCCCCTTAGACTAGGGTCTCCAGAGGCTTGGGGTAGCAGTCTCCGATCTCCTGTTGTTTGGGCCCCCGTGGAAGTTCCTTTTAGCAGATCTGCGCCCTCCGCTGCTTTTGCCGTTCCTCAGGAACTCTGGAACAGAACTGAGGCGGACCCAAGCCGCCTTTGTGATGAGCTGCCTCGGCTAGTGTCTGTGGTGCGTCTCCTACCCTGAATTTGCGCTCCCCAGTGGCTGGCGGCTGGGGCCGCGGGTCTATGCGAACCACTGCTGTGGACCCTGTGTGGTTGAGTGGGCGCTGGAGCCAGGTATCTCGCGTAGAAGCAGTCCCCGCCCAGGGCGAGCCCTGAGTTGGGGCTCCGAGCCGCGGCTGCCGCACCGCCCACGCTCTCCGCCACCGCTGCTGCAGTCATGCTGTGGCGGTGTCTGCTGGCCCTGCTTACACGTGCAAGTGAAATTTCCTGTGGGAGTAGCTGTAGGGCGCTGCCAAAAAGCTGGGTGGGAGAAGGTTTTACCGCAATTTTTGATCTTTTGTTTGGCAAGACTGACCACTGCTTCCGTCTAAGCCGCCATCTTGCCCTGCCTCCGACCCAGGTTTTTTTCCAACAGGAATTTTGAATGAAATTCAGTGGGATCATTTTTTGGGGGGGAAATTTAATATCTTCACATCTTTCATCTTTTTTAGCATTAACATCTTTGTCATTTTTGTTGAGGAAATTTAACATCTTTGTAATTCGAGTCTTCCAAAATCATGAACATGACATATCTTTCTATTTATTTCAATGCTTCATCTCTCAGCAGTATTTTGTTTTAAATATGTAGATTTAAATATGTAGATTCTGAACATGTTTTATTAGATTTAGGTGCCAGCAGTTTTGTTTTTTGATACTATTGTAAGTGGTTATAGTTTTCCCTGTAAATTGTGTGCATTTCTTGAGTTCTAGATGTTTTATATATTTTTCTTCTGTTACAAATGGAATCTATTTTCTAAATAGTTATTTTAAATGTAAAATAAGAGTGTTTCAGATCAGCTCACATCTCCTTGTCTTCAAAATACTCATTTGATCTTTTACTCATCATGGAATCGTTACTCAGGGAAGATTTTTGAGGTTGGCGTTCAAAGTCTTCCTTAGTTTAGCGATTATTTTTCTAACTTAACCTCCCATTTTCCTTTCCTCAAACACTTTATGTTCCTAATACACCTTTAAGCAGTATTGTGAAATGTAACTGTTTTCCAGTATTTAGATGGTCACACTGGGCTTGAAAAGTATGTTAAGCAGGTTTATAGAGCCTAGTGAAACCCATCAAACTGCTGTAGATTTGTCTAACCCCTGAGTTTCTAGGAAACTGCAGCCCTAGAGAGGCCAAGCCCCATAATAATCAATATCTGACTTTTTTTTTTGGTACAAAACTTTAGGTTACAGAGGCAAAGAGACAGGTTGGCAAAAGGTATTGATGCTGCAAATTTCTGCTGATAGCAGAGGAATGGTTTTAGCATGTATTGTGGAAGGACTTTTAGGTTATTCTGAGATCTGTCATTTATCATTCAAGTTCGTTAAAGTTTAAAAACTGTTTTCTTCGTTGCTTACATGCCCTAGAATATTTTTATTGATTGATTAAATAATGGATTTTATTTTTTTCAAGTGAATTTACTGAAGGATAGTAGTTCTGGTTTGGATTACTTTTTAGTTGCTTTTCTTCTTCTTTTTTTTTTTTTTGAACCCAGGGTTGCTTTACCACTGAGCTACATGTCTAGTCCTTTTTATTTTATTTTGAGACAGGGTCTCACTAAGTTGCTGAGGCTGGCCTTGAACTAGTGATCCTCCCACCTCAGCTCCTGAGTCACTGGGATTGCAGGCGTATACTACCATGCCCAGTTTATAGTTGCTTTTCTTATATATTTGGTGCTAGGAGACCAGAGTTGCTTTGTTGGATGCTTAGCTGTGGCTGATTACTCTGTGGTCTTAGTTTCCTGGGTGTACAAATGTGAAGTTACAGTTTATTTATAGTGGACTTTATGATTCTAAAATCCATGATCTTAAATTGACAATTAAATGTATGATTTTTAAAGCCAAAATAAAGGTAGCCCAGTAGAGGGAGCTCTGCTCTTTTTCATGTTCTCAATTTTATTGAGAAATAGCTTTCATAAAGAGTGTATACTCTGTCTGAACAATTCATATAATAAAAATAAAGCAAAAGCCTGTTTACCCACAGTTTGCGTTATCTTTTGACAGATCATCAGTATCCCGACTTCAGTGTTCATTATTCCATTGTTTCTGCTGTTTATCGCTCTTGCTTGCATCCTTAAACAATGTATTCTTTTTGTCCTAAAGTATTTTCTCTGTTTTGAACTTTTATATAAAATATATCAGAGTATGCATTTTTCTCTTGATTTGTCCTTCTGTTTCTCATGGTTTTTGAGATCAATCCATATTGATGTGTGTGGTTATAGTTCATTGAATTTGCATGCTTATGCTGTATTCCATTCTATCAACATACCAGTCTATTTATCTGTTCTCCTGTTGGAGGAGATTTCAGTTGCTTCAGGTTTTGCTGTTATAAACAATGCTGCAATGAGCATTTATGGACATGTTTGTTTTTGCACACTCAAGTGTTGCTTTAGTATACCCAGAGTTACCTAGGAGTGGTAACTCTTTAGAGGATATATGCATGTTAAACTTTACTAGGTAAAGACAAACCATTTTCCACATTGGATATACTAAATTTTATTCTAGTAGTAGAAATATTTGATATTGACTGACTTAAATTTTTGCCAGCCTAGTATGCATGAAACACTGTCTCATTGTGATATTATTTTGAATTTCCTTCATTACTTGAGTATTATTTTATATGTTTACTCATCATTTCTGACTCCAGATCTGGAAATGCCTGGTTCAAGTTTTTGCCATTTTCTTCATATGTACTGCAAAGATCTCTCATTTTTTTTTTTTTTTCCTCGCTCCCTGTTTTTGTGGTGCTGGGGATTGAACCCAGGACCTTGTGTATGCTAGGCAAGCACCTTATCACTGTGCAACACTGCCAGACCTCATTTCTTTCTTTATGGTATTTCGATGAACAAAGAATTTATTAATTTTGTTTTAATAACAAAGAAGTTACTAACTGAATGGATCATTGTTTTTCTTTATTATGCATGGTTTTAGTATCTTACTTAAAAGGTCTCTTCATTATCCAAGGTCAGAGAGATATTTTCTTACGTTGTGCCCTAAGTTTAATGGTTTTGTCTATGATTTTTTTTTGAGAAGATATTAAGGGTTTTTATTGTCAAAACAAGTGGTCACAACAGAAGACTATAAGTAAATAATGATTTTTATATGTGGTATGAATTAGGGATTGTTTTTGTTTTCTATTGCTGAGAAACAATGTACCCCAAACTTCAGTGACTTAAAGTGGCCATTTTATTTTGCACATGGTTTTTGTGTAAAGAAGTTAGAAAGAGGGGCTGGGATTGTGGCTCAGTGGTAGAGTGCTTGCCTCGCATGTGTGAGGCACGATCCTCAGCACCACATAAGAATAAATAAATAAAATAAAGATATTTGTGTCCATCTACAACTAAAAAAAAAAATAAAAAAAACAAAAAAAGAAGTTAGAAATAGCCAGACGCTGTGGCTCATGCCTATAATCCAAGGGCTAGGGAGGCTCGTGAGTTCAAAGCCAGCTTCAGCAAAAGTGAGGTGCTAAGCAACTCAATGAGACCCTGTCTCTGAATAAAATACAAAGTAGCTCTGGGGATATGGTTCAAGTACCCCTGAGTTCAATCCCCAGTACCACCTTCCCCCCTGGGAAAAAAAAAGTTAGAGCTCAACAAGCAGCTTATCTCTTATACACAATGCTGGAGTTGGGGTAGAAAATTTACTTGTAGGATAGCTTTTTCTAACAGATGTGGTACCTTTGTGCTTCTGGCCTCTCTACATGAAGTTTTTTTGTAGGGTTTCTCCCTATCATTGTGCTTCTTGCAGCATGACAGTCTTAGGGTAGTATCTATGCTCACATGGTGGCTGGCTTCCAAGAGGTTGTATCTCAAGCATGGGCATCCTAAGAGCAAGTATTTCTAACAGGTGAGAAGAGAAAACTGCCGTGAAGTTAAGATCTATGCCTGGAATTGACACAGCATCCATCACTTCTGCTGTATTCTATTTGTCAAAGCAATCACATGGCCCACTCACATCGGTGGGGAGGGGTATAGAGAAACAACCCCTTTCTGTTGATCGGGGAGTGTCAAAGTCCATATGGGATGGGAAGAGCATAGTGATGGGGGATATGGTTGTGGCCATCCTTAGAAAATACAATCTGTTTTTGCCTCTGGCCACAGCATTCCCTATCATTTCCAAACTACATTTATTCTGTCCAATAAGACTCCCAAGTTTCATCCCATTATGACATCACATGTAATGATCACTGGTCCATAGCACTTCTGAAATGCAATTGGATACATGTCTGCTATTCCTTGATTAGGTAAAATTCGGTTTCCCTGAGAGTGAGTCTGTAGCATTCCTGGCTCTATCTCCTGGACTTTTGGAATGGCTTTCTTAGATACTTTCTGCTTATAGACGCTAAAGTGTCTTGGCTGCTCATATCATTTTGAAATGTCCAAGTGGCTGTGATTTTCAGTTTCTGTTTGAATGTTGGAAGTGGATAGCGATTCAGCTAGGCTTAAGAATGTTGACATGTTGAGCTTTTGCACAGGCAATGTAGTTCTGTGGAAGAGTATCTGTTGAGCAGGGATTGAACTCAGGGGCACTGGACCACTGAGCCACATCTCCAGCCCTATTTTGTATTTTATTTAGAGACAGGGTCTCACTGAGTCACTTAACACCTCACTTTTGCTGAGACTGGCTTTGAACTCTCAATCCTCCTGCCTCAGCCTCTTGAACCACTGGGATTACAGGCGTGCACCACCACGCCTGGCCCCACAAAGATTTTTTATAAAGAATTTTTTAACTTTATTGTGAATCTTATTGTGGTTTGCTCTACTCAATAAAATCACATGAATCTCTTCTGTTTTGGGCTTGTAGGAGGTCTACTATGGTATGATAACCTTAAGATTCTTAGAAACCAGCCAGCCTCAGCAAAGGCGAGGTGCTAAGGAACTCAGTAAGACCCTCTCTCTACATAAAACATAAAATAGGGCTGGGGATGTGGCTCAGTGGTTGAGTGCCCCTGAGTTCAATCCCCGGTACCCCCCAACCCCCCCAAAAAAAAGATTCTTAGAAACCCGTGATATTAAATATAGTTGATCTTTCTGTCCTGTCATAGATGTCCTAGAACCCCTGGAATTTTATGAGTGATATGAGTATATTGTTATTCATAGTGAGCATCCCAGTTAAGTCAGTGAGATTACTTAGGGTAATGTCCCTGGATAACTTCAGGATAGGGCTAGTTTTAAGAAAAACAAGTGATTAGAGAATTAGAGTTGGAACTTTCAGCCCCACCCATCAACCCTTGTAAAGTGGGGTAGAGGGGTTGGAGATCAAACTGTAGGATTGAGCTTCTGAGTTGCTAAAGCTGCAGCAGCACCAGGAGGTGCTGGGAGAACTGTGCACCCAGAAAAGGTTTGAAAGCTTTTCACCCCTCAGACATCATCCTAACCATCTCTGCATCTGACTTTTCATCTGAGGTTTTTTTTTTTTTGGTACTGGAGATTGAACTCAGGGGTACTTGACCACTGAGCCACATCCCCAGCCCTATTTTGTGTTTTATGTAGAGACAGGGTCTCACTGAGTTGCTTAGTGCCTCACTGTTGCTGAGGCTGGCTTTGAACTCGCGATTCTCCTGTCTCAGCCTCCCAAAGTGCTGGGATTACAGGCATGCCCCACCAGCGCCCAGCTTCATCTGAGTTCTTTATAATAAACTGGTAAACATATATAAAGTGTTTCCCTGAATTCTTTGAGCTGTTATAGCAAATTATTGAACGGGGGTGGGGGACATAGTTGGTGGTAGTAGAGGCTCCAATTTACAGCTGGTTGATCAGAGGTACAGATGACAGCCTGGGATTTTTAACTGACATCTGAAGTAGGAGTCAGTCTTGTGTGATTGAGTCTTTAATCTATGGGACCTGACACTGTCTCCAAGTAGATAGTGTCAGAATTGGATTGAATTATAGGACACTCTGTTGGTGTCCCCTGGAGAATTCCACGCACTTTTGGTCACAGAAGTATTCTGTGTTAAATGAGAGAACAGTAAGGAAATAAACCAGAGTAGACTAGAGTTAAAGCTTTTGTTTTTTGTTTTTGTTTTTTTCCTTTTATGAAATACTGTTAATTTAAGTGAGTTAGCCTGTAAGGTACTGTGTCCAATCTTTGAGTTTTAACAAAAGTCTTATACACACATGCTTGTGACTACCCTGAGACCATGTTTTACTAAGAACACCTTGGATTTTATCTTTGTATACAGCCATTTTACTTTGAGAACCTTTACTGACAGGGATTGAGAATGAGAAATAGTTTTGTTTTTGAATCATCCAGTCATGGCCCCTTTGTCTTTCCTCTATATCTGCTTAAAAAAAAAATCAGTTCCTTCACTAGTTTATCTTTATCCATATTTTGTCACCACAGCTAAAAGAAACCAGTTTGTGCTTTCATCATTCATCCTGGAAGACTTCTTAGGCAGGTCCACCTTTTCTTTTTTCCATGTTCCTGCAGGCAACAGCCGTGCTGAGATTTGTGCCACTGCGCCCATATGGATCTTTCCTCCAACTTCCAGTAACAACGTCCTTACTGTTCTTCCAGGCTCTACTAAGAGGTCCTCCTGAGTCCCTTTCGGCCTTCATTCACTGCCTCCTCCTGATGCAAATGCCATAGCTTTCTGTTCTAGTTATCTTCTGTCACGCAGTAAAACTATGCCAAATGTAGTGGCTCAAAATTACTCTTGTAATTTTTACATAATTAAGTGGTTCAGGAATTGGGGAGCTGAGGTGGGCATCATCTGGGGCTGCGGAGGCTGGAGACTCCACCCTCGGGATGACTTCTTTTTCACAGATCGGGAGCTCTGGAGCTCCGGAGCTCCTTGACTCAACTTCTTTCTATGTGGTATCTCATCTTCTAGGACCTGTCTCACAGCATGGTGGTCTCAGAGTAGTTATACTGTTTACATGACTACTGGTTTCTAGGAGGAAGCTTTGCAAGGATTTGTGATATGAGTAGGGGCATTCAAGAGGCAGGAAGAGTTCTGGTCACTCAACAACTAGTACTTTTGCCATATTCTACTTATTTCAAAGCAATTAGAGGGGCTCACCCAGACACAAAAGGGTGGAGAAATACACTCTGTACTGCGATGGTAAGATCACAGTGCAGAAGAGCATGCGGATGGGCTGTATGGTTTGTAAGCATCTTGTAAACACCTTTGGAAATGCGGCAGTCTGCCTTAGGGATGCAATTTCATTTTTAATCAAGGAATAACCAGGGGGCTCAATACCATTTATTGAAAAGTTCATGCTTTCCTATTGACCTGAATTGTCTACTCTGTCATAAATCATGATTCTAAATATGAGTATGTGTTTATTTTTGATTCTTTTTGTTTTCACTCGAGGCCCTTCTGCAGGGACATTTGGCAATGTTAGAGAAATTTCCTGTTGTCGGAAGGGATACCTCAGAGAGTGCTACTAGTAGTGGTAGAGAGCGGTAGAGGCCAGGGATGCTGCTAAACATTCCACAGTGCACTGGGCAGCCCCACAACAAAGAACTATGTGGCCTAAAATGTCAGTGATGCTGCAATTGAGAAACCGTGCTTGGTGTCATCAGTTCTGCCTTAACACGTTGTCTTCATGAGCCTTGGAATATGGTAGGGCAAGTCACCCCACACTGTTTTTCTTCTTTGAAAATGCATTGGTAATTTTTGTGTTTTGTTTTTTGTATTTCCATATAAATGTTAGAATCTGTTAATCACATTTCATTAAAAACTCTTTGTATTTTAACAAAATTTCATTGTAAACTGTAGATCTTCATGTATATCTACATCTACATGGAGGAAATTGACATTTTGTGATATTGAATCTTCTTATTCACCAACCTGGTATATATCTATGTTAACTTCTTTAATGTCTTCTAATAAAATTTCATAATTTCCTTACTAATGGACTTGTAAATATTTTGTGCAAGATGGTTTGCTCTCTTGGCCAGTTGTGAAACTTTTAATAAGTTGCTTTCATTTCCTGGATCTTAGTTTACTTGTGTAAAAATGTGATATTTGAACTGGGTCATCTCTAACAGGCTTTCCAGCAATGACTAAATTAAAATGTTAAGATTAAGTTAATATCTTTTAATGCACAGAATAAAAGTAGTCCACTGGAGGGAGCTCTTCTGCATTTTTGTCTCCAGCAAGATTGCCAGACAGCTGTGATAATAGCATTCCTGCTATTGATAGCCACAGATGTCACTCATGGCAAAGATTTCATCTTCTCAGGGTGGGTGGAAAAGTGACTCCTTAACATCTCTTCAATCATTGTTCTGCACATAAGAAATTCTGCTTTGGTCTTTGGAAGACATTACTTGTTTCTGGGTATGGAAATGAAAGAAGCATATTTTTGAATCTAGAAAAAATTAATACATCATTCATTTTAATTCTTTTATTTGACAAATGAAACTTTTCTTTTTTTAAATACATGACAGTAGAATGTATTTTGACATATTATACATATATAAGGTACAGCCTCCCTTTCTTCTGGTTGTAGATGATGTGGAATTACATTGGTTGTGTATTCATATATGACATAGGAAAGTAATGTCTGATCCATTCCACTGTCTTTCCTCCTCTCATTTCCTCGCCCTTCCCTTTGTTCCACTTTGTCTAATCCAAAGTACTTCTATTTTTTTCTATCCCTATACCCCACGTTGTGAGTTAGCATCCATATATCAGAGAGAACATTTGGCTTTTTGTTTTTTGGGATTGGCTTATTTCACTTAGCATGACAGTCTCTAGTTCCATCCATTTACCAGCAAATGCCATAATTTCATTTCTCTTTATGGATAAGTAATATTCCATTGGGTATATATACCACAATGTTGAAAGGCACCAAGGCTGGTTCCATAGTTTAGCTATTGTGAATTGAGCTCTTATAAACTTTGATGTGGCTGCATCACCTTAGTATGCTGATTTTAAGTCCTTTGGGTATACTGAGGAGTGGGACAACTGGGTCAAAGGGTGATTCCATTCCAAATTTTCTGAGGAATCTCCATACTGCTTTTCATAGTGGCTGCACCGATTTTCAGTCCAACCAGCAGTGTATGAGTGTACCTTTTCCCCCACATCCTCAATAACATTTATAGTAGTTTTATTCTTGATCATTGCATTCTGACTGGAGCGAGATGAAATCTCAGTGTAGTTTTAATTTGAATTTCTCTAATTGCCAGAGATATTGAACTTTTTTAATATATTTGTTGACTGATCACATTTCTTCTGTGGAGTGCCTATTTAGTTCCTTTGCCTATTTATTGATTGGGTTATTTGAAACTTTTCCTTTTCAAAGGCCATATAGATCGTACATGAGAAAGCCAAGTCTGGAACCCAGGTCCAAAATTTTTTACACCATATTTGAGAGAATGGAGTGGGAGAGTAAGCCGTGGCTTTTGGTGGTGGAGTAGGAATTGTGTTTAAGTTTTAACAGACTGGGAGGTGAGTAGTCTGTGAATTCCTGGGATTATATGCAATATTATATGTGTATGTGAATGTACTTTGTATATTTAAGTACTGTAGTTTGGCTGGAAATAGAACTTTTGTCATGATTGTTGGCTTCCAAGAAATCAGATTTGAGTTCTATAAGCCAGACTTTGCTTACAAAGTGGCACACCTTTGACTGGCTTTAGAGATTCATATAGTTTGGACTCCTGGGAAAACACTTTGTTAACTTGAGTACCAAAAATTTAAGCTTTCAGTTTATTTATCTTTCACTTGATTTAATCATTTTCAGATCTCAATTTTTTTTTCTTACTGTAAAAGTAGTTATTAGATGTTCTTTTAGAGAAGATGAAACTCAACTTTTCTCCATTAGTTCTCTCTTTTCAAGTCTCTGGAGACTGCTTTTTGAAATGTCTCTCCATAGTGCTCTTACTATTTATGATTCTCTGGATTTACCTTGATATAAACATTCCTTGAAAAGTATAGACATTTTAAAATTCTTTTTTTCCACAGTCTTCTCCTCCTTCTCCTTCACAGGGGATGCCTAGCCCTGTGTATGCTAGGCAAGTGCTGTTCCACTGAGCTATACCCCCAGCCCTGTAATGCATTCCCAAGGTGTTCTTTTCTAACAAGTTTATATATATATATATTAAAAAAAAAACACTCTGAGAAAAAAATAAATATTTAGTTTTAGTTCTTTATCAGGTGTGGTGCAGAGCAGTTTAGAGAGCTGAAATTTTGTGGGCTTGTGTGTGCTTATCTGGAAAGTGATGTTACTGATATGCAGTATCATATCAGTACTGCATCAGTACTGGGAACAGGGAAGCTGTATAGAAAGGCAGAAGAAGGATATTGGGCAGCTTTCTAGCTCCTTCTGGACAGATTTCTAGACTGAAGCTTTAATCTTAGTGTAAGTGTTAGATATTCAAAGGAAGGAGGATTAATTTTTATTAGAAGCAGTAATAAAAGTGATTGCCATGCCAAATGACTTCCATATTAATGTGTTCTTTAGTAAGTATTATTGAGGATTTCTCTATCAGTGATTTCTGTTTCTATAAGTATTGGCTTGAGTTATGCAGCATTAAGAATTTCAAGCTGAGCAAAACAAAGGACCACGCCTCCCATTAAGACCATTTTTAATCATGAAAATCCAATGACAAGGGAACAAGTTTTATTTATTTTTTAAAGTATCACATATTTGATAGCTATTTTTCTCCATAAATTTTATTTGAGGGGCATAATGAATGTATTTTTAAAAATTATGTAATTATGGGGTACCATTAGCCATGTAATAATTTGATGAAGTATAAGCTTATTTATTATCTGAAGTGTAGAATTCTTATGTAAAATGTGGGGACTACTATTAAAATAGTCTGGTTTTCCCATTTATTGTAATAATAGAGCATTTCTTCTTGATTTTCAGATTTCCTCCTTCTTCACCCCTGAAACCATATCCAAAGAAGCCCCCACACCGAAAGAATGTTATTAAATTTCCAGAATGGAATGATCCCCCACCAGGCATCTCACAGGAGAACATTCCAGTGAGGCCAGTTGTGCTGGTAAGTGCTGTGACTAAAAAACAGAGCTGGCGGAATCATCTGATAGTGCCCAGGATTGGTCCAGTTCCTTCTGTTAGTGCCTTATGAACAATGGCCTTGAAGTACTATAAGACAGTATCATACCTGTCAATAGCTCAGAGAGTTAAGAAAGAAAGATTGGCTCTTACATTTTTTCACTCTTACCCATTGACAGCTGGATAGAATAAGTGGTAGCTGTTTTCTTATGTTCGGTCAGAGCAAATATCTGTTAAAACTCCCGTTGCAATTGTTTCTTTCTTTCTTTTTTTTTTCTTCTTGTCTGTTCCATGACTTACTCCTCTTCTATTTTTTTCTCCTGAAGTTTGTTATTATTACTAGTTGAGAGTGAGAAGGGTTGGGCATGATACATTGTGGAATGACCCCTGATACAATATATGAACAAAGGTAGATTCTTCTAGTCTTGGAAAACCTCAGCTCAGTGTGGATTAGACTCATTCTTCTTTTGCAGACTTTCTCTTTAAAATATCCCCAGTAGATGACAACCAAGATTGAGATAATGCTAAAAAAGAAAATATAGAGAAAAACTTTGATAAGGTGATTTTAAAAGAATTTTGTAACACTATTTTTTTTAAGTTAATCTAGTCTTATGAGACGAGATATCCAAAATAGTTTTGTTTGTAAAGATATGATGAAACTATTTTTAAGCAGGGTAATTAAAAGAAACAATGTTGTTTTTTGTTTTTTTCCTGAAGAGATTATATTGTCTCATTTTGGAGAAAATAGTTAAGAAGCTTAAATTTTTATCAAAACAATTCAAGGGAAAGAGTGGCACCAGTGATCAAAATGGAGATTCTGCAGGGACATTGTGGATGTGTCAGGAACGGTGATGAATGTGGTCTGAATTTGGTGATAAAGATGGATGGTAGTAAATGTGTCTCATGGGCAGATGGGGACAATGGCCCTGGAACTTAGAGGAGAGGCTATATTCAGAAGTCCTAAACTTACTTATGCAAAAGATTTATCATGTGTCCCTGCATGCCAGGCATCATGCGAGGCTCTACAGAGACAGTAATGTGTGACAGTTTTTATTCTAAAAGAATTCGCAGTCTAATGAATCACATGATACAAAGTACACGGAAGAGTGAGTGCTAGTAGAGGACTATTTATTTCCAATTAGGAGTACTTAGTCAAGGTGCAGTCAATAGTTCCTGTTCTGTCGAAAATTAAAATATAAACTTTAAGAGATCAGATACCTTTTTGAGAACATTTGTATTTAAACACCTAACCTGACTGTAGAGTTGTTATTCAACAGTCATTTCTTCATTTTAAACCCATCTAGTGTTGTTTATAGAATCTCATGTCAATGTGCTTTTATGTCACTGGTGTAATGACTCCCTTTTCTGTTCTCCCTGGTTCTGTGAAGTTAAAATGTTCTTGGTGATCCCGCTAGGAAGACCAAGTGTTTAATGGTACATCTGAAATCATTGTTCAGGGCTTTGTACCAATAATAGCAACTATTTTCAGTTTTAAATTTCTGGGGAGAGGGCTGGGATTGTAGCTCAGTGGTAGAGCGCTTGCCTCGCATGTGTGAGGCACTGGGTTCGATCCTCAGCACCACATAAAATAAATGAAGATATTGTGTCCATCTACAACTAAAAAAACAAAAATTTCTGGGGAGATCTGAAGTGATATGCCGGAGTCCCAGATTCACCAGCCTCTTCCCTGCTTAAACCTGTGTTTCTCCCTGGCCATCTGGACTATCTCTTTTTGTTTCCTTGTCACTTTTGTCCTGCCTCTGCTTGTACCCCACGCCCCAGCCCCTTTACTGTAGGGAAGGGGCTGAACTCCCTGTTGGTTATACAATCATTCCACCAAAGCCTGGGCTCCTGCTTCTTAGGATAGTTCACAGAGGAATGGCAGAACAGGATGTGTCCCCAGTGGGGCCTTGATGAAGCTTTAGAAAAATGAAATTATCAATAAATAAACAGCTCATATTTCTTGAAAAACTCAAGCTTGTCGTTCTTTTCTGTTATTTTAGCTTTTTCTTTCTCTGCCTTCCGTTTGCTTGTATTGTTTTGTTTTGTCTATCTTGCATAGCCATTATATAAAACCAAACCAAACTCGAACAAACAAAATAAAATAAAGCAAATATGGGTATTTGTTGTGTTTGCTGAATGGCAAATACAAATACTGTAATGTGAAGGGTAAGTGTGTGGGTTCTGGAGCCAAACTGCTGGATTCAAATCGTGGCTTCTCTGGGTCCTGGCTGTTTTAACTTGTGTCTCTGTATCATCCATGCGCTTGTGTCTAAGTTCTCTGATCAGTGAAACTAAGATACTCATCCCTCCAACGTACGGTTGCTGTGAGAATGGAGTTCAGTTCATACCTACAAGGTGCTTAGAACATCTCCATTATGTATTTTAAGGGGTACCCAATATGTTTTTGATTTGAAAAAACAAAAGGTCTTAGGAAAATTTACTTTCAATAGGGTGGAATTCATTTAATACTGTACATGTAAAATTTGTATTGACTCAGTAATGTATAATACATGATATAGTATAGATATTTCTGAAATAGTATGAAAGTGAGGTTAATTTTGTATTAATTTGCTAAGAAAAAGAACTCAAAAGTTTGTTATTTTCTTGATATTATATAACTTCAACTTAGGAACATTTAAGAAGTCTCATTTACTGCTAAATTATAGAAAGCTTAGTTATAGAGGAACTATTATACATTTTTACATTGCTACCTGTATCATGAAATATGATGGCAGTAATACATTTCAAGGCGTAGAGGTATTTATCTCAAGGGAAAGGAGAACTCTTTTATTTAATGACCCCAAACACCTATTGCAGATTCCCCAACTGTCTTTCATTGTGTTTTTCTAGTTATAATAAAAAATAACAATTCAGATTACTTTTTAGCACTACTTAAGGTAGTACAAGTCATACCTAAATCATGTTATCCTTTCTTGATTAAAATATATTTCAGACTGGGGTTGTGGCTCAGTGGTAGAAGGCTTGCTTAGCACGTGTGAGGCACTGAATTCAATCCCCAGAACCACATAAAATAAAAACAACAACAAAAAACCCAACTAAATAAACAAAATAAAGGTATTGTGTCCACCTACAATTAAAAATATTTAAATATATATATATTTCAAAGGAGAAAAAAAGTGCTTTTTTCTAGCACCTGGTACACAGGTTGTCAGTATTAAGAACTATTACTATAATAAATTTATTTGATAGAATTGTTTATAGGCAGAGAAAGAAGAAAATGAATTATTCAATATCATCTAGGAAAAGTTACTATTATTGATATTTTTGTTGTGTATCCATTTTTCCATTAATGTTTTTAACACAGAAGTGAGGTGGTGCTGGGCTGTATTGTAGCTTGAGTTGTTTACTTACAACATGTGCTATGCTCCTTGTTTTCATGTTTTTCAACCTCCAACTTTTTTTTTAAAGTAATCTTTATTTTTTAATGTTATTTTTATACCTCTATTTTATTTGTTTATATTTATGTTGTGCTGAGGATCGAACCCAGTGCCTTAAGAATGCTAGGCAAGCGCTCTACTACTGAGCTACAGCCCCAGCCCTTCCAACATTATTTTTAATGTCTGTGTCATGTCTAATATAAAAGTGATATTATACTGCTCTACTCCTTTACTGTTAGGTATTTACAGTATTTCTAGTTTTTCAACATATAAACAATGTGGTAAGCAATACCTTTACAGATAATTATTTGAATATATTCATGAGTATTTTTTTTTAGGATACATTTGTAAGTAGACTTGCTAGACAAATGTTGTTAACTATGTCTTTCTTCTAAAACACCTGTTTTAGATGCTTAGAAATTCACACATCCATGTGGCCTTTGAATTTCTTTTGTAGTTCAGTAATTCTTTAAAAGCAAAACCCAAAACTCAATTTTAAAAAATCCTAGAGAATTTGTTTTTTTTTCTATTACTTTCGAAAAAAAATTATTATAGAAATCTTTGTAAGTGATCCCTTATATGTATTGCTGGTTTTTTGTTTTTTTTTTTTTTTTTTTTTTTGGTACCGGGGATTGAACTCAGGAGGATTGACCACTGAGGCACATCCCCAGCCCTATTTTGTGTCTTATTTAGAGACGGGGTCTCACTGAGTTGCTTAGTACCTCGCCATTGCTGAGGCTGGCTTTGAACTCGCGATTCTCCTGTATGTTTGCCTTTTAAAGGCCCGAATTCTTCTCTGTGATAATGAAAAGAAAGTTTTATAACTTATGTCTAGGAGCCTAAATGTGAGAAATGAGTTCCTAAGAATAATGTGGCAGAGCTGAGTGACTTGGGGCAAATTATTTAACCCTTCTTAGCTTTAGTTTTTTCCTCTGTGGAAAGGGGTTCATTCCTTCTCTTTTGGTATCCTCAGTTGTCCTCGAGCTTTTGTTTCTCATTTGGCATATGCCAGTTTTGGGCTGCTTTCCAACACTGTATTTATTTGACATTTGCTTATAAAAAGTAGAAAATTTTTGAAAGTAATGTACTTAAGTTTTATTTTAATTAATCACTCAATTGGGACAGTATGTGTATTTGAATAGGTATTCCTCAACTTAATTTTAAATTAATAAAAATTTATTTTACTAGCTGGGCACAGTGGCATATTCCTGTAATCCCAGAAGCTTGGGAGGCTGAAGCATTAGGATCTCAAGTTCAAGGCCAGCCTCAGCAACTCGGCAAGACCTTGTCTCCAAGAAAAATTATTTTGCTGAGTGTGGTGGATCATGCCTGTGGTTCTGGATGCTTAGGAGGATGAGGCAGGAGGATCCCTTGAGCCCAGGCAGTCCAGACAAGCTTGTGCAATATATTGAAATCCCATTTCGAAAAATAATAATAATAGTACTAATAACATTAATCTCACTGCTGCTTCATTGATTAGTTGGAACTTCCATAGTAAATGTAGCTAGATACTGTCATGCTTACTGCTGTTGTTCTTTTATAATTCATAAACATTCATCTATGCTATGACCTAATCTTAAGAGTCCTTTATTCCTTTCTCCGTGGTCCACACAAAGGAAATTAGTTTGTAATTTTAATTATTATTTTAAATCAAATTATGCTGATCAAATCATAACCTTTATATTGAAAAATTTATTTTCTCTCTTACTATTCCTTCTCCTTCTTTCCCTCCTTCTTATCCCCCTCCCAAATTAGAATTCTGAGATGTGGTTCAAGCGTCACAGCATTGCTATTGGAGAGGTGCCTGCTTGCCGCCTTGTTCACCGCAGACAGCTGACAGAGGCCAATGTAGAAGAGATATGGAAGTCTATGACGTTATCCCAGTATGTACATTTGATATCAGTGAGAAATTTTAGTGGTTTTTGTTTCTGTTGTGCATCTTTGCTATTCTCTGCATATTTAATTTCTGAAATTATGTAAAAAAAATCTCAACTTTTGCCTAATTTGTACCTATGTTGTTTAGCAAACAATTTAAATTCTGAGAATTTTCTATTGTTATTTAAAGAGGAGTTTAAGAGTTTAGCTTTCTAATAACACTGAAGTCTTAGTAAACACAAGGGAAAATTTGGTCTCATGTATGAAGCACTATAAGTATAATTGAAGTTAACAGTATTACAGCAATATTTTTTCTCTCACAAAGATTCACTAGTAGCAGTTTCTTACCATTGGATAAATTAGTTTTTGATTTTATAATATTTTTTCTTATAAAACTACTTTCTTGGAATTCAAAGTATTGTATTACTAAATCATTGAAATAGTATGTTCATGGCAAAGGATATCTTTTAAGGTTTTTTAAAAAATTATATTCCATTTCTACTAATTTTGCCCTCAAAGATTGGGTATAGGGCATGAAAATAATGCCCTTTAAAGACTGACAATTTGCAGCACCAGGTTTATAGATTAATAATGATTATTTTTTACCTTCTAGTTTACAGAAAATCCTTGGCTTGGACTCCTTAGAAGAAGTTTTAGATGTCAAATTTGTCAACTCCAAGTTCATTGTCCATAACGTCTATAGCGTCAGCAAGCAGGGAGTGGTCATCCTCGATGACAAGTCAAGTGAGTGCATGAAGACCACTTGTTCTTGGCCGACCCAGCACATTGGCTGTGCAGATCCATCAGCTCCTATTTGACCCTTTCCTAAATCTTAAGCAAGTTTATCCTCCCATTCCATGTATCTTTCTCTCATTGCACAATACTTAAAAAAAAAAAAAAAAAAAAAAAAAACCTTTTGGCTAATTTTTTTGGATTAAGAAAATGTCATGGAAAGAATGAGTGTCCAGAAGTGAGAGCCTTGGAAGAATTCATCTAGAGGAGGCTAGTTCATTGTAAGCTCCCCACCCCCACAAGGAGAGCACTAAGTGGTTCCATGTTATCTCTAGGTAAAATCCCCGAAAAGTAAGTATGTTTAAGACCTAATCTAGTGAGTTAATTTTAGTGTGGGTGCTGGAGTCTGACTGCCTTTAGCTTCTGGCTCACCTTTTCATGATGTGTGTCAGATTATCTGGTATAGTCTTGATTTATAGCATTTTTTAAAAAGGTATTTATTTAAATGTTGAGGGTATTTCATATCTTTTCCTTCTGACCCATTTATAAATCAAAGGGAAGAAAAAGACATTTCACAGCCACCTAAATGAGTTTTTGATTTGGAAATGTATAGTCATATCACTATAGTGATGCCCATAGTGCCTAACAATTTCTAGACTGGTTTTAATCCCGGTGTTCATATATGAATACATGATCAGGGTTACTCCACATCATGTTGAACTACAAGAATGGGATCCTAATTAGAATAAGTTATACTCTATGTATATATAATGTGTCAAAATACACTCTACTGTCATGTATATCTAAATAGAACAAATAAAAACATTGAAAAAAAAAAAAAAAGAAAAACTTCTTTCCTGTGGGTGAGGGTCAAACCAGAACTGGTTGAGTGCTTTGATTTTATTCTTCCTTTAATTCAATCCTTGATGCCAAGGATTGGCTGAAACTAAATGACCTTTGGATGTGAGAAGATAGTATAATCCTTTTGGGGATTTTATAAAATATTAAATTCAGGGCTAGAGGCTCCTGACAGAGGGTACCAGAAGGAGCCTGAGCAGTTGAGAGAGGACAAGAGGGTTTTCTTTTTCTTTTTTTTTTTTTTTTTAAAGAATATCTTTATTTTATTTTTATGTGGTGCTGAGGATCGAACCCAGTGCCTCACGCGTGCTAGGCGAGCATGCTACCATTGCGCCACAACCCCAGCCCCGACAAGAGGGTTTTCTAGGCCATGTCACCTGGTAGGAACAGAGCCCGTCTTTGAAAATGGAAGCACTTCCCCTTTCATATCCCTTCTATCAGGAATAGAGGACAATGGGAGGCAAAAATACATCTGTGGTGACTTCATGAGCTATTGAGTTAATATCAACATATAACATTAAGTTCTGTAGAAATGCATCTAAATCCTTCCCCATTCTCTGAGAGTAGCAGACACTTGTAGTTACAGTTAGGTGACCAGTTTTTTTTTTTTTTTAAGTTCTTCAGAAAAGAGAAGATATTATAAGACTCATGTTCCTGACACTCAGATTCACTCAATTCAAAAGCATCTTCCTAGCCAGGCATGGTGGCACATGCCTGTAATTCCAGCACTTTGGGAGGCTGAGACTGGAGAATCCCAAGTTCAAAGCCAGCCTCAGCAACGGCGAAGGAGGTGCTAAGCAACTCAGTGAGACCCTGTCTCTAAATAAAATACAAAATAGGCATGAGGATGTGGCTCAGTGGTTGAATACCCCTGAGTTCAATGCTCATACCAAAAAAAAAAAAAAAAAGATGCCTTCCCACTTTTACCCAAGGTAGAGAAGATGAAGTGGAAGCCTGAATGCTGGTCCATCTGGTCAGTGTCTGAGGCAGGGCAAAGACTATTTGAAAAGGCTCAGCTGGGACTTTTTTTGGTACCAGGGATTGAACTCAGAGGTACTGGACCACTGAGCCACATCCCCAGCCCTATTTTGTGTTTTGTGTAGAGACAGGGTCTCACTGAGTTGCTTAGCACCTTGCTATTACTGAGGCTGGCTTTGAACTGGTGATTCTCCTGTCTCACCTCCCAAAGTGCTGGGATTACAGCTGTGCGCCACCATGCCTGGCTTAGCTGGGATTTTTTGGTAGCAGTGTTTCTACTATTATCTTTAAGGCTATCCTGATACTTATTAACCTAATACTAATTTGTCAGTAGATCTTTCTTTGCCTACAGCATTTTGAAAATGTTAATAGCTAAAATGATACTTACATTATATCTACTAGAATGTATCTTTTTGTTGTTGCTGTTGGGGATTGATCCCAGGGCCCTGTGTGTGATAAGCCTGTGCTCTACCACTGAACTACACCCCCAGCCCATAATTTACTCTTTGCTATTTATTTTGTTTTACAAATGCATTTGATGGGTAGTATTTTTGCTCCTTCTGTATTTTCCTTCCTTTTTATAATTCTTAGGGTTAATTGATTTGTCTGTTGATTTTTTTCTCTGGGCCAAACCACCCAATTTTTTCTTTTTACTAAAGGTGCATCTTGTCCTTAGAGAAATCTGTAGGTGTGATTTATCGAAGTACATGTTTTAACACTGCTGCTAAGGAAAGACTTCTATCTTTTAAATGTTCTGATACAGCCGGGCGCAGTGGCTCAAGCCTGTAATCCCAGCACTTAGGGAGGCTGAGACAGGAGAATCGCGAGTTCAAAGCTCAGCCTCAGCAATGGCGAGGCGCTACAACTCAGTGAGACCCTGTCTCTGCATAAAACACAATAGGGCTGGGGATGTGGCTCAGTGGTCGGGTACCCCTCAGTTCAATCCTCAGTACCAAAAAAAATATTCTGATACATAAATTGGTGATATGTTTCACATATACTGGGCAAGTAATACATTCTTAATAATTCATATATATATATATATTTTTTTTTTTGAGTTATATAGAATTGAAAAAACATCTTCTTTTTATTTTTATTTCTCCTGCAGAAGAACTTCCTCATTGGGTACTGTCAGCTATGAAGTGTTTGGCAAATTGTAAGTACTAATTATCTGTCAGTTTTATGAAATTGAGAGGAATTAGTGCCCTAAATTAGAAAATATTTCAGTTCAATGGCCCGAACATTGATTTGACATCTTGTGAGACTGGCAGTTAATTGTTTTGGGACTATTGTGCTTTTAGTAATAAATTGGTGACTTAGTGAAAGGCTATTATAGAATAATTTTAAAGACATTTAGTACTTTCATTTTCATGTGGATATAATTACACTATAGATAAAGTCTTACTACTTCTGACTGCTTCATCACAGGAGAGAGATAAATTAGTAACATTGCATGTAATGTAATGACAACCGCCTATTAATAGTCTACAGGTTTTTATTCCTGAAACCTGTATTTTTATTCCCAAACATATGCTATTAAGTATCTAGTGTAGTTGTATCATCAGTTTGCTCAGCAGATCTTTCTAATGTTGGCTTTTCACAGGGCAGTATTTTCAGTGGGAAGTGTTTTAGTGCACTGATCCAAGTGATAGGCAGGATGGCTTGGAAGGAGAAATAAGAAAAGCCTATTTTAGGAATTTGGATATAAGGCAAGGAGGACTGCACTAGGGTGGTCCTTATGAGGACTTTCGTAGGCATTAGAAATCCATTGTGTAGGCACGTGGCATCCATTTCTTTGGCTGTCATGGGTACTGGAAAGGAATTATTATAGCATTTTATTAACAATCATTTTTTCTGGGCAGTTTTAGGAGGTTTAATGCAAAGAAATGATTCTAAAGTTTAAAAGCTGAACCCCCAGACAAGTGATTAATTGATTGATTGATTTCTGATACTAAGAATTGAACTCAGGGCCTTATATGCATGCTAGGCAAGTTCTCTACCACTGAGCTACATCCTCAGCTCTAAATTTATTTTTCATTTTGAAACAAGGTCTCACTAAATTAGCCAGTCTGGGCTTGAACTTGTGATCTTTTTGCCTTAGCCTCCCACATTCCTGGGATAAAAGGCATATACTATGCCCGGTTCCAAATAAATGATCTTACTGAAAAGAGTTCTAGTTATTTTGGTTGACAGACAATGGTAATATTTGATCTAGAGAGCTTTCTGAGTCTTAGAGATATCTCAGAAAGGCAGTTCCTTTCTTTCCTTTTGTGTAGGACTAGCATGCACAGAGAGATATCTAAATGCTTGAGTTAGTAGACCCTAAATTACTGATTTAACTGAGGTAGTTTTGTTTGGTTATAATGTGAGGCTAACTACTCAGCTTAATGTTAGTACTCTTAGTGGTCCTGTATGGAGAATGATTGTATACTATCATTCTGAATATGAAGAGCAACATTGGTTTGTATGAAGCCCAAATTTCTCTGGGTTTAATTATTAAATTTTTGTTTTTTGGTTAAATTTTTGAAACTCTGAGATGTAGAGTACTTTGGTTTTAGTTTGGGGAAGTACTTTTTATTCTTCCTGCTCAACCATTTGAAGTAAATTAAATTTAGATGATATCTTTGGCCAGAGCTGGCAATGATGAGACAGGTTTAAAAAGGAAGTTAAATCATCCATTTCAGAACTCCTGGCAGACCAAAGATTTGGAAATCAGTCAGCTGGGAAAAAACTCAGGAGGCCAGTATCTAGGCTGTAATATATTATAAGGTGTATTAAGATGTGTTTATGATGTTTAATTTTCAATGACGACTGAAATCTAGTGAATAGTATAATTTCCCTGAAGATATATACATGTAAAAAGCACAAAACTTCTAAAGGAAGGTTAGGCTAACTGAATTACTTGTCCATAGAGAAGAAAGATATGAGGCTCATTTAGCAGTGATTTTCACATATGTGAGGTGATATATATTCTAAGAGGTGGAGAATGTTGACAGTTGGGAACATGCCCAACATAAACCAAGTGAGATGCTTTACCAGTAGTTGACATATCCATAAAGATGTTCATTGATGTGTCAAAGAATAAATGGTGGCCCAAGGGCAAGGTCCAACTTTTAGATAGTTTTATAAACTCTTTTTTTTATAAGTTTTCCAGCATGCTCCTTGACCCCTGACATTTACTTTGAATTCATCAAACTCATGACTTATTCTTGGTCCTTCTTAGTAAGTTCAGATTCCTATTACAGTTGACTAAAACGAAACAGAAAGGGTAGGTTGAATAATGATATTTGAAGTCCAATTGCTTCTTTTTCTGTAAGTCAGCACTCATCTCTTTCTCTTTAAGACTCATCTGCAATTATTGTAGACCATGTGCATTTAGGCGTAGATGCTTTGGTTGTTGGCCAGGCTCAATCATGGCTGGCCACACAGTGAGGGCTTAATGCTAAATAAATACAAAATGAGGTTAACTGGGGTTTTCTTTGTACATGTAGTTTGCAAGAATTTGATCAAAACAAATTTAAATAAAAAAAGTCGAAACACTTCTATTCCAGAATTTGTCAGGAATAGCATCTGTGAAAAAAGTAGATTGAAGAAAAATAGTCTGAAAGTTCAAGGTTTGTTAAGAAAGAGAAGATCTTAAAAATATTGTCTCCTCTAATAGGGCTCACCAAACACTGTCTTGTCTTTCTTTCTTTTTGGGAAACCTATTTTGTTTTTCTTTTTGCATATTTTTGAAAAAAGGATGATGAAATCTTCACAGAGGGATATACCTGCTTAGAATGAACCACATATTTATCCTGGTAGGGACTAGTTCCAAGCAATGTATCTCACTTGCTGAGACATCAGACTAATAATTTCAGTTGGCTAAGCTTGGGCTGTATCAGTAGGAAGCAATAAAAATGGTGGCTACATTTGCTTCTGGGTTTACGTGATCCCATATGTATAGATATTTCTTATTTTAGATAATAAATTATTTTATAAGTAGAGAACAGAATGGTGAAAAGTAACAGGGTTTGTAGGGAGACCAGAAAAAGACATTTCATGATGTTGCACTGGATTGAAATGCTTTGCCCCTTTCTTGTTTGCTCTTCCTCCCTTACTTCAGTGATTCTGTAGGAAGAACTTCCTTTCAATTTATCTTCTCTGCTTCCTTCATTCCCCCAGGGATAGAGCTCTATTTGGGTATGGTTGTTTAGTCTTTTGCAGGCCCAGACATGGCCAGTGCAGATAAGTCATCTTTTGATGGTTGGCCTGGAATCAACTACAGAGTTTATAATCAAAATGAATTAATAAGACGAAATGTAAAATCTCCTTTTCAGGTTATCTTTCTTTAAAATTGTTTGAATTTTCATTAGTCTGAAATAGTTTAAGTAGAGGCAGAAATGGATTATTTCATTCAGCTCTATGACTGTAGGGTTTTATAACAGCAGTGATGAAATAATGAAAAGCTCTGAAAATCACTTTATAACTAGTCTATTGCATATGACAGCTAATGGTTATATAGGTCAATTTATCAAGAGCAAGAAAATTTTGAACATTTCAAAGAAAATTATCACTGTTTACATTTAATAAATGTGCCTTTTAGAAGAATATAAAAAGAGTAGCTTTCTTTTAAAATGGAAGTAGGTCAGTGCTTTGCCTCATTGTTTTATAAGAGATTTCAATTTAGACATAAAACATATTTGTATAAGTGAAATGTGTATCAATGTACATAATGTCAGTTTTCCACATGAACATTTTCTGTATGTCCTGAAAATCTGAATTTCTATATATCTTGAATATCTTTACACTATGTACAGATTATAATATTTAGAAGTAATTCACCCATTAATGTTTCTTTTTCTCTTTTTAAAAATAGGGCCCAACTGTTCAGATTTGAAGCAGCCTATGTACTTGGGATTTGAAAAAGATGTATTTAAAACTATAGCAGATTATTATGGTCACTTGAAAGAGCCACTGCTTACATTTCATCTTTTTGATGCTTTTGTCAGTGTATTAGGTAAGTTGGAATATAAGGAACATATATCTGCGTTATTGATATTGAATTATTTTATTTTTTCCTAGCTTTAAAAGTCCATTAGCCACAGCTCATGGCATTTTTAAAATAAAAATGGATAAAGGGCTTGACATGGCTGGATTGATTACAGCTGTATGAAGGAGTAAAAGAACAGAGTTATGCTCTATTATGAAACTCAAACCAAGGACCAGTAGTTTTTATTTCTTAAGAAAGAAAGAATAATATGCTGTATGTCATTTTTATACAAGAGAATAACTTTATTGAAGAGAAGAATGTAAATTTGCTGTTCATGATTCAATTTCTTATTCTGGGTATGACTTCATGAATGATCAAGTGTGGGAGGTGTATTTTCATTTAAAAATCTAATTTCTGGGGCTGGGGTTGTGGCTCAGTGGTTGAGCGCTTGCTTCGCATGTGTGGGGCACTGGGTTTGATCCTCAGCACCACATAAAATAAATAAAGATATTGTGTTCATCTACAACTAAAAACAATATATATTTAAAAAAATAAAAAATAAAAGAAATCTAATTTCTATTAATAGAAGAAATAATTTTTTGTAAAACTATTTGTTGTTTAAGACAACGAAATAAATATAGTAACTTTATTATTCCCTAAAACTTGTTGCTATTCCTCCTGTGGATATGCACTTTAGAATTTGCACTGTGAAAGAAACATGGTAGAAAGGAAAAAAATCAATATCATTGCTATAGGTATTCTGATATTGTTTCTTTCTTCTTGGCAATCAGATATTCCTGTTGCTTGTTGTATTGTTCAATGAGTATTATTGTTTTCCTGTCAGAAGGTTTGCTTTGAAGAGGAAATGATTGTGTGGATATCATCCTCTCTTATGTAGATTTATAGAAATTAGCATGCTCTTGTTTTTGAGCATTCTGGGGTTTAATAGTCTTCCTCCTTCTTCCCTTGCTTTCACTTCCCTTATTTCCTCTGGCATTTCTTTTCTTTCTCCTTTGTATCTTTCTGCAAAGCACGGATGCTGCCATAATATCCTAACAAAATATCAGCAATATGTGGATAAATTGCTGGATCTCTTAGGACGGTACTTTAGATTTTAGGGTTTTTTTGTTTTTTGTTTTTGTTTTTTAAATTGTTTCTTTTGGTTATACATAACATTAGGATTCATTTTGACATAATTATAAAAGCATGGGATGTAATTTCTTCTAATTCAGTCTCTAGTACTTCCTCTTTCCCTCTCCTCCTCCTTCCTTCTTTTCTCTTCCCACTACTCTACTGATCTTACTGCTATTTACTTATAGGTTTTTGTTTTTAAATCAGTGTCTTATGGATGTACATGATGGTGAGATTCACTGTGATATATTCATATGTGTACGTAGGAAAGTTAAGTCAGATTCATTCCACTGGTTTTTACTTATCCTATCTCTCCTCCTTCCCGTCCATCCTATTCTCTACTCCACTGATATTCCTTCTATCTTTTGCATCCCTTCCTTACCCCCCATTTTGGATTAGCTTCTGTGTATCAGAAAACATTCAACATTTGACTTTTTTGGGACTGGCTTATTTCACTTAGCGTGAAAGTCTTTAGTTCCATCCATTTACTGGCAAATGCCATGATGTCATTCTTTATGGATGAGTAAAACTCCATTGTATATACATACCACATTTACTTTATCCATTCATCTCTTGAAGGGCACCTAGGTTAGTTTCATAGCTTGGCTATTGTGAATTGTGCTCCTGTTAACATTGATGAGGCTGTGTCACTGTAGTAGGCTGATTTAAAATCTTTTGGATATATATTGAGGGGTGGGATAGCTGAGGTCATAAGATGGTTCCATTCCTAGTTTTTTAAGGAATCTCCATAGTGCTTTCCAGAGTGGTTGCACTAATTTGCAGTTCCAGCAATAATGTGAGTGTACCTTTTCCCCCACATCCTTGCCAGCATTTATGGTTCCTTGTATTCTTGATAATTGACATTCTGACTGCAGTGATATGGAAATCTCAGTGTAGTTTTAATTTGCACTTACCTAATTGGTAGAGATCTTAACATTTTTTCATATATTTATTGACCATTTGCATTGCTTATTTTGAGAAATGTCTGTTTAGTTCTTTTACCCATTTATTGTTTTTTTTTTTTTTTAGTTCTTTGCATATTCTAGATATTAATGTCCTATCTGAGGAGCAGGTAGCAAAGATTTGTTCCCATTCACTATGGTCTGTCTTTGGGCTCTTGATTGTTTCCCTTACTTTGTTTTTTGTTTTTTTGTTTTTATTTAAATGCATTTCAAGTCATAGTACATAAACAGAGCTCAGTTTTTCCATTTCTCTGGTTGCAAATCATAAAGAGTCACACTATTTGTGTCTTCATACATGCACCAGGGGTAGTAATGACCCATTCT
>CM053405.1:41971138-41995740 GCA_028644305.1 Xerus rutilus | reverse complement strand
GATATTTATTTTATATCCTGCAACTTTACTGAATTCATTTATCAGATCTAGAAGTTTTCTGGTAGAACTTTTTGGATCCTCTAAGTATAGGATCATGTCATCTGCAAATAATGATAATTTGAGTTCTTCTTTCCCTATTCGTATCCCTTTAATTTCCTTCGACTGTCTAATTGCTCTGACTAGAGTTTCAAGGACTATATTGAATAAGAGTGGTGAGAGAGGGCATCCTTGTCTTGTTCCCTTTTTTAGAGGGAATGCTTCCAATTTTTCTCCATTTAGGATGATGTTGGCCTTTGGCTGAGCATATATTGCTTTAACCATGTTGAGGTATGTTCCTTCTATCCCTAGTTTCTCTAGTGTTTTAAACATGAAAGGGTGCTGTATTTTGTCGAATGCTTTTTCTGCATCAATTGATAGAATCATGTGGTTCTTGTCTTTAAGTCTATTGATGTGATTGATTACGTGTATTGATTTCCGTATGTTGAACCAACCTTGCATCCCCTGTTTCCCTTACTTTGAAGGCACTTTTTAATTTGATGCCATTCTACTTATGAATTTTTAAATTTTACTTCTTGTGCTTTAGGAGTCTTGTTAAGGAAGTCAGTTCCTGAGCCAACATGTTGAAGTGTTGGGCCTACATTTTCTTCTAATAGATGCAGGGTTTCTAGTCTAATTCCTAGGTCTTTGATCCACTTTGAATTGAGTTTTGTGCAGGATGAGAGATAGGGGTTAAATTTCATTCTTTTATATGTGGATTTCCAGTTTTCCCAACACCATTTGTTGAAAAGGCTGTCTTTTCTCCAGTGCATGATTTTGGCACCTTGTCTAGTATCATGTAACTGTAAATGGATTTATCTCTTTGTCTCCTCTTCTAGTCCATGGGTCTACATGTCTGTTTTGGTACCAGTATGATCCTGTTTTTGTTACTATCGCTCTGTAGTATAATTTGAGGTTTGGTATTGTGATGCCCTCTGCTCTGCTCTTCTAGCTAAGGATTGCTTGGGCTATTCTGGACCTCCTATTTTTCCAAATAAATTTCATACCTGCTTTTTCTAGTTCTGTGAAGAAGGTCATTGGAATTTTGATGGGAATTGCATTGAATCTGTATAGAGCTTTTGGTGGTATGGCCATTTTGACAATATTGATTCTGCCTGTTCAAGAAAATAGGAGATCTTTCCATCTTCTAAGTTCTTCTTCAATTTCTTTAGTGTTCTATAGTTTTTCATTGTGGAGGTCCTTCACCTCTTTTGTTAGATTGATTCCCAAGTACTTTATTTATGTTTTAGGGCTATTGTGAATGGGATGCTTTTCCTAATTTCTTTTTCAGCAGATTCATTATTAGAATATAGGAATGTGATTGTTTTATGAGTATTGATCTTGTATCCTGCTACTTTGCTGAATTCATTTATGATTTCTAGAAGTCTTCTGAATATAGTATCATGGCCTTGGGTTTGTCACATATAGCTTTTAAATGTTGAGGTAAGTTCCTTCTATCTCTAGTTTTTCTAGTGTTTTAAACAAGAATGGGAGCTGTACTTCATCAAGTGCTTTTTTTTTTTTTTTTGCATTTCTTGAGATACTCATGTGATTCCTCTTCTTAAGTCTATTTATGTGATGAATTGTATTTATTGATTTATATTTGTTGAAGCAATCTCGCATCCCTGGTATGAAACCCCCTTGATTATGATGCACTATCTTTTTAACATGTTTTGTATGCAGCTTGCCAGTATTTTACTAAGAATTTTACATCTGTTCTCATTAAGGATATTGGTTTGAAGTTTTCTTTTTTGATGTGTCTTTGGTTTTGGTATCAGGGTGATACTGGCTTTATAAAATAAGTTTTGGCAGAGTTCCCTCCTTTTCTATTGCATTGAATAATTTGACGAGTATTGGTATTAGTTCTTCTTTAGAAGTCTGGTAGAAGGCAGGTGCAGTAGCACACGCCTGTAATCCTAGCACTTTGGGAAGCTGAGGCAGGAGGATTGCAAGTTGTTGATGGATGAAATACTCTATAGATATCTTTGAGGTTCATATTACTAATTGAATTTTTTAGTTCTGTAGAAATTTTACTTAGCTTATGTTTGAATGATATATCTAGTGGTAAGAGATGTATATTAAAGCCACCTAGTAGTGTTGCATTGTAGTCTATTTGATTCTGAATATTGAGAAGAGTTTGTTTGATGTACATAGATGTTTTGTTGTTTGGGGCATAAATGTTTACAATCATTATATTTTGTTGTATGATTCCCTTAAGCAGTATGAAATGACCTTTGTCTCTTCTAATTAATCTTGGTTTAAAGTCCATTTTATCTGATATGAGAATCACTACCCTTGCTTGTTTATGAGTTCTGTGTGAATGGTATGTGTTTTCCCATCCTTTCACCTTCAGTTTGTGGATTTTTGCCTGTAAGGTGAGTCTCTTACATACAGCATATTGTTGAGTCCCATTTTTTAATCCAATCTCACAACCTATGTCTTTTGATTTGAAGAATTTAGACTATTTACATTCAGTATTATTATCAAGAGATGATTTTTATTTCCTTTCCATTTTGATTTATTTCTAATGTTTAAATTGAACTTGATTCGCCTTTAATTGACTATTCTTCTAGGGTAATTCCTCTCTATTTTGGTTTTCATTTTTATTTTTCATTTCTTCCTGAAATATTTTATAGAGTATGTTTTGTAGTGCAGGCTTTTTGGTTATGAATTCTTTTAGTTTCTGTTTATCATGGAAGGTTTTTGTTTTACCTTCAATTCCAAAGCTTAATTTTGCTGGTTATGGTATTCTTGGTTGGCCTTCATTTTCTTTTAGAGCTTGATATATTTTATTGCAAGCACCCCTGGCTTTAGGGTCTAGGTTGAGGAATCAGTTGAAATCTGGATTGGTTTAACTACAAATGTGACCATCTGTTTTTCTCTTGTCGCTTTTAAAATTCTATCCTTATCTGTATGTTAGGTATTTACATTATAATGTGTTCTATATTGTGATTTTGTATATTTGGAGACCTATATGCTTCTCAGAGTTGAATTTTCATCCTATCCTTAAAAGATTGTGCATTCCTTTAGCTTATAATTTCAGTGCCTTCATCTATCCTAATGATTCTTAAATTTGTTCTCTTAATGTTATTTCAGATTTCTTAAATATTCTGTTCATGGTCTCTTAACATCTTTTCTTTATGGTCAACTTTATTTTCAAGATAATATACTTTGTGTTTAAGGCTTGACATCTTTAAAGTGGTCTAAGTTATTGGTGATGCTTTCCATTGAATTTTTATTTTTTTAACTTTATTTGTTCAAATTAGTTATACATGACAGTAGAATGCATTTTGACACATGATGCATAAATGGAGTATAATTTCTCATTGTTATGGTCGTACGTGGTGTAGAATTACACTGGTTGTGTCCTAATTTGTTTTCCCCTATACATAATTGGTATTTTTCTCTCACATCCTTTAAAATTCTATTCTTATTTTGTGTATTAGGCATTGTCATTATAATGTGCCTTGGTGTGGTTCTGTTGTCATTTTGTACATTTGTGGTCTTATAAGCCTCTTATATTTGATTTTCCATTTCATTCTTTAGGTTTGGGAAATTTTCTGATATTATTTCATTGAAAAGATTGTGCATTCCTTTGGTTTTACCTCTGTGCTTTTATCAAATCTTAAATTTGTTTTTTTCAGGTTATCACATAATTCTTGGAAGTTCTATTCATGGTTTCTTAATATCTCCTCTCCATGGTTAACTATATTTTCAAGATTATATTTTTTGTCTTCATTGCCTGAGGTTGTATTTTCCAAGTAGTTTAGTCTGTTGGTGATGCTTTCCATCGAATTTTCAATTGGTTTATTGCTTCCTTTATTTTGAGGATTTCTGCTTAATTTCTTCTTAGAGTCTTTATCTGTTTATTGTAATGATCTTTCATCTCCTGAATTTTATCTCTGATTTCACTCCTTACATTGTCCTTTACATTGCAGATCAGTTTATGTACATTCTAAACTCCATCTCTGACATTTCTTCTACTGTGGTATCAATGGATTCTATTTTTGGAGCATCTTGGCTTGTTTGGCATGATTTTTTCCCTTGTTTTTTTCATGTTGTTTGTGTGTCTACGCATCTAGCAGTGTGGGTGTGAGGCAGTACAGTTTCTGCCCTGTGGACTTATGGTGTCCCTGAAGGTTTCCAGTACATTGCCTTTAAGGGTGAGACAAATAATAATAGCATCCAATGCAAACAGTATACAACTTTAAACCAAATAACTCCTATTAAGATATCTATAGTTTTATTGCATTAAACAGAAATGATGTGTTCAATTATTGTCTACAATATAAACAGTAAATTTTTTAAATGATAGACAAAGAGATAACAAATGGTATAGGATATGATGCTAGGAAAACAAAGATAGGAAGATTGATTCCAGTTAATGCTTTAAATCATTAGATGAAGTACATTCAAATGAATTGAAGGTATAATGTTGGCTATTGGGGTAACAACTATTGTTCAAGTTATTTGTATGATCAAAGTTGACTTTAGAGTTTTTTTTATAGTAAACCATGTCAAGATGAAGAAAAGTGTTTTTGAATCTTGGTTTGGATTTCATTGGGGTTTGGACATTTGGCAGATGTCCATCATTCTTTGGGGATCTCTCCAGAGTTGCAGGGCACAGAAACCAATTCCTTGGTTACAATGATTCAGCTGATTCTGGGTTGTCAGCTCAGGGGCCTGTAGCTGACTTCTCAGAGGGTGCAGTGTTGTGGCTTAGTTGTTTTTATTGCATGCAGCAATTCAGGATGTGGGCTCTGGAGTGTGGGTCATCATGTGCCTGCCCCCCTCTATAGGATCCTTTTCATGGTGGTGAAGGCTGTCTGTGAGCACAGAAACTCTGGTTGTGGATTTTCCACTGTGTTTTGTGGTAAAGAAGTATTCCCCTAGCCGACACTGCTTCCTAGGGTTCTGTAGTAAAGGGACTAAGCTGGTTTACCTAGACTCTAGTTTCCGCTGCCCCAGGTTGTGAATGGCAGGTGTTGATTTCCTCAGTTGACTATGTCTGATGCAAGGTCCCACCAGTTTCCACACAGTGCCCTTTTACTCACCAGTTGTGATCACTGGTCAGGCTAGATGCCAGTTAAAGCTGGGAGCAAGCGTTTCCTGTTGCCATGGCTCTGGTATATTTTCTTCATTGTTGTGGGAAACAGACCACTCGCGAAACAGCAAGCCACTCAGAGAAGAACTCCAAACTTTATTTTACATTGGGGGCCCAGAGGAGAACAAACTCCAAATTCTGAATCCTGATCTACTATTTCTCACAACAATTATAGGTTCTTTGGCATAATCTTAGACCCATCCTATCATTGGGGCTTTCTTCCTCTTTAAAAAAAAAAATTCCTAATCTACATGACTGAAGGCCTTGTGCAGGGTCTCCAACATATAGCATACTTATAGAAACACATAAGAAGAAACTCTTTTTACAGGCATCTGTTAAATTCTAGACTTGAAAGCCTATTACATTTCAAGAGGGAGTAGCCAGATTCCTAGAGACAGTCATTTACAATTCAAAAGATAGAGACCAGTGGTTAATTAGGTTTCCTGAAGAAAGGCTGATGAAGGGGAGGGGAACTAACCCTTTCCGCAGGCATTGATTTCTCACTGTAATTATAATAATTTTTATTTTGCAACCGGGTCTGGCTTTTCTATCACAATTAACTGACCTCCCTCTGGCTATGTTTGTGGGTGCCTGTCACTGAAGTTTCCCGGGGTATTCAGGGAACCTATCCCAGCAGCCTTCCGTCTGTGGCTGCCACCATGCGGGAGGATCTAGATCTGTGTCACCCGATATCCAAGCAGCTTCCCTCTGGTGTAGCCCCACATTGCAAGGACAGTCCCTAGGCTTCCCAGGGTGCTCCTCATCATGTCAGTGTTCAGGGCTGGTGCTATCCTGGTGCATTTGCTTTCCTCTGCTTGGGGCCAAAGCTTGTTTGTTGCTCTGTCTCTGACTGCTCTGTCTCTGACTGAGTTGAGTGGACGCTGCACAGAGCTTTCTGCCCTTTCCTAGGTTGTGGAGGCTGAGCAGAGTACTTCTTGGTGATATGGTCTTGGAGATCAGGAATGGGGCATGTTCTCCAGTGCTGAATATTAAGTACCCAAGAAACACTGAGGCAAGTGTAGAAAGCAAGTGTTATTTACGAAAGTGATAGAGATAAGCCGCGCACAGTGGTGCAAGCATATAATCCCAGCACTTAGGGAGGCTGAGACAGGAAAGTTGCTAAGCAACTCAGTGAGACCCCATCTCTACATAAAACACAATAGGGCTGGGGATGTGGCTCAGTGCTCTAGTACCCTTGAGTTCAATCCCTGGGAAAGAAATAAAGAAATGAAAGAAATAAAGAGAGAGAGAGAGAGAAAAAGAGAGAGAGAGAGAGAGAGGGAGGAAGGAAGGAAGGAAGGAAGGAAGGAAGGAAGGAAGGAAAGAAGGAAGGAAGGAAAGGAGGGAGGGAGGGAGGGAGGGAAAGGAAGGAAAGGAAAGGAAAAAGGAAAGGAAAGGAAGAAAGAGATAGATAGAGATAAACTCTTCCAAAGAGAAGAGGAGCCTTGGAGTGAGGGCCCATGGGAAGGGGTACATCTTGCTGTTTTATAGACTCCCAGAACCCCTCTTTTTAAATTAATGCCTTCTCTTCTCCATGTATGTGCCTGAGCGCAAGGATGGGAGGTTAATTGTTAGCAACCCAGGGTGCCCAGGAGCAGGATCACAGAGGTTTAACAACCCATTGTTTTCTCTTTGATAACCAATGGTCATCCTTTCTTGACCCCCATTGTTCATTACCTACACTGACTGCCTGAAGTTCACCCCTGCCTAGGCCAGGTGGGGCTGCAGACAGATTGATTTTTGGTAAAGAAAGCATGTGGGGAGTCAGCACAGTGGGCCTACTTTATAGAATTATTATCTTCACCTCATGTTCCCATCATCCTCATCTGTCTCCTTACACCAGCATAGGTCTGCACCACCCCCTCCCCTTGTTTGTGAGGAGGGGGAGGGGTTTCAGTGATACTTGGCTAGTACTGGTCCCTCTAGAAGTTCTTTCTGGCAGGATTCTTAAGGGGTCCCCCTGCAAGGGACTTCCTGCTGGTTTAATTTGCAGCTTAGAGGTGACTGGTTGACTGAGGGCTTCACAGGATGGCTTTGAACCCTCAGCTCAGCTTTCTTTTTACGATTTGGTTTTAAGCTCTTTGATCTGCTTTAAGGACACTGCTGTTCCTGTCACACTTTAAATTTTGTCTGTCTTTCCAAATGTTTTTTAGTGGGTGAGCTTAAGAGAATGTCAACTCCCTCCCCACTTCTCTCTGTTCCTCTCCTCACTTCTTATCCCCAGGTTTGGGTTGGGCGTTGGGGGACTCTGAGTTTGTTTTCTACTCTGGTGACCTATCTTCCAGTCTCTCCAGGTCTCAGATGTTATAATATTGAGTCTGAGAGCATTTATTTTGTCACACCTCTCAATTCTGCTTTTCCTTCATTGCCTCCTTTCTGTGTTGGGAAGAGATTGGGAATCACTGACGAGCTAGCTTCTACCATCTTCCAGTCTCCAGATTTTAAGTTTTTGTAGTTCTCTGATAATTATAAATATAATAATTATAAGTCTTGTACATAAAAGTAACTATTTTCCGACAGGCCAATACTGGGAACAAATGAAAGGCCTATTTGTTCTATTACCAGCTTTTGAGACCATTGGGTCTTCTTGGTATTTTATTTCCAACTGAAGTTATTTGGGGGCTGATGCACTTGTGAACATCATGCTTAATGATGAATAGTTGAGGGTGTTTAGTATGCTTGTGAATTAATTGAGTAGATTCCCATTATAACTATTTACTGCCATTATAACACTAGTTAAAAAAAGTTCTAAGGATTACATTTTAAAAAGTCATATCTTAGATTTTCTTGTTTTCTATTTCATAATGTTTTATAGTAAAATTATATGATCTGGAAACAAAAGGACTTAGAAATTACTTTTTAAAACATAGATTCCAATTTGAATTAGCTATATTTTTAATGTCACTGGTCTGTTCTATAGTAATTGTTCATTTTTATCTCAACTAGGAATTAAAGCTGGCTATATTTCCAAACAATGTAAAACTCAGTTCCTCTCTAAAATATCACAGATTAGGGAATTTATTGCTTTTAGGTATTAGGAAGAATAGATTATTGTGACTCAGGAGACTGATGCAGGAGGATTACAGTTTTGAGGCCAGCTCCAGCGACTTAACTTAGTGAGGCCCTGGGTACCTTAGCAAGATCCTGTCTCAAAATAAAATAAAAAACAAAAATTTAAAAAAAGGTGAGAGTATAGCTCAGTGGTAAAGTGCCCCCAGGTTAAGTCTCCAGTACTATTTAATAAGTAAAAATAAAAAAGCTTGTTGCACGTAGCTGTAATGATTTATTAACTTTGCCTCATCCATTCCTTCTTCAGTGAATATATTCAAGGTACATTGCATTGAAAGCCTTTTTAAAACATCATTATGTAGTGAAAGAAGAAAGCTTTTCCATTACAGAAGATCATAACTTGTTTATATGATTAACAAAATTATCGAATATAGTAGTCCTTTAAAGTCTGTAGGAAAAGGTAAATATCTAGATAATTTAGGTTAAATTCCAGTAGGATTGATTCATTCCTTAAACCTTTGGACTTCTATTAGAGTAGGATGTCATTAGACAAAGTATTTTAAGTAATACCTTCTTTATGTAGGAGCTAAAAACTCCATAGCATTTTCAATACCAGTGATTTTCAGGTTTGTTAATGATCTTCTTTTGAGGTTTATTCCTTGCTTTTAGCATAGTAGAGCTTGATGCCATAGTTGTGACCCTTAGTTAGTCATTATTGATACATGAAACAAGACCTCTAAAGTCCTTTAAAAACAAAAACAAACATATACAAAAAAACCCCAAAACACTTGCTGGGCATGGTGGTGCACACCTGTAATCCCAGGGACTTGGGTGGCCAAGGCAGGAGGATCTCATGTTTTAGGTCAACTTGGCAACTTAGTAAGATCCTGGCTCAAAATAAAAAATTAAAAATGACCAGAGACTTAGCTTAGTGGTAAAGTGCTTCTGGGTTCAATCCCTAGTACCAAACAAGACAAAACAATAACCTTTGACATTTTTGGAGATCGTAAGAGATAGTCATTACTGATAGTTCAAAAAAATTCTTTAATTTTGGTTCTGCAGTCTGACCTAACAACATGAGTGGTCATAACAACTGATCTTCATTTCCAAAACTGCAGTTCCTTATAGTCCTTGAATGTGAATGAGATGAGTAGCATCCTTTACCCTCTGTTCCACACCTACCCTGCAGTCATTGAGCTGTGTAGCTTTTGATAATCTGGCATCTTGAGGATAAAAGGGGCCAAGGTAGGAGGTAAAGGGGCCTGGGGGCCAGGTAGGATGTTTTAGAAGTTGAATGGCCACACTGTTGAGCTGTTCATATAAATATACCACAAATTCATCTGGTCTGACCTGTATGTTTTTAATAGGAAATATAATTAATTGCTGAACTTTAAGAAACAGCAAGTTCACATATGAACTCATCTTTATGACTAATTTTTAGAAAAAAAAAATTGGAGGATCTGGCAGCTCCAGGCTTGAATATTTGGTGGCACTAACTGCTGCAGCTGTGCAAGGAATGCCTCCACCAGAAGGAGCAAGTGTTTCCAGGACATGAACACCAGTTTGCCAGTCTCCAGTATTTCCCATTGCTTCTAGGCCAAGTTTACTTTGCTCCTTTCTCTTGTTTATTCCATTTGGGTGCTCCTGTAGGCAGCTGAGTTTGTGACCCCAGGGTTATTTGCTAATGGGTTGGAAGGCTAATAGAATATAATTCTCTGCTATTCTTTTCCTCCTAAATGTTAAATCTAGAAATCCAGAAAATGCCATTGACATTCACTAAACTGATTATGCACTGGATCATCTCACTCAATAAATCAAGATCTTTTCTTATGTTGTTTTAACCTAGAAATATCCATAAGCTTAGGTTTTTTATTCTTTGGTTCTTTTGTCCAGTGACTTTTAGGAGACCTTCTAGAACCATGTACTGTCTTTACCTCTCTGTCCTTATGTTCTCCATGTTATCTCAGAGTCCTTATCCCATGGTTATTCTTAAGAGAAAACAATTCTTTTTTCCAGAGAGGGCCTACTTGTTTTGCTTGATCAGACAGAGGGCTTTTGCCCATGTTAGTCCAAAGTTCTTGCTGGTGGTGCTGTCTGCTGTCAGGGTCAGGGGCTTATAACCAGATCTTTTGAAGATGCAGATTGGTCAAGGTAAGGATGTTGAATCACCCCGAAAAGTAATGGTTAATGTTCTACCATGATTGTTGGAAAAAAATGGAGTTAGGTGCTCCTTAAAGGTGGAAATTTAGGGAAAGGCCTATTTACTTACTGGGCTCTGATTAAATATACAAACTACAACAGTAATCACTAAGATAATTGACAAAATTTTTGAGAATAAAGTTTGAGACCTTTCCCACACTGTTTCAGCATGATAAAGGATTAAACTTATAAAAATACAAGTATAAAAATATGGTTGATCTTTGATGTTTGTGTGAGTAAAGGACTTTCTAAGCATAAAAACAAAAGAAGTTGTAAAAGTGCTATAGCAGCGTGAGATTCTTCATTCAGGAAAAAGTAGCTCTTGAGCATAGATGAATCTATGTCTACTTTTTTTAAAATGTTTTTTTAGTTGTAGATGGACACAAAAGCTTTATTTATTTATTTTTATGTGGTGCTAAGGATGGAACCCAGTGCTTCACACGTGCGAGGCAAATGCTCTACCACTGAGTTACAGCCCCAGCCCCTATGTCTACTTTTATTTATTTATTTATTTAATTTATTTTTTTGTGTGTGTCTTTACTGTCTTTGACAATTAAACATCCTTGGTCCTAGTTTTACGCCTACTTTTCTGGCCAAATTGTGAGTTTTTCGAATTTTTCTACTCCACTTTCTGCCCCTGATTCTCACAGTAAGCTTGGCTAAAAGTCACTAGCAATATCCATGCATCCATGCCACTACCTGAATGCTGTGCTACCTTGAAATTTCCTCTGCCAGATTAATTAGTCCATCACCTTTAAGTTCAGTCTCACAGAAAAAGTCTCAGGACATGGGCAAAAAACAACTTCTTAGCTATAACATTATGTGACTGGCCTCAAGTCCAATTTTCAACAGAGGCCTCCTCCTATGACACCTCAAGAGCCCAGTCTTTGCTGTTCACAGTACTATCTGTATTCTTGTCTGTGTCTACTTTTAAACACTTCCCAAAGGTGACTGTTTGTCTTTCCTTAAAAATCTCCAGAGAAATAGTCCCACTTCCTGTATCTTTTTTTAGACAGGAAGTTCTTGCCAATTGATGTGTAGTCTGAATCTTTTTTGCCTAGTGTAAACCTTTTCTTTTTAATACCTGTTCTCAGTAAAAATGAAACTTGGACTTTTTAATTCTTTTGGTTGCTCAAAACCTGTAGTTAACCCTTCTTGAGTCTCTCCTCTGGTTGAACAGACAGGGTCCCATTGCCTTTCTGGGAACTTCTGGACCCTTTCCTAAGTCTTCCTTTTTTACTACTTTGTCTGAGTGCCCAATAGCTTGTTTTCGTACATGTTAGTGGAAAGATCAAGCCTATTTGCAAAAATAAACTGTGTTCCTAGAGCTCAAAAATAGAAATCTGATTTAATCACTAGGAATGGAAAAGAAGAGAATAAGAGCAGATATCACCCAGAACACTTAATTCTGAACCTGTTGTGTGGTCATTGTAACCAGTATGTCCCCTTGACCTTCAATAATGTCACACATTATACATTTCCATTAATTTTTACTTTATTTCAATCAGAAGAACAGTTGGGTTTCCTTGAGTATTACTTATTCACCTGTCCTACTTAATGTTCAGTTAAATGATGAAGTGTTTTCCTGATAGAAAAAAATTTACAGATGGATTTACCTAAGTTATTTGGTTGGATTATTTATTATCTTTTCATTTTTTAAAATTATTTTGTCAATAGAAATATCACCAAGCTCCTTAATTTGTTGACCTGGCTTTATTCATCAATGAATCACTCTGCCTCTTTGGTCCCAGTTTTCTCCTTTTAAATGACAGTGATATCTCTAATATTTACAGATTTGAAAACACTAAATCACAGAAGGAAAACACACATAAACACACACAATGAACACATTCTTAATGACATGTGTAGGATAGTATTACACAGTTCAATATAATTGAAATGCAATTGAAATCTCTGGAGGAGGGGCATAGAATGTATTTTTTCTCCTCCCCTGTGGCTGCTTTAACATTTTATCTTTATTTTTATTTTTATTTTTTTAAACATTCTTTAGTTGTAGATGGACACAGTGCCTTTATTTTATTTTTATGTGGTGCTGAGGATCGAACCCAGTGCCTCATGCATGCTAGGCAAGCGCTCTACCTCTGAGCCACAACCCCAGCCCATTATCTTTATTACTGATGTATAGGAACTTGATTTTGATGTACCTTGATGTGGTTGTTTAAGAGAGGTATAGTTAATAAAGCAGTAGTGGAGATTAAATGCAGTATTAGTACTTGGGGATGCAAGGACTTAAGATGACCCTTAATTTCCGTGCTCCCTGGACCTTTGCTCGTATATAATTCATACTCTTTGAATAAAGGTGGAACCTGTGACTTGCTTCTAGCTGAGAGATCATGTCAATAGTGGTGTGAAATCAAAACAGTCTTAATAAATGTAAAATGATTGAAATGGTACTAAGTTCTGTGATGACAATGGAATTAAATTAGCACTCCAGGTCCAGATGGCTTCACTGGTGAATTCTACCAAGCATTTAGGATGAAATAATAATGCCAATTACACAAAAATCATTTCAGAAAACAGATATACTCCTGAATCATTTCTTGAGGCCAGGATTATCCTGATAACAAAACCAAACCAAGAAATTACAATGTAATAAAGTGATATATTGGATAAAACCCAATACTAAACTGCATTACAAAGTTGCAAATTGAATATAGCAGTATATAACAAGTGTAATATTACATCATAACCAAGTACCATTTATCCCAGGGAGGTTAGATTGGTTTAATATTATAAAATTAATTAATATAATTTACATTGTTAATAGGTCAAAGGAGAAACTCTCATGATCAATAATTGCAGAAAATGTATGTGAAATATTCAACACCTATTAATGATAAGAATGCTAAGGAAATTAGGAATTGAAGGAGTCTTTTTTGGCCTTATCAAGGTACCTATGAGAAATTTCTGACTAACATTTTTTGTAATGGTGATGTACTGAATATCTCTCTCTAAGATCAGAAAAAGGCAAAACTCTCTACTGTTATATATCATTTTCCTAAAGGTCAGTATTAAGCATGAAGATGAAATAAAGTGTTCAGATTGGAAGGAAGAATTAAAACTTATTTGCCATTAAGTGTCTATGTAGAAAACCCTAAGGATCTACTCCCCAAATATCCACTTGAACTGATAAGTAAACTTTTTCTTCTAGTAAGTGCAGGGTCTCTGGTCTGAATGTGTAGGTCCTTGATCCACTTGAAGTTGAGTTTTGTGCAGGGTGAGAGATAATGGTCTAATTTCATTTTGTTTCATATAGATTTCCAGTTTTCGCAGCACCACTTGTTAAAGAGACTGTATTTTCTCCAGTGTACATGTATGGCACCTTTGTCTAGTATGAGATAACTATATTTATGTGGGGTTTTCTCTGTCTTCTATTCTGTACATTGGTCTGTTTTGGTGCCAATACCATGCTGTTTTTGTTTCTGTAGCTCTGTAGTATAATGTAAGTTCTGGTATTGTGATACCTCCTGCTTCACTTTTATTGCTGAGCATTACTTTGGCTATTCTGGACTTCTTATTTTTCCAAATGAATTTCATGATTGCTTTTTGTATTTTTATGAAGAACATCATTGGAATTTTAATAGGAATTGCAATAAATGTGTATAGTGCTTTTGCTAGTATAGCCATTTTGAAAATATCTCCCAAGAACATGGGAGATCTTTCCATTTTCTGATTTTTCCATATCATTTTTTAGTCTTCTGTAGCTTTCAATGTAGAGGTCTTTTGCCTTGTTTGTTATAGATTGAATCCCAAGTATTTTATTTATTATCTATTTTGAGGCTATTGTGAATGGGAGAGTTTTCTGGATTTCTGTTTCAGCTGAGTGGTCATTGGTGTATAGGAATGCAGTTTATTTGTGGGTGTTGGTTTTATATCCTACTACTTTGCTGAATTCATGAGTTCAAGAAGCTTTTTGTTGGAGATTTTTGGGTCTTCTAAATACAGAATCATGTCTTTGGCAAATAGTGATAGTTTGAGCTCTTCTTCTCCTATTTGTATCCTGTTAATTTCTTTCTTTTATCTAATTGCTCTGGCTAGGGTTTCAAGGACTATGTTGAATAAGAGTGGTGAAAGAGGGCATCCCTGTCCAGATTTTAGAGGTCAAGAATCAATAAATGGGATGATATCAAACTAAAAAGCTCTTCACAGCAAAGGAAACAATCAAGAATGTGAACAGAGAGTCTACAGAATGGGAGAAAATCTTTACAACCTGCACCTTATATAGAGCATTAATCTCCAGGATATACAGAAAATTTAAAAAAACTTAACACCAAAAACAAGTAACCCAGTCAACAAATGGGCAAAGGAACTGAATTAGCACTTCACAGAAGAAGAAATATCAATGGTCAAAAATATATGAAAAAATGTTTAACATCTCTAGTCATTAGAGAAATGCATTTTAAAACTATACTGAGATTCCATGTCTCTCCAATTGGAATGGCTATTATCAAGAATACAAGTAATAATAAATGTTGGCAAAGATGTCAGGGAAAATGCACACTCATATGTTGCTGGTGGGACTGAAAAGTAGTGCAAGCACTCTGGAAAGCACTGTGGAAATTCCTCAGAAAACATGGAATGGATCCACCCTTTGACCTATTTATCCCATTCCTCAGTATATATCCAAAAGATTTAAAATCGGCATACTACAGTGATATAGCCCCATTAATGTTTATAGGAGCACAATTCACAATATCCAAGCTATGGAACCAATCTAGGTTCCTTTTTTTTTTTTTTTTTTAAACATTTATTTTTTAGTTGTAGGCGGACAGAATATCTTTATTTTATTTTTATGTGGTGCTGAGGGTCGAATCCAGTGCCTCACGCATGCCAGGCAAGCACGCTACCACTGCACCATAACCCCAGCCCCTCTAGATTCCTTTCAACAGATGAATGAGTAAAGAAATTGTGGTGTGTGAGAAGGTGTGTGTGTATATGTATATATTATATATATATAATACATAATATATATATATAATATATATATATATATTTGAATATTACTCAGCCACATCTCCAGCCCTATTTTGTGTTTTATGTAGAGACAGGGTCTCACTGAGTTGCTTAGTGCCTCACCATTGCGAGACTGGCTTTGAACTCGCGATTTCTCCTGTCTCAGCCTCCCTGAGTGCTGGGATTATAGGCTTGTGCCACCGTGCCCGGCTGGAGAATGAAATTATGGCATTTACTGGTAAATGGATGGAATTGGAAAATATCATGCTAAGTGAAAGAAGTCAGTCCCAAGAAACCAAAGCCTGAATATTCTCTTTGATGTGTGGATGCTAACCCACAATAAGGAGAGGGTGGGGTGAGGAGGTGAAGATTGGAAGTCCATTTTATTAGACAAAGGGGAATGAAGGGAAGGGATGAGGGAGGGGAATAGGACAGTAGAATTAATTGGACATAGCTTTCATATCCTTGTATATGAATACATGACCAGGGAACTCCACATCATGTACAACCACAAGAATAGGATCTTAATTCAAACAATACTCTATGTGTGTATAATATGCCAAAATACACTGTACTGTCATGTATACCTAAAAAGAATAATTTAACAAAAGTGAATTTAGCAAGGAAGCAGGACATGAGACCAATATACCAAAATCAATTGAAAAATTAAATAAAAATTATTTCTAATAGCATTAAAAACCATGAAATACTTAGGAGTGGATTGTAAATACTTTGTGATAAATAAAGTGTGTGCAAGACCTGACAAGACAACTCTTAAGTCTTTCCTGAAAGAAACTAAAGAAGATTGAAGTAACTAGAGAGACTATATTAATGGACTGAAAACTGCAATTTTTTTTTTAATATTTATTTTTTAGTTGTAGGTGGACACAATAGCTTTATTTTATTTTTATGTGGTGCTGAGGATCAAACCCAGTGCCTCCCGCGTGCTAGGCGAGCACGCTATCACTGCGCCATAACCTCAGCCCCTGAAAACTGCAATATTGATATGATGTCAATTCTCTAAAAATTGATCTATAGGTTTATCTCAATCTTGATAAAAATTCAAGATCTTATTTTCAGAAATTCTATATAAATAAAAAAATTATATGGGAATGCTAAGGATCTAGAATAGCTGAAACAAAAAAATTCAGAGAACTTATATTCCTTTTTTTTAAAAACCTTTTTAGGTGAGCCATTGGTGTTTTAATATTTTAAAGTCTTGCTGTTAAGCATATTGGTTTTTGTACGGCATTGGCATAAGGATAGATCTGTGGGATGGAGTCCAGAAACAGATTCATATACCTATAGTCAATTGATTTTCAGCTAAGAAATAAAGAGAAAGGATAATCTTTTCAAGAAGTGATGTTGGCACAACTGGATATCCATATGGAAACAAAAGGAACCTTTACATTAATTTCATACTATACTCAAACTTTACATTAGAATGGACCATAGACTGAAATACAACAAATAAAACTACAAACCATGTAGAAGAAAACATAGAAGAAAAATCTTGCAATCTTGACAAAGATATCTTAGTACACAGAAATCATAACTTCTAAAATAAAAATGGAATTGAATTGACAACTACAAGTAGAAATTTCTGGTGTTTGAAATATTAAGAAAATGAAAAGAGAAGCAAGACAATGTGAGAATACATTTCTATTGTGTATGTATGACAAAATACTTATTCAGAATATATAAAGGATTCTTTATAATAAGATCAACAATGCAATAAAAATAGGTAAAAAATTTGAATAGACATTCTATAAGGGACATAAATTATCTGCTAATCATTAATCAATGTCATTAGTTATCTGATAAATGCAAATTGAAACCACAATGAGACACTACTGTGAACACACTTGAATGGCTAAAATTAAAGCAATTGCAATAACAAGTGTTGATGAGCAGATGAAGCTCCTGGAGCCCTTAGGAATTGCTGGTGGAGCTGTAAAATGATGCAACTACTTTGGAAAACAATTTCATAGTTTCTAATAAGTTAAACATATACATTTCTGTATATTTACACCAGAGAATAGAATATATATGTTTACAAAAAGACTTGTACATAGATAAGCAGCTTTATTCATATTATCCCCAAATTGGTAACTATGTATCTATCAATAGGTAAATGTATAAATATTTTTACTATATCTATGCAAAGTAATATTGTCCAGCAATAAAAATAGCAAACTATGAATACACACAACATATAAATCTCAAGAATATGCTGAGTGGTAAATCCACTGGGGAGCAAGTTATATTATAGGCATGTATGATTATGTCAAAACAAACCCCAACATTATGTGTAACTATAATGTATTAATAAAAACATTAAAATGCATATTACTGAGTGAGAGAAGTCAGCATGAAAAGCTTTATAATGTATGCTTTCATCATATGACATTATGGAAACAAACCAATGGAGACCATAGAAAGATTAATAGGTACCAAGAATTTTGGGAAATTGGAGGCACAGGATGTTGAATAGGTAAAGAAAGGGAATTTAAAAAAAAAAGAGCACATACAATCTGGTTTATATGAAACTCTAGGAAAGGGAAATCTAGTCTCCAGAGAGAAAGCAGACCAGAGTTTGCCTGGGTCTGGAGGATGGAGAGATCTGACTGCAAGAGAGTACCAGTGGACAAACCCTTGGGCTTGTGTTAGTCAGCTTTTCAATGCTGTGACCAAAATAACTGACAAGAACAACTCAAGCCGGGTGCGGTGGCGCATGCCTGAATACCAGCACTTTCAGAGGCTGAGACAGGAGAATTGAAAGTTCAAACCCAGCCTCAGCAACAGTGAGGCACTAAGCAACTCAGTGAGACCCTGTCTCTACATAAAACACAAAATAGGGCTGGAGATGTGGCTCAGTGGTTGAGTGCCCCTGAGTTCAATCCCCAGTACCAAAAAAAAAAAAAAAACCACCAACTCAGAAGAGGAAGTTTATTTTGGGCTCATGGTTTCAGAGGTCTTAGTCCATGTTCAACTGTCTCTATTGATCTGGGCCTGAGGTGAGGCAGAAGTGCTTGGTGGAAGAAATCTGTTCAGATCATGGCAGCCTGGAAGTAGAGAGAGGGGAATAGGAAAGGACCAGGGAGAGCTGTAGTCCAAGGTCACACCCCCAGTGTCATTGTTTGGATATTAAGTGTCTCCCAAAAGCTCACGTGTGAGACAATGCAAGAAGGTTCAGAAGAGAAATGATTGGATTATGAATCTTAACCCAATCAGTGAATCAATCCCTGATGAGATTGACTGCATAGTAACTAGAGGCAGGTTGGGTGTGGCTGGAGGAAGTGGTTAATTGGGGGTGTGGCTATGGGGTCTATATTTTGTATCTGGAGCTGGAGTGTCTCTCTCTGCTTTCTGATCACCAAGGTGCTTCCCTCTGCCACACACTTCTGCTATGATGTCCTGCCTCACCTCAAGCTCTGAGGAATGGAGCCGGCCTTCTCTGGACTAAGACCTCTGAAACTGTGAGCCCTCAAATAAACTTTTCCTCCCCTACAGTTGTGCTGCTGAGATACTTTAGTCACAGCAGTGAAAAAGCTGACTAAAACACCCAGTGACCTACTTCCTTCAGCTACACCTCACCTGCTATATCCAGCCGTCCACATAGCTATCAGGGGATTGATCTGACTGATGAGGTCAGAGCCCTAATCATTGCCTAAAACCCTTGTCTCTGAACTTCGCTGCATTGGGGATCATATTTTCAAAACAGGACCTTTTTTGGGAGAATATTCCAGATCCAAACCAGGTGTGATGGGAGTGTTTTTCGTTGTCATGCTGGTTATATGGGTGTTTACATTAGTCAAAACTCACTGAGCTGTTTATTTAAAATGGGCACAGTTAAATTTTTAAAATTTCTTTTTAATTGGTGCATAGAATCATAACTATACATATTAGTGGGGTGCCCTGTAGTGTTTTGATAAGTGTGTACATTTGCAGTGTTCAAATCAAGTTAAACATATGACCTTCTCAAGCATTTTTCATTTCTTTATGATGAAAACACGCAGTCCTTTTTTCCAGCCTTTTTAAATGTACACTTCATTATTGTTATCCATAGTCACCTGACTGTGCAATAGCACACCACAACTTTTTGCTCCTAACTGTAACTTAGTATCCATTGATAATCCTTTCCCCCTCCCTCCCAGGTTCCCATTCTTCCTAACCTCTGATAACCACCATTCTACTCTCAATTTCTGTAAGATCAGCTTTTTAAAAATTCTGTATGAGTGAGACCATAAGTCACTTGTCTTTCTGTTCCTGGCCTACTTAACATAACGATGTCCAGTTCCATTTACCTTGTTGCAAATGATAGGATTTCATTTTTTGTTTTTTGTTTTTTCTCCAGCTAAGTAAAATTCTTTTGTGTGTATGTACCACAGTTTCTTCATGTATTCCTCAGTTGATGGACACTTAGGTTGTTTCCATTTATTGGCTTTTGTGAATAGTGCTGCAATAAACATCTGCATACAGATGCCTTTGCAACATACTGATTTCATTTCCTTTTGATAAAGACTTAATAGTAGGATTGCTGGATCATGTGGTAGCTTTATTTTTAATTTTTTGAGGCATCTTCATAATATTTTCTATAAAGGCTGTGCTAATTTATATCCTTACTAGCAAGGGTTACCTTTTCTCCACATCCTTGCTAGCACTTGTAATTTTCAGTCTTTTTGATAATAGCCATTTTTACTAAGGTGAATTGATATCTCATTATGATTTCTATCTGTATTTTCCTCATAATTAGTGATGGTGAGCATTTTGCCATACACCTGTTGGCCATTTGTATATCTTCTTTTGAGAAATGTCTATTTAGCTCTACTGCCTAGTTTTTAATTGGATTATTCTATTTTATTTTGCTATTGGGTTTTCAGAGTTCTTTATAAATTTTGAATTTATCCCCTGTCAGATATATAGTGTGATATCCAGCTTTTCATTATCATGACAGAATACCTGAGATAATCAACTTACAAATAAGAAAAGTTTGGGGTTGGGGCTGTAGCTCAGTGGTAGAGTGCTTGCCTCGCGTGCGTGAGTCACTGGGTTCGATCCTCAGCACCACATATAAATAAATAAATAAAGATACTGTGTCCATCTACAACTAAAAAAAAAAAATAAGAAAAGTTTGTTCTGGCTCATAATTTAGGAGGCTTTTGTTTATGGATGCTTGGCCCTGCTGCTTTGGGCCTGTGACAGCACAGCGGTACATCATGGTGGGAACATGTGGCAGTGGAGGCTTGTTCACCTCCAACAGCTGAGAAAAAAACCAGGAAGGTCTCACGTCCCAATATACCCACCCATTTTCTTTTAGAGCTTGGTATATGTTGTTCCAGGATCTCCTGGCTTTGAGGGTCTGTGCTGAGAAAATCTGCTGAAATCCGAATTAGTTTCCCCCTGTGTGTAATCTGTACTTCCTCTCTTGCAGCTTTTAAAATTCTATCCTTATTGTGGATGGTAGGCATTTTCATTATAATGTGCCTTGGTGTGTATCTGTTGTAGTTTTGTACATTTGGTGTCTTGTAAGCCTCTTGTATTTGATTTTCCAATTCATTTTTCATGTTTAGAAAATTTTCTGATATTATTTCATTGAAGAGATTGTGCATTCCTTTGGTTTGTATCTCTTTGCCTTCCTCTATCATGATAATTTTTAGGTTTGGTCTTTTAATGTTATCTAATTCTTGGATGTTTTATTCATGGTTTCTTATCATCTTCATTGTGTGATCAACTTTATTTTCAAGATTATATATTTTGTCTTCATTGTCTGAGGTTCTATTTTTCAAGTTATCTAGTCTGTTGGTGATGCTTTCTTTTGAATTTTTTATTTGGTTTATTGTTTCCTTCATTTCAAGGATTTCTGCTTTTTTTTTTTTAAATGTCTCTATCTCTTCATTGAAGTAATCTTTTGCTCCCTCTATTTGCTCTTTAATCTCTTTGTTGGAGTGATCAATTGTTGCCTGTAATTGCTCTCTTATATTATTTTGTGTATCACAGATCATTTTCATTATATATGTTTTGAACTCCTTCTCTGACATTTCCTCTACTGTACTGTCAGTGGATTCTATTATTGTAGCATCTTGGTTTGTTTGGGGCATTTTGTTTGCTTGTTTTTTCATATTGTTCATGTGTCTTCCTCTCTAGCAGTGCCAATCTGAGGTATTACACTTTGTACCCTATAATCTTGTTGTGACCCTGCCAATTACCAATACCTCACCTCTGGTATAACCAGGCCTGCAGGAATCTTAGGGATGATCTTCCTAGTCCTGGCTGTTGACTCTAGATGGAAGTAGGCAGGGACAGCTGCCTGTTGGTAGATGTGGGGGCCACAGTGCAGTGCTCGGTTGTTCTCCTCCTCTGTGCATGCACGGTCAGTCCGCAGTCTTTATCCTATAGGCTTATACATCCCATACAGGGTTCTAATACTTCTTTTTAAGGAGGAAACCAATATCAACAGATCTCAATACAAACAATATATAATTTTAGACTTATATAATTTTAGACTAAGTAGCTCCTAATAGGACATTTACAGCTTTGTCACAATATACATAAATTATGAGTTCAGTTAGTATCTACTATATAAGTTTGCAAAAGGGTATACAGTTTCTGCTGGTGGACTAAAGAGAACTGGGGGTGGGGTGTAGGATGAAATGTTAGGGAGGTAGGAAGTAAAGATATAGAGTTATTAGATCCTAGAAAGTGTGAAAGAGGAATCCAAAAGAAGTTGACTAGTAGTAGAAAAGAGAGAAAGAGATTTGGGGAAGACAAGTAAGTAGGAAGAAAATAGAGTACAACAAACAAGGAAACATAAAAATTAAGAAAAAAAATTTAAAAATAGGAGATATGAGACTATATAATACAACTGCAATATACTAATCAAGTATCCCAGTCCTTAGTAGTCTAATGCATAAAAAATACTTGGTTTCACAAATGTTGGGGATGCGAGTTGGGGATATAGCTCAGTTGGTAGAGTGCTTTCCTCGCATGCACAAGGCCCTGGGTTCAATCCCCAGCACCAAAAAACAAAACAAAACAAAACAAATGTTGGGGATGTGATGGCAGAAAAAGAGGGAGAGAGGGAAAAGAAGAAAAAGAAAGCAATAAAAGGAGGAAAAAAGAGAAAAAAGATAATAGAGGGAAAAAAAGTCTCAAGGTAAATAAAAAGGCTTGCTTTTCTTCTCATCTAGTAGGTGGGATTGTCCGTTGTTTACTGTATATCGCCGCCTCAGGTACAAGATGGCAATGAAGGAGTCCCAAAATGGAGGCATCTGCTTTCAGAGATAGGGTGTAGGGCTGAGCTGGGTTTCAGGCTACAGGTTTGGAGATGCCACTCTATGGCATGCTGTGTGGAGGTAGAAGGTTCACTCCAGATCCTGGCTTGTGTCCCCAGGTGTAGGCGAATGGGGGAGGTCCACGTTGGTAGATGGAGGTCCACACAGGAGCAGCAGCCAGGGGTCCCGTGCAGGAGCCGGGGGTCCCGTGTGGGTGGTTGATCTGAGGTCCTGCGCGGTGTATGGGTGCTGGAGTGGGTCCTGCACAGGCGAGCGGCTTGGATCCTTGCAAGGATATACAATATACTTGGGCCTGGTTACACGCGCGGGAATGTGACTGGAATTCCTGTGTGGAGGCAGCTGTCAGGGGTCCTCTAATAACTCGCAGAGAAACAATATTTCTACTACTTTAATCCCCGGTCCTGGAGAGACTAGGAACGCAGCATCCATCTAGGCTGCCATCTTGGATCTTGTCCCCCTGAAGCTTGTTAGTTTGATGTAATTCTCCTTATTTGTTTTTGTTTGTTTTTTTCGTACTTTGGGAGTTTTATCCAAAAAATTCTTGCCCGTTCTGATGTCCTGAATCATTTTACCTATATTTTTGTCTAGAAGTTTCATAGTTTTAACTCTTAATTTTAATCTATTTTGAATTGATTTTTATAACTGATGAGGCATAGGGTCCTAATTTCATTCTTCTGTATGCGGTTATTGAGTTTTCCCAGCACCATTTTGAAAAGACACTCCTTTCTTCCATGTTGATTATCAGCTGGTTATATATAGATGCATGGGTTTACTTCTAGGCTCTGTATTATGTTCCATTGGTCTATGTGTTTGCTTTTATGCCAATGTCATGGTGTTTTGATTATTATAGCTTTGCATAGTATGTTTTGCAGTCAGGTAGTTAATGCCTCCAGCTTTGTTCTCTTGTGCTCAAGAGAGTTTTTACCACTCAGGACTTTTTGTGGTTTTATATAAAATTCTGTGAAGAATGGGTTTGGTATTTTGATAGGGATTGCATTGAATGTGCAAATTGTTTTGGCTAGTATGGCCATTTTAACAATATCAATTCCTCCAATCCATGAACATTGAATGTCTTTCCACTTTTTAAATATCTTCTTCAACTTTTTTCATTAGCGTTTGATCATTTTCATTGTAGAAAGCTTTCATTTTTTGGTTATTTTAGTACTATTATTTATTAATTAATTTATTTTTATAGCTATTATAAATGAGATTGCTTTCTTGATTTTTATTTCAGATAATTTGCTGTGGGCATATAGCAATGCTATTGATTTTTGTATGTTGACTTCATATCCCTTAACTTTGTTGAATCTATCATTTATGAGTTCTAATAGCTTTTTTGGTGTTGTTGAGGTTTTCTCTTTATAACCCCTATCTCTCACCATGCACAAAATTCAACTCAAAGTGGATCAAGGACCTGGGAATCAGACCAGAGACCCAACGCCTAATAGAATAAAATATAGGCCCAAATCTTCATCATGTTGGATTAGGACCATACTTCCTTAACAAGACTCCTATAACACAAGAAGTAAAATCAAGAATCAACAAATGGGATGGATTCAAACTAAAAAGCTTTTTCTCAGCAAAAGAAATAATCAATGAAGTGAACAGAGAGCCGACATGCTGGGAACAAATCTTTGCCACACACACATCCGATAGAGCACTAATCTCCAGGATATATAAAGAAAAAAAGCTTAACACCAAAAAAACTAACAACCCAATCAATAAATGGGCCAAAGAGCTGAGCACAAACTTCACAGATGAAGATATACAATCGATCAACAGACATATGAAAAAATGTTCAACATCTCTAGCAATCAGAGAAATGCAAATCAAAACTACCCTAAGATTTCATCTCACGCCAGTCAGAATGGCAATTATTAAGAATACAAACAACAATAAGTGTTGGTGAGGTTGTGGGGGAAAAGGCATGCTCATACATTGCTGGTGGAACTGCAAATTGGTACAACCAATCTGGAAAGCAGTAT
>CM053405.1:41920950-41955573 GCA_028644305.1 Xerus rutilus | reverse complement strand
AAGGACCTAGGCATTAGACCAGAGACCCTGAGCCTAATAGAAGAAAAAGTAGGCCCAAAAGTAGGCTCTATCATATCAGCTCAGGAACAGATTTTCTCAATAAGACTCCTAAAGCACAAGAAGTAAAATCAAAAGAATCAATAAATGGGATGGTATCAAACTAAAAAGCTTCTTCACAGCAAAGGAAACAATCAAGAACGTGAAGAGAGAGCCTACAGAATGAGAGAAAATCTTTGCCACCAGCACCTCAGATAGAGCACTAATCTCTAGGATATACAAAGAACTCAAAAAACTTAACACCAAAAAAGCAAATAACCCAATCAACAAATTGGCAAAGGAACTAAATATGCACTTTACAGAGTAAGAAATAAGAATAGTCAAAAAATATATATATATATATTATTTTTTAAGAAGCCAACCTCACAATCTCTATTTTCAATGTAGCATTTAGGCAATTTATACTTAATGCAATTACTGTATATTTGGATATAATTTTACAACTTTCATTGATGCTTTTTAACTAATTGTGTTCCCTTTCTTACCTGTGCTTGGATTTAAAAAATAATTTAATCTTCTATTGATGTGAAATGTATGCAGTCTATTTCTAATCTTGTTGGGCTTCCTATAAATTACATCTTATATACTAATTTACCAAAGTTTAAAGTTAGTCAATATTTTTTTCTCAGGCAATTCAGGGTCCTGAAAGCACAAACGCTCTCCCAATTAGCTATTATTGTTGTAATGTATTTTATTGCTTTTTTAAATGCATAACATATCATAATTATTCTATATAGTTTTTATTAGGCTTACCCACATATTTTACCACTTTTTCCCTTCTTAAAGTACATTCTTGAGAATTTATTTCTGGTAAGGATTTGCTAGATTTTGTTTGAAAACTTTTTAGTTTTGCCCTTTTAAAAATAGCTTTATTGAGATAAAATTCATATACCACAGGATTCATCCACTGAAAGCATACAACAATTATTTCTGGTACATTATTTTTTAAAAGTTGTATATATATATACATATATATATACACACACACATACATATACATGCACACACAACACATATATAAAACAAAATTTGTAATTTTAGCCATATTTATCATCTTAATTGTATATTTCAATGTAAAGAGTACCTCACTATTTAAAGATGTTTTTACTGAGAGTTACAGACTAAATATTTGTCTTTCCCCAAATCCGTATGTTGAAATCCTTATCCCCAATGTGTTGGCATTAGGATATGAGGCCTTTGGGGATGTGATTTTTTGAGAAGGATTAGTGCCCTTATAAAGAGACCTCAGAGAGTTCTCTAGCCCTCTTCCTGCCATGTACAATGAGAAGTTGGTTGTCAGCAGCCCAGTGAAGGACCTCCACTAGCACCAAACCATGCTGGCAACTCAATCTCAGACTTAGCTTCCAAGACTATGGGAAACAAATTTCTGCTGTTTGTGAGCCTCCCAGTCTGCAATACTTTGTTATAGCAGCCTGAAGTGACTAATATAGAATATATAGAATTCTAGGTTGATAATTATTTATTTCAGTACATTGTATTTCTCATCCCTGGGGCTGGGGTTATGGCGCAGTGGTAGCATGCTCGCCTAGCATGCGAGAGGCACTGGGTTTGATCCTCAGCACCACATAAAAATAAAATAAAGCTATTGTGTCCACCTACAACTAAAAAATAAATATTTCTCATCCCTTTGTTAGATGGCTTCCATTGTTGCTTTTGGAAGTCATTCGGCTACTCCAATTGTCACACCGATAAATGTATGTGGTTGTGGGTCCGTCTGCTTTTCTCTCTCTTTGGGGGAATCTGTGATTCACAGTGCTATCTCAGTGTGTACTTTTTAAAGAATTATCCTACTTGGTACATGTTGGTCTTCTTGAATCAGAAGATTAAAGTTCTTCGTTTGTTTAATATTGGTTTTGTCACAATCTCTCTTCTGCTTTTGAATCTCTGATTAAACATGTTAGACCTTCTCCATGCTGTCTCTTAATTTTTTGTAGCTTCCATATTTCTGTCTTTCTGTACTCCCATCTGGATAATTTACTCAGACCTTTCTTCGATTTTAGCACTTCTCTTTTTGGGTATGTCTAGTCTCCTGTTAAATTTATAAATTCATATTATGAATTTTACACTCACTTCACTATCAACTTTTTAGCTCAGGAAAGTGGGGCTTTGTAATGTTTGGTAACAATCCTAAGATTACTGAGCTTGCGCGTAACAGAGTTGGCAGTCTCAAGCACCAACTGACTACAAAGCCCAGCTCATGATCAATATGTTGTGGCTCCCGGCAAGAAGCATTTTATGGGTTTTAGCACATTTTAGGTACTTAACCATGTTAGTTTTTGGTTTATACCTTTTAACACTTAGGATCTCATATTTCTTTTTGATTTGCAGTGTTTTCATTACTTGACTAGATTTGTCAAATTCATTTCCAATTTCTTCTGATCACTTTCTATAAACATGCTAAAGATTTTTCACTGAGTTTCTTACAAAGTCCCACAATATCTACTGCAATAGTAATAAAAACAGACTTTCTTTGAAGCTCTGTAGACACAAGCATGCATTCACTTCATTTTTATTTATGATTTTAAGTTTATTTTTATATATAAATGCTTTTATTTTTAGGTGGTAATAAACGTCATAGGGGTAATCTTTGCTCTGAGAAACTCTGAGAGGGAATTTATCAAATGAATGTTTTATACCAAAAGTTTTAAAAGAATACTGTGCCAGATTTTCAAGGTTGAGTACACTGTTATGAGCTGTTGGTCATTCTCATTTCTCACTCATTTTTGTGTTCCTACAACAGCCTTCAGGGAAGTCATATCTGGGATTTTAGAAAATTTTAATTGACATATGGGTCATGACTTAGTACTGTGTCATCTAGAATTGACTCTGATTCCACATCTGGAAGAGTTCCTGCACATTTTTGTAGGAAATGTAACCTAAAAAGAACCTGTATTTGTGAACTGCTTATGTCCAGAAAGAGGGGACTAAATATTCCCTATATTTGGAATGTCACAAATATCATGTGTAATGATTAAAAGAGAAATCAGTTAAAATGGCTGTTTATTAGAATTATATCTCTGCTTGATGTAGATTTTAAAGGTTTGTAAAAAGCTGTCCATCCTACTTCTGAAATTTCCTTTCTGACATAAATTCCCAAAATCTGAAGATGGGATTTTTTGAGCAAAATTGCATTTATTCTTTTTTAAAAAAAGGAGTTCTGGGTCTACAGAAGGGCAAGACACAGCTTCTTCCGTGGACTTCCAGCTCTGGGTCCCCTTATTTTCAGAGAAGTCTATCTCTGTCCTTTTCTTTAATAAAACTTGTTTTCTTTTTCTCAAATATATATTTTTTATTCTAATTGGGTTTATATGACAGCAGAATGCATTTTGATTCATTGCACACAAATGGAGCACAACTTTTCATTTCTCTGGTTGTACACAATGAAGAGTTACACCATATGTTCAGTCATACAGGAACCTAGGGCATTATTGTCCATTGAATTCCACCATCTTTCCTGCCCCCATGTCCCATCCCTTCCCTCCTCTCCCCTTTGACCAAAGTTTCTCCATTCTTCCCATGTTCCCTCCCACATTATGGATCAGCATCCATTTATCAAAGAGAACATTTGGCATTTGGTTTTTCGGGATTGGCTTACTTCACTTAACACGATGTTCTCCAACTCCATCCATTTACCTGCAAATGCCATAATTTTATTCTCTTTTAATGCTGAGTAATATTCCATTGTGTATATATACTACAGTTTTTCTAAAATATCTTTTAGTTGTTGATGGACCTTTATTTTGTTCATTTGTTTGTATGCAGTGCTGAGAATCGAACCCAGTGCCTCACACACGTGAGGCAAGCACTCTACCACTGAGCCACAACCCCAGCCCCTACCACAGATTCTTTATCCCTTCATCTGTTGAAGGGCATCTAGTTTGGTTCCATAGTTTAGTTATTGTGAATTGTGCTGCTATAAATACTGAAGTGGCTGCATTACTGTAGTATGCTGTTTTTAAGTCCTTTGGGTATAGAATGAGGAGTGGGATAGCAGGCTCAAATAGTGGTTCCATTCCAAGTTTTCTAAGGAATCTCCATACTGCTTTCCAGATTGGTTGCAGCAATTTGCAGTCCTACCAGCAATGTATGAGTGTGACTTTTCCTCCACATCCTTGCCAACACTTGTTGATAAAACTTGTTTTCTATGCTTAAAAAAACAACAAAAGGAGGCTGCTTATTATATGAGTATTGCTGTTGTAAATCATTATTTTTATCATTAAGAAAGAAACCTATAGATGTTAAATACCTGGAGTAAAATAAGAGTGTGATTATCTACTGAAATTTGCCCCTCCCCAACCCCTGCAGTGTTGGGGGACTCTACCACTGAGATACACACCAGTATTTATTTATTTATTTTTAACTTTTCAGACAGTCTTGCTAAGTTGCTTAGGCTGGCTTTGAACTTGCAATCCTCCTGCCTCTGACACCTGAGTTGTTGAGATAATAGGCATGCACCACAGTGCCCAGCTCTAAAAATCAGTATTGAGGAGAGATTCTATTTATATCCATAATGTTAGTATTATGAAGTCCTCACTTCAGAATGAGACCTGGAAAATTCTAATGTTACAATTTATATTTACCATCACCTTTGCATTTCCTTGCTTTAGATACCATAACCTGCAAAATGTATATCTTGACATCATTGCATAGTAGGTCTTCTAGGCAGATAAAAATTACTGTAAAACTAACTATGATTATTGGGTTTTAAAGATATTTGCTCCTGGTTACCTGAATGATTTGAATATTAGGATCTGGGGATCACTTTAATATGCAGGAGTTGCTAATTTGGATCAACTTGGAAATACATTTATTACTTAATTTTGTAGAACAAATATACTGCCTGGGGTAGGTGGAAGATATAGTCATTAATTTAACAGCATAATGAGTACTTTCTGATGGCCTTTTTACGTTTCAGTGTCTACTTAACCTTTATGTTCTACCTTTTGATTTGGAGGAATAAAATGGGAACCACAATGGGACAACAGGATGCTAACCTAATAAAAAATGTCACTTTTAGTTGTTTGGTGCCTATTTGTGTTACTATGCCAGTTTAATAATTTCCCAGCAAATTTAAGGTTTTGCTTAGAATCTCTTTAAGGGGTTGGGGTTGTGGCTCAGTAGTAGAGTGCTTGCCTAACATGTGTGAGGCACTGGGCTTGATTCTCAGCACCATATATAGATAAATAAATAAAGGAAATGGCCATCAATAACTAAAAGAAAAAAATTTTTCAAAAAAAATCTCTAATAGTTTTTGCAAATTCTACTTTGGAGAATCATTGAGGGAATTTTTTTTTAATTTGAGGATCTAGAACAAATTATGTTCTCCATAACATGTCACCCACTGTGCCTAGTTCCAAAACAAAAAAATAATACATACATTTGACTAAGTCTATTCCCTTTATAATACCTATTTGGGGCTCTTCTGTCCCAGCTGAGGACACACACAGGATCTGGAGCCTTTTCTAGAATATATAAGGAAAGCTTTTCTCCTCTGTTCTGGCCCATGCAGATTTACAGATTGCTGTTAGCATTTCTCTCATAGTCTGCATCTTGAGTGGGAATAGATACTGTGTTTAGTAAAACAAATAGAGCTTTACTTTTTAAAAAAGCAGGACTAAAGATTATTTCCATGAGAAAAAAGTAAACTATGATTGATATTTTAAATCGCAGCATTTTATTTTGATTGCTGTAGACTAATCCAACATGGGAATGTGGAGGCCTTTTATGCACTGTTTCCATTAAGCACTCATGACCTTTGAAGGTTCCTGGCAACAAACAGTTCAGTGATAATTTACCAAGATAGCAGAACTGTTTGCTGCTAAAAATAGTTTTGCAGTATAAAATGCAGTCTCTGATTTTCTGAGAGCCTATGATTCCAGTTTATCTTTAGTTACTGATTTCTACATCTATCATGTATATTTTTTAATCAGGTGTGTTTTAGATTCCACTTACTTAAAAATCAAAGTTGAATTATTGGAGGGATGTTGTGAATATTAAAATCATGCGGCCGAAAACTACTTCACATGAGATCTTAAATAAACTATGATGAGAAGCACACAAGAAATAAAACAAATGACATTAGGCGGCCTGTTTCTTGATTTTTGCATAAGTTTTTTCAAACCTGGAGTTTTGCCTGTATGCAAATTCATTTGAAAAGCCTTTTGATACTTAGAAAAAATTATAAGACTTTCCTTAATAACATATACAGAATGGTTAAATCCAATTGGATTAAACGGCTTCAGTGTTCTCTTAATAATCATCCAAGCCTGTTAAAAAATACACTGATATCATTTCTAAATTTCTGCTTTCTACTTTTCAAAGTGCTAAGTATAATTAGATACAATTACCGCTTGAGGATGATGAAGGTTTTGATTTCAGGAAGTTCCTCTCCTTTACCTTTTCACAGAGTTTGAATTTGGTGATGTGTTAAGGCCCTCAGAGGTGTCTGGTTTAGCATATTTGACTTTTTTACAAGTCATGATCTGGCTAACAAGGACAGATGTCCCCAGTAGAGGTCAGTGCTGTGTTGGTAATTATTGTAGCATTAAGAAAAAACTAGAGATTTAAAAGTCCAGTATATTTTAGTAAGTTGTGGCAAAACAAAACTTAAAAATTGGTCATCTTTATTATAACCAAGGTAAATGGGGGCTATAATTTGGCTCCTTTATTACCATATTTTTCCTTAAAACCCAGATGGTTCTATGGCTTATTAAATATTCTTTAAAAGTGAGCTATATATAGTAGAAATGAACAATTACCTAACTGCAGCAGCAGGTAATTTGGAAGAAATGTCCAACTATTGGATTTTAAAGTGGAAAAAAAATTGACTACAGTATTTGAGAAGAAAAACAGAGGTAGGGTAATTTTGTGGAAGTAGGCCTTAACTATTTTCTCTGCACTGTGGGGATAACTGTTCTTGCTCTCTTTTTTGGTAAATCTTATTTTATTCCTCAGACATATAAATGAGGCATGTTATAGTAAGTGCAGATGTGGCATCTAGGAAAGCCTATGTCTACCAATAATTCTGTTGGTGCTGTGGGGCCAACATATAATTAGCAGAGGAACAAGCACAGCCTCTGAAACCTCCTGGAGGCTCCTGAGCTGACTTTCATGAGTAGCTTCACTCATGAAAGGAGTGGTGAGCCAGCAGCTGAAGTCTTGCCTTGGGAAAGCTCAGGAGGCTTTAATCTCCGCCATGTTACGTCAACACAGGTGAACAGCGTGTTTGCTATGCAAAGACAATCTAAAGGCAAGCCTCCTGGCCCCTTATTGCCAATGAAATTATTGCCCACATGTCCTTCACAGTACAATTTGTAGTTCCCATACTGATTAGAACAGAACATTTGTATTTGAACTGGTAGCACTGCTGGTCAACAGTTGGAAAAGTCACAACACCTCTGGGCTTAGGTGTTTTCCTCAGAAGAGTGGAAGCACTGGAACTGAGAGACTACAAACTCCAGTGTTGTCCAGGATGAAGAAGATACTAGAAGTGACTGAGAGTGGAGGGGCCAGTGGAGAAATAGAGCCTTTAGACTTTGCAACAAAGTGTTTAGTACTGACGAGGTGCAGAATGTCTCATGCTGGCAAACTTATCCTATATGTGGAGGCAGGCAGATATGCAGATGAGAAAACCGAGGTTTAGAGAGGTACCCAGTTGTATATGGCAAAACTTCAACTCTGATCTTTTCTGTGATGATCTGAAGCCCTTACTCACACTAAATCTTGTCACTGATGAGTGAGGTATGAGGGCTTGGTCCAAGCAGATTCCTGCAAGAGGGGGCTTATTTTTGTTTCCCTATATCCTCTATCGAGGCCTTTTCTTTCTTTTTTTAATATTTTTTTTTTAGCTGTAGATGGACATAATGTCTTTATTTTATTGCTTTGTACGTGGTGCTGAGGATCGAACCCAGGGCCTCACGCATGCGAGGCAAGCGCTCCACCGCTGAGCTACAATCCCAGCCCTTTTCTTTCTTATTGCTGCCCTTTTCTCTTCACCTCCTACTTGCTCGGTTGTGCTCATGTATTTCTCGAGCATCAAGTTGGACAACTACAATTTTAAAGCTGGTAAAACAGCCCAGACCCCTCATGCCTTTGCCCTCTCACTTCCTGTTCCTTGCTGTGATGTTGCCATTTGTCTTCAGCAGAACTGATCTGGGCTGTATATTTCTCTACAAAGACTAGTTCGTCCTCCAAATAGTCATTTGGTTGGTTGTAGACCCTTGATATGCAAGACCCAATGTGGGGAATGTGGAGGAGGAAAGACGGTTTCAACGACAAAGGGTCCTCAGCCCAGCAAGGAAAGCAAACGTGTCCTCCTGCAACCTGGGACAATGAAATTGGTGCCACAGATGTCTAAAGAGTGCAGGGAGAGAGGAGAGTGATTCTTCCAGGGCAGATGGAGGGACACAGCGGGGGTCCCTGAGGGCTATCATTTAAGCTGAGCCCTAAAGATTGTGTCCAGCATCAAGGAAGGCAAGGCAAAGCATCTCAGAGGGAATGCGGGAAATGAGGCTCTGAGGACAACTGGAAATGATTTGTCATTCGGCCATTGTTCAGGTAGTAGAGGCACCTTAGTATAAAGGTGGACAGGTAAGGGAGTGAGTGGTCGAGGGATCTCATGTACAGTGGCAGGGTGGGCAAATGAATTATTTTTAAACAAGGATTTTTTTGACATCTATCCAGTAATAGCTCCAAGGTGGCCTTCTATTTTGCCTATTCCAGCCCATTCCATACAGATCCCAGTGCTCTTTGGAATTAACTTTTGGATTCTTTTCAGGTGGCTGCTACATCAGGGTTTCCTTTTCCAAGTCTTCACAGTGCATGCCTGTGTTCCTTTGTATGAGCATGATTCTAGTGGTTGCAATACCTCACCGGTGTTGATGAAACTTCCTTGTGCTTTATTGGAAAAGAACGAGCCTTTCACTGTCAGTTTCTACTTTTGCATCAACAGCGTGATATTCCATGCCTCTGGGCCTATACTGTTCCATTTCATAACACTTAATGAATGCTAGAACTGGCTCTGCAAATGTATAGCCTTCATCTCGCTGCCCACAGTGAGATGCTTTTAATATTTTCTCCGCGTGTAACTCAGTGTTTTCCTTCAGCCTTTCTTTAATTTCCAAGTGGTTAATCCCCCACTACTGCAGGGAGCCTGGATATATATAGACTTTCCCCTTTCACTCTAGCTTCAATAATTTGTTTTTTGCATGCAGTGAACAACACATCCATCACCGTAAATGGTCCTCTCTCCATTTGTATTGACTTACTTTGATACAAAACAGACTCCCTTTTTATATCATTATTGATGTTCACAGTAATTTTTGGGAGCTTGGAAAGCTGGGTATTAGAGCTGGCACAGAGCTTCAAGTTGTCCCATTAGATCAAATGACTCACATCATGACTCCTGGTTTCAAGTATTACCATTAAGTCAAGACCAAGTTTTCATGCATATAAAATGAGACTCTTAAAATAAGCATTTCTAAATTACTCCCCCATTTTATTAAGACAGTCTTGATTTGATAGCCCTTTTATGCATTGAAAGATGTAAAATGTCCCCATTACCAGTGAAGAATATTTTTATAATCAGAAGTCTAATTTTGTCAACTTGTATAGCTCCTGATTGATATAAGGAGGAGACAGTTAATATTGATCATCCTTAGATGCTATTGCTTTCTGATAATGTGGTTTATTTTAACAGCTTCTACAACAATGAAGTTGTAACATTCTTATTTTTAGACTTCATTTATATTAAAAAAATTTTTAGTTGTTGATGAACCTTTATTTATCCATTTATTCATATGTGGTGCTGAGGATCGAACCCAGTGCCCCACACATGCAAGGCAAGCACTCTACCACTGAGCCACAATCCCAGCCCCTTCATTTATATTTTTTAAATAGGCAATTATTTTCTGGTCACTATCACATGGATGATGGGAAGGATGTACTTGGCAGGACTTGCATGGGTGTTCTTTAGGTACAAACAAACTGGATCTAGACATATCAGACTTTTTATAGCTTGTGGCAGGTTTCTCAGAAAATGGCTTTCAGAAGTCCCTCTGAGTGCTGCTGAGAACCCTTAGAATGAGCCATCCTGCCCCAGATGGTGTCAGGTCCTTTTCTATTTTTAAAAAATATTTTTAGTTGTAGATGGACACAATACCTTTATTTTATTTATTTTTATGAAGCGCTGTGGATCAAACCCAGTGCCTCACATGTGCTAGGCAAGCTCTCTACCACTGAGCCACAACCCCAGCCCTGGTCCTTTTCTATTACTAACCACTTGGATTGCTCAGCATCCTCTTCAGATACTAGTGACATTTTCATGATTCCAGTCAGATATGCTATTTCATTTTCTAACTGCACTGCTTGATGGTTGTGACATTTTGGGAGCACTTAAATATTTGCTTCCAAACTCCACATCTTTGTGACATTTTCCTTTAGTAAATTCTGGAAGTTAGAAATGCTGGAAATACATTATTTTTTTAGTTATCCCTGAAGCTCTTGTTTTAATTTCTTACTTTCGCAGATTTTCTTTTTTGTATCTCTAATATAATTTAAATGAATGAGTTTTTGTTTGCAGGATTTGATCTTCACATTTTGTTACTTCTGTGACAAACATTTTTCTCTCGTTTCTGTATCCCTGAAACTAGGATGTATCTTTCTACTGAGAATGTATCACAATTTCATTGGCAGCATTTCTTCTCCTTTTTGCTAGTGGTACAAAAGTTGATGGCATCCTAGATTTTGTAAAATGTGGCGTTTTATTTTCATTTCCTAAAGACAGATAGTGGAAGGTGGTCTATGGTGTCAGTGACTTGGTTTATTCGATAAGTAGTCATTCTTGAGTGTTCTCTGAGTTTGCTTCTTTTCTGCCCCACTCTTTCCTAAGCAAGTTTATCTTTCAACTTTTAAAAATCTATTCATTCATTTGCTTGAATTAGTTGGCATTAAGTGTTTAATGGAATATAGAAGTTTAAAAAATATGCCATGTAGTCTCCACACCTGAATTTTTATGTACATGACTTTGTATCTGGTCACGCCAAGGCATCTTTCTGTAGTAGAGGATGGGGGAATTGGGAAATTAAGGGAAGAGGAATAGGTTTAGGACTTTTATAACTGGAATGCAAAGAAAAAGAGCCAGTGTTCAGCTTTTCCTTACCACAGGATGTAATAGTGCTGGCAGTGTGGAAAAGTTGACTTTGTCAAGGAAAGAAAAGATTCTCTAAATGTCTGTAAAGCTTCAGAAACTTAGTAAATGCAAAAAAATATACGTAATTTCAGTCTGGAGTGTTTGATCCCTCTGGAAGGAGTTGTAGTAGATCAAATAGTGGCACTACTCTTGGAAATAAGGAACCCTGCTTTCTACCTTTTAGGTCTCTGCCTCAAATGGAGACAGTATAGAAAGGAAATGTATGGAGGCGTCTGAGAGCACCTGGGCTAGTGATGCTCCCTTGTCAAAATATGAGATGAGGACGCTATTTCTAGGTTGACTTCAGCCTTTGGCCCTGGGCCGTGACTCATGTAGTGAGAGAGCAGTGAATAGAGAAACCTAGAAGGAATGATACTGAGGCTGTGCTCCTGATCCCTGCCTGAGGTTTCCCCACAGCCTTGGAGATGCTGTGAGGTCTGGGGAATCTGAAAAGCCTAATCAGAGCAAAGAAACTAGAACAAGGAGCCTTTAAGATCAGAAGCCAAGGTTATATGTTTAGTAGTGATCACCAGCCTTTTCCACCCCAAAACCAAATGTGACCAGTTTACTCATTATGAAGAGTCCAGGGAGCTGACCAACCTATCCATCTGCAGTAGGATGCAGTGATGATCCAGAGAACGTCTTTTGAATCTGAGTCCTGCTTCTCCTACACTCTCTCCTTCCTAAGAGTGTAAAGCAAACCACTTCGTATACCTAGATACCAACTGGAGAACAAAAGGAGTTAGGGAAAGGATCCTGGAATATCACTGTACCAGTTTGGATCCAGTTAAGAGATAGAAACCCCATAGTGGTTTGAACAGGGGAATTTTAATATAAAGAATTATCAAATCATGATAAAAGAGGTACTATAAGATGCAAGAAAATACTTCACAATATCATAAACTGATAGAGAATTCAAGGAAAGACACACATGGAAGGAGCCTCCTTGAGGCTGAGATTCAGACTGCATTAGAGTACATAGGTGCAGAGTTCCCTGGTTTTCCCATTCCAGAGCTGCTCTGTAGTCGCTGGGCAAGTGGAAGAACTCTCTGGAGTGCAGCTGGAACACAGGTGAGCTGAAGATGGTGGCTGGGTGAGCAGGTATGCAAAGGAAGCAGGGATACTGGTAGAAACCCACTTGGTGTGTGTGGGGGGTGGCAGTTTACAGGCAAGCATCAGCCAGTGGCAGCAGCAGAGGGGCGGGGTGCCAGTGCAAGCAAGTGACCAAGGTGTGCAGTGTCCTAGGAAGGAGGCCTGCAGTAGTCAGAAATAGCAGGAGGGTCCCTTCCTCTTGCAGTGCCCTTCTAGTGCCTTCTTCTGAGAGTTTAATATCATAAGAACTGTAAAGAAGGAATCATAAAGGAATTGCATGCATTATCAGAGAGAGTATATTGAAGAATGAATCTGAAGCTGAGAGGCAATAAGTTGATAACTGGCACAGGCTTTACTCTGCAGAGACTAAATCATCCAAAAGACAGTTGACAGTTGTTGAATGAACCAGTGCCCTCTGTATCCTCCATAAAACTACACAGATTCATGCACACTACATGTGTTGCCTCCTGGCCAGTTCGGTGTCTGGTATCCCATTCTACTTAATCTTCCACACCATTTGGTAATTTTACTGATTCTCAAATCTGTTAATACTAGTAGTATTAGGTATCTATTCTTAAATCTATTTATACTACTCGCACTGTTGTGTATTTCATAACAAATCATCTGAAAAGTTAGTTTAAAGCAACAACAACAACAGCAAACACTTATTGTACCGTGATTCCCATGGGTCTGGAATTCTGGTGAGCTTAATCTGGGTGGTTCTGATTTCGGGGTGGGGTCCTCTCGGATGTTGCAACTGAGTTGTTGGCAAGGTCTGCAGTCCTTTGAAGGCTTGATTGGAGGTTGAAGGAAGAGGTTCCAGAGTAACTCACTCACATGGTTGACAAGCTGATGGTGGTTGTTAGCAGGTGGCCTTGGTTTCTTGCCATGGAGACATCTCTGGGTAACTGGATGAGTGCCCTTTTGACATTAAGGTTGGCTTATCCCAAAGTGCATGATTCTGGAGAGAGTAAGAGGAAAGCCAAAATGCCTTTTATAATGGCCTCAGAGGTCACACACTGTCATTTCTGAGATGTCCCGTTGGTTACATATGTCAACCCTATTTAGCGTGGTGGTGTTCTACCAGGAAAGGGTCCCTGGAAGTTATCTTAGAGGCTGGCTACCACAGTAGTTGCTACTGTATTCTTAGGCAAATATTGTGAAGACCAATGAACTATGAACGAAAACAATTATTCTATGAAAAGTAAGCTAATGCTTTGAAAAAAAACTTGCCAAAGGTAGGTATACAAATGTGTGTATTGGATGAGGCTAAGGTGACTCTGTAAGGGACATTGTGTAAAAGTCTGGATTGGTTCTGCTGTCACTGTGCAAGTGACCTAAGGTTTTCATTCCATTTTGAAGGAATTGGTTGGTGGTGCTTTGGACTAACAGCAGGCTGGAGAGTTAGAAAAGGGAAAAAAAAATCCTATCTCAGCATCATATTCATACACTTGGCACTATTAGGGAGAAATTATCTTGCTGTTCTAGAAGTAATGAGAGTTAATGTTAATTCATGAGAGATAACATTTGATTATGGACAAGCCTACAGTACTACATCATAAGATAGTATCTATGAAAGTGATAAAAAAAGAAGAGCACAGATATGAGATTTTATAAAAACAATTTTAAAAATTAGAGCTCTGAGGCATTTTATTATAAAAACTTGGTACTTGCATAAACAAATATGAACTGAAAATTCATCATACATTTACTTCATTTTTCAGCTTGACCTAGTATATCTTTAGCTTTATTGACTTTGGCTGCTATATAAGGAGATCCTCCTTCAGGTGATCTAATTCATCAATGAGCATCTCTTTGGTTTTCTTTATTGACAGCAGGGCTTCAACCCGGGATTAATGCTGCTTCCTGTTTGTTGTCTAGGGTTCAAACCCACCTCTGTAATAGCCACCTCAAATCCTGCAACAGCAATGGGCAGACTGGCTGCTGACCATGTCTTGGGCTTGTCTTCCCTACCTCCAACAGGAGCACAATTCATCCCAGCCAAGTGACCACAGGCAACAACTATGTGCCTTTACCAGAACACAAGGCAACTCTACCAGCAAACACAAAACCCAAGGAAAAGTAAAACCATAGCAGTAGCTATAGTAATGCAGCTAGAATAGAAAATTGCTTTTTGTAGTTGGTAAATCAGCAAATTCTAGAGATTTTAGAAATAAGATTTTCACCAAAATCAATTTGGATGGATTCTGAAATTTTTGTCTCTAATGACACATTGAGGAGAAAACCCCCACCCAAATCATCCTGCCTGTATCAGTTTTCTGTTGCTGCTTAACAAATCCCCTTGAAACTTAGTGGTTTAAAACAATAATGATCAACAAATATTATAATCTCACATGCTTTCTGTGGGTCAGGAGTTTGGACACAGAACAGTAAACATGACTGGTTGTTTTTCCACCATGCATAGGGCCATGGCTGGGGACACTTGGGCTGGGAGTGATGCAACAGCTGGGGCCTGGAATCATCTGGGGGAATCTTCAAAGGTATGGCCACTGGTCTTGACTGTCATTCGAACTACCAGCTGGGCTGTGCTAGAGCCCTTGTACATGGCCTCTCCATGTGGTCTCTGTGTCTGTGCTAGTTTGGGCTTCCTTACAACATGGTAGCTGCCTTCCAAGAATAATTATCACTGAGAGAACAAAAAGAAACCTGGAGCACCACGCAGGACCTAACTTTTGAAAGTCACACAGCTACTTCCTCTGTAGGCACAAGCTTGTTCAGATTCAAGTGGAGGGACCATATTCCCCAGCTTTGGATAGGAGGGCCGTATCAAAATCAGAATGCAAGAAGATCATGCAGGATGAGAAATAATATTGTGGTCAGCTTGGAATACACAATCTGTGTGTGTGTGCTCATACCATCTTCTAAACTGTGAACCTTTGGGATGGAGACCTGTAAACATCATATTTTTACTGTGGAATGTAGTGAAAAAGGGTTTAAATTCATTTTGGAAAGATGGAATAAAAGGACACTAGTCTTATAGAATTGGGAACATTTTTTCACACACACAAAAAATCATTGTTCAGCACTGCGTTTATAGCTCACTGGGAGAGTGCTTGCCTAGCACGCATAGGCACTGGGTTGGATGCTCAGCACCACATTAAAAAGAAATAAATAAAATAAGGTATTGTGTCCATCTACAACTAAAAAAAAATTTAAAAATTATTGTTCACAGTGCAGTGCTGGAGTAAAATGTGTTAAGGAAAGGATATTCAAAACTTGGAAATAGCCACATTGGAAAAATGTGTAACAGACCCATCTATGAATTGTTCAGTTCTCTGGGGCTGTTAACTTTCATTTAGCTCATTAGATGCTATCCACTGGGATATTTAGAACTTTATAGGTAGATGATGACTTACAAAAAACTGTGAGGCAAGTAAAATTTGTCCTGTAGGAAAGGAAACTCCAGAGATCATAGTGATTTAGGACATTGACCAGTTTTATATCTCTTGTGGCATTCTCACTTTGGCAATCTCTTTTTCAATGACTATAAATAGTCCTGCCTCTCCTCTGACTCACTTTTGCTATCTTACCGATTGACGCATTAATGAGTTAAATAAATTTTTCATGCACGATTACTTTATATTTGTATGAGAATCAAGCTTTCAACTTTTTGAAAATTATACTTTGACAAATGAAAGTCCTAGGCGACCCTGTTGCAAAGCTTGAAAGAAATAATGATAATATTCTAAGATAATATTCTAAGACTGGGGTTGGTGACCCTTGGCCAAATCCACTTATAATCAAGTTTTATTGGAACACATACACACTCATTGATTATATCTTGTCTATGGCTGTTTTCATACTACTGTGGAAGAACAGAATAGTTGTGACTGTAATCACATGGCCCACAGGGCCTAAAGTATTTACCCTCTGGCCCTTCACAGAAATATTTTGTTGGTTCTTGCTACAAGAAATCCTTAATTTTAAAATTAATCATGGGACTAATGAAAGAACTTTTCCTATTAAACATGTGTACTTATGAAACCTCTACCACCTTTTAAAACCTTATTTGGATGGCATTGCTTGCCTCTTTGTGTCTTCTATCTCAAATTGAACACAAGAACTCTCAGATGAGCTGGTACACTAAAAGCTGCTAACATCAAAAAGAGTAGTACTTGGCCTTTTCATGATTTATTTCCCAAATTGAGTAAAAGAACCCCATGCTAATTAATAACACAAGGGCCACCATGAAGCCCTATTGTGATGCTCAGGCTTATATCAGCTGCATACTAGGTAGGCGGTAATGAGACTGATTTTAATTTATAAATGCACGAATAAACATTCAAATTAATTTCATCTTTTTAAAGAGTGAGATTAAGAAATATTAAAATGTAATCAGTTTAACAATGTTTCTATTGTTCAAGACATTTTTGGCACTATTTGTCTTTTTCAGGCAGGAAAGCTGATGTCAAAACTATTTTATTCACCTCTTTGTGTGTATGTGTGTGTGTCCATGTATAGTATTAATTAGCATCATTACTTATTTCCAAACATCTTTGGGTTGTTTCAAAATTCAAATCTACTCTTGAAGGAAAAAAAATCACTATGGAGACTCTTCCAAAGAATGGGTTGAATGGGGCTCACAGTCGTTGGAAAATTGGCTCAGGGATTTGTCAGGGACCTTGGTAGTAGAGGCCACAGTCGAGGTCACACCTAATAGATCCTTGCTGGTACCAGTTGGCAATGATCTTGTGTTACTTCCTTTGGATAACATCCTCAGGCGAGGGTGTTCATGTAAGCCAAGCTGCATGCCATGCACCAGATGCCTGTGGCTGGGCTATGTGACCCCTTTAGGAGGCAGGGAAAGATTTCCACTAAAATTTACACCATGTAGGGTTTGCTCACAGATGCCAACTACAAATTTATTTGCATTAAATGTTAGGGATATTATGGATATATTTTGAATTCTTGCATTACTTAAAATGAACACAGATAACTTTTTTTTGGTTTAAAGAGTAGAGTATAATATGATTATAAAAAGAGAAATTTTTCTTTCAAGTGCTTGGTACAGAGTTAGCACTGAGACCATGATAGGGGAGAAACTTCAGAGGGCTGCTATACCGCAGCTCATTGCTCCAAGGTAATTGGCAGGGTGGAGAGGGCCCTGACTGTTAGAAAATTCCACTTACTGGTGCAATAATCTATACCCAGTGTAAGCTGGTGGGAGAAGTCAAGGTGAAAAGAGCAGTAAAATGTATACACCTTTCTTGTTTTGTTCCTCCACCCGTGGAACTGCATTCAGCACTCAAATTCAAGTTTACTTCCTTGTCTGATTTGGAAAGGAAAAACTACACTTAAATTAAAACAAACAAACAAACAAACAAACAGCTGGGGTTGTGGCTCAGTGATAGAGTGCTAGCCTGGAATGTGTGGTGCACTGGGTTCAAACCTTAGCACCACATAAAAATAAAGATATTGTGTCCATCTACAACTAAAACAAAAAAAAGTTAAAAAACAAACAATAAACAAAAAACAATGTTGAGAGGGTAAGTGATCTCTACTTTGTGAAAAGATAGATGTTCCTCAATTCCCAAGGAACTTCTCTTGGCTGTTGACATAATTGTTATATAGTGAGTTTAGGGAAATGTTTTTCTTCATTTTCTTCTCAATATAGAGGCAGGAATAAGACAGGGAGAAATAGAGATGAAGAAATAGAGTCATGTATTTGTGATAATTGGTGATACATTGCTGGTGCATCTTATTTTCGCTTGATCACTTTCTGATTGGCTGTCTTTGAAACTGGCTCACTGCTTGCTCCTTCACTCTTATTTTTCTGTTAATGTCCTTTTCTGGGGGGCAAAGCAACTCTATACTGGAGAATGATCAAACGGGCAGGCAAGTATATCTTGGTATTGTGAGCTCACTGAATTTCTTGCAGTATTTTGGGAAGTGCTGATTATAGTTCATTTTTGCAATGTAGAACTTCTCTTCTGTGAGAACCCCAGAAGGTCCTTCTTAGATAATTAGTCTCCTACTTTACTTCCAGCCATTAAGAACAGAATGAGTTGTCAACACCTGTGGATACGCGGAGCCCAGAGCCTCAAGCCCCATGAGCTTCCTGTAGCAACTGCTACAGGTGAGATTTTGAGATGCTTCTGAAGTCTTAACAACTTACCCTAGAGTAGAAGCTCTCCAACTTCTGCATGCATCAGAATCAACTGGAGGTCTTTCTGGGCTGCAACTCAAGAATGCCTGATTCTGGGAGATATCTCAATGGTAGAGCGCTTGCTTAGCCTGTGAGTTGCCCTGGGTTTGATCCTCAGTTACCAATCCCTATCCCCAAGGGGGCGGAAAAAGTGTCTGATTCTGGAGGTCAGGGTGGAGTCCAAGAATTTGCATGTCTTAAAGTTCCCACGTGATGTTTGATGCTGCTGGATCTGGGACTACTCTTCAAGATACTCTGCCGTGATTAGCTGTCCTGGGATTATGACCCAAATGGGTATATAAATACCCTAGGGAAAAGGGAGACACCAGAACAGTAAATTATTGAATTAATATTTGTTAAAGATCACAGGGTCCATAATGTGTGAAGGGCTTTGGGGAATCTTTCAAGTAAGTTCATATAAGTCTTGCCACTTAGAGTCTTTTATTTTGAGGGGTACTAGAGATTGAACTCAGGAGTGCTTAATCACTGAGCCACATCCCCAGCCCTTTAAAAAATGTTTTTGTTTTTATTTTTCAGTTTGAGACAGTGTCTCACTAAGTTGCTTAGGGCCTCAACTAAGTTTCTGAGGCTGGCTTTGAACTTGCAATTCTCCTGTCTCAGTCTTCTGAGCCGCTGGGATTATAGGCATGTGCCACCATGCCCAGTGCCACTTAGGGTCTTAATAGTAAATATCAGATGGTAATTTTGGTTTTTGAGTAATTTTAATAATACCACTTCATATGTTCTTTAACAAACTTCTTCTTTTTTGGATAAAGTAACAATCTAATAATTTCTTGTTGAATATAAAAACGAAGTATTATTTCACATAAGCAGCAAGCAACTATTTTTCTTCAGTTTTTTCCCTACAATTTGAGAGGTTATTTTAAAATAGAAAAGATGTGGGCTTTAAAAAACCGTGAATATGTTGCAATAATAAGAATGAATTCACTGTTGAAATCCATTTGTAAAAGCAAATTTTGCTGTCTTCTGTAAATGGTCAGAGTTGTTTTATTCAGATCATGTACTTCAGGGGCCTCAGAACCAGATGCAGGTAATATGTAGCCTTTTAGATTAAGACCTAAATACTTGGTTTAGGGAGTCAAATAGCTTTGGGCTTGTATCTCATCTGTGTTGTTCACATAAATTACTTATCTTCCATGAAAAAGCTGTCTAAGGCTTTGTTGACCTCTGTCTTGTAAATTTGTTCTCTATTTCTTTATGTTCCTGTTTTTTTCCTTTATTCTGTTTTCTTTGACTTTGCTTCTTTTTTCCTTTGAGTTTTATAAGTGCTTTAATCATTGACTATCAGAATTTTATCTTTTCTAAAATATGTACTTAAAGGTATAATTTTTCCTCATAGGACTACTTTAGTAGTTTCCAAAGAGTTTTGATGTGCATTATTTTTATTATAAATTAGTTTGAAATGTATTCTAATTCTATCATGATTTTTCAAAACCATGGGTTTCATAAAAGTATATTTCTGGATTTGTAAACATGGGGGTTATTTAATGTTTTGGAATTCAGATTATTTATCTTTAAAATATGATAGAGTTATTGGTAGGATTAAGTCAACTAATATAATTAAAATGCACAATGCCTAGTAATGTCAATGTTTAATAAAATTTGCTATTGCTATTTTTTCCTTTGTTTTAGGTATCCACAGTAGAAAATTTAAGTCTAACAGTTGAGTTGGAAAAACACATTGATTTCTTTCTACATTTATGCCATACCCACAAGTTTGTACTTAACTGGTTTATCCCTTTGACTTATGGATTTAACTATTCTTTTTTCAGGACCCACTTTCCTATTGATATTGCAGTAAAGCACAGGTCATGAGAAAGTTTGATTTTAGTCTTCAAGTGACGAAAAGTACCCTAAATCCAAAATGTATATTTTTACTTTTTAAAAATTAAGATGCATCTATGTCCTACATAATATTCTTTTAACTTACAAAGCTTCGATAAATTAATGTCATGTCTTAATATTGTTGTGTCTTGCTTAAAGCCCAAGAAATTATAGTTTTTGAGAAATTATAATTATTGTTTTGATTCCAAAGGTTTATAGCATCCACAGGAGCAGTTCAAATGGTTCTAAATAGTTTGGGGCATTCTTCTCAGCTCCAGTCTTCTGAAAGCCAGAGGTGATATTACATAGCATAGGACCTGGCTGTGTCACAATACACCATCTGCAAGGGCTTTCTCTAGTTGGTGTAACTTCACTCAAACATTTTGAGGAAAGTGATGATAGAGTAACGTATTTTCCAAAGGTTTTCTTTTTTTTTTTTTAATTTTTAAGTCAGTTTTCTCAACGTGTTTAATTGCTGTGTGAAAAAACATTTCCCAGGTGATAGTAATGTGCAGGTAGGGTTGAGAGACACTGGGGAGGTAAAGTAGCACTTTTCATTTTCCCCTCTACTGCTTTCTTGGCCAGACTTTTCCCAAAATAACTCTCCCCAACATGACCATGGTAACAAAAATTTCTTTTTATTCCACACTTAGAGATAAGGCAAAATTCCTGGGAGTTCCTCAAAAAAGTTAAAAATAGAATTACCATATGGATCAGCCATTTTTATTCCTAGTTATCCACCCAGGTGAACCGAAAACAAGTATTCAAACACAAAGCAGTATACACAGTGTTCATAATAGCATTATTCACAATAGCCAGAAGGTGGAAACAACTCAGAGATAGCTAGCAGAAGCTTCAAGATATCCAAACACTTTTACTGTGTTAAAATATAAGCTAAAACCTCATGTTTAAAATTATGAAGATAAAGAAAAGGATCAAGATAAGTAGTAAATGAAAATGAAGACAGAATACACAGGGATTTTTATGAGAAGTAAAACTTTCCCTAACAGGACATGTAAAGGCAGAAGATGAGAATGACAATAAAGAAAAACTTAATTTGCACAGTTGAAAGAAAGGGCCTAAGGTTGATAGTGGCTTCATTTCCACCAAGTCATTTTTTTTGATAAGTGCTGTCTTTTTGTTATAATTTGCTACAATGAGCTTTATTTTGTTCAACAATGTTTAATGACTTCTTTCAAAATCCTGGCCCCATGATATTTACTGAGAATCAAACAGAACATACAATGGACAAGAGAGATGCTTCTTAATTAGCTATTTTGGAGAAACAGTCATTGTCATATGACAAGGCAAACAGTTAAGCCCCTAATTAGCAAAATTATTTTAATTTTTCCTTTTTTTGAAACATTTGTGATCTTTATCACCTTTTGAAAGTTGGTACTTTGTTGTACTTTTTTTCATTTAAAATATCATCTAGCTGGGCATGGTGTTGCATGGCTATACTCCCAGTGGCTGGGGAGGCTGGGGCAGGAAGATTGCAAGTTCAAAGCCAGCCTCAGCAACTTAATAAGGCCCTTAAGCAACTTAGCAAGACCCTGTCTCAAAATAAAAAATAGAAATGACTGGAGATGTGGTTTAGGGTTAAACACTCAGTTCAATCTCCAGTACCAAAAATAAATAAATAAATAAATAGATTGATAAAATAAAATGTCATCTGTATCTAATATGTTCTACCTGTTTCAAAAATCCAGTATATGCTTTTATATTGATTTATATAATACATTTATATTTATAATTTTTTTTGGTATCAAGGATTGAACCAGGTGGTGCTTAATTACTGAGCCACATCCCCAGCCATTTTGTATATATTATTTTAAGACAGAGTCTCGCTGAGTTGCTGAGGCTGGCTTTGAACTTGCAATCCTCCTGCCTCAGGCTCCCAAGCCCCTGGGATTACAGGTGTGTGCCACTGAGCCCAGCTGTATTTATAATATTGTTAACTTATATATTACTCAGATAAAATCTAATTCTCCCTCTATTTTGTGTGCAGAAGACTTTAATTTACTGAATATCTGACCATTTTACATACCTAGTAAAATGAATGAGGTGAAATTTGAGGGGATAAGATTGAGTTTTAAATATCCTTGGGCAACATATAGCTTACAATACATTCAAGTAAATAGATATTGCTTAAGCAATTTTCAAATCCTTGGTAAAAAATCATCATCATGATTTAAGTGTTAGATTAGCTAATATAAGTAACAATTAGAATTAGATTTAACTTGAATATTTGGAGTTACGAAGGAAAACTCTTATGGGGACTTTTATTTCACACAAAAGGAAATATGAGAAAGAAGAAAAAGAAATTTTTTTTTTTCATTTTTCCTGAGGTGCAATGCTTTACAAGATTCTCGGGGGAATAAAAGAGCAGGTGAGCAATATGAAAGAAAATTGTATAAAGGATTTAATTATTGCAAAATTGCCTGTTTTTCTTCAATCAAATAACTACAGAAGCTTATATTAAAACCAAAATATTCTTATAAAAATGGCAATAAATATACTTAATAAATGTAAAACTAATCTTGTAACCTCATTTGCATGTCCCCGTTTTGAAGAGTCAGCCATTTTTGACTCCCATCTACCCCCTAGTTTGCTATTTGTCTGGTTTCCTAAAGAATGGTACCACTGGTGACCTCTGAGGGTCTGTACTCCTTAGCTTATTTGGCTATTGAAGTCACCATACTTTGGCATTTAGTGTTAAAAATTTAACCTTGTTTGCAAAAATTGCTTAGATCTTGCCCTTGTTTATCTTTATTCCTACCACTGATAAAGAATATTACCAAGCTGGGCGTGGTGGCGCAAGCCTATAATCCTAGCACTTGGGAGGCTGAGACAGGAGAAACGCGAGTTCAAAGCCAGCCTCAGCAATGGTGAGGCACTAAGCAACTCAGTGAGACCCTGTCTCTACATAAAACACAAAATAGGGCTGGGGATGTGGCTCAGTGGTTGAGTGCCCCTGAGTTCAATCCTCAGTACCAAAAAAAAAAAAAAAAAAAGAATATTAACATGTACATAACAGAATCTCAGGCCTACAGAATTTACAGTTACAAAGACCTCCAGAGACCATTTGCTTAAACACCCTCCTTTTACCAATAAGGAAGAGCGTAGCAAGATGAAGGCATTTTCCAGAGGCCCCTGTTTGTAGACATGGAATTAGAGGACAGCCCTTGGCATTCTCATCCCATTCTTCTGCTTGTCATCTCCCATGAGCTCATCTTTAACAGTGATTTAGAATCATTCCACATTAAATCACATTCAACAAGGCATCCCTGCCGGCAGTCTAATACAACAGCCTATTATAGCACATCTAAGAAAAATTGTCCACTTTCCTCTTAGATGTTTCTCAAAGCAATTTTTATTAAAATCAAATAAAATGAAGCAGAAATAAATAGCCAGAAAAAAATTTAAAATTAAGATTTTATGACTCATTGAGTTGAAATCTTGGTTTTATTTTAGCATCACTTGGATATATTTCATGAGCCACATAGGCAGATCTAAACCCACTTTGAAAAGGCAATGTTAAAAAGAGTGTTATGGAGATACAATTCACATACATTTAATTCTATTTAAAGTGTACAGTTCACTCAATTTAGTGTATTCTTAGAGTTGTGCAAGCATTATCACAATCTCATTCTAGAACATGTTCATCACCTCAAGAGAAATCCCATATTCATTAGCAGTGTTCCTCCTTCTACTTTGCCTCTTCTGCAATCCCCTACCCCCAACCATACATAACCACAAATGAACTTTCTATCTCTATAGACCTGTCTGTTCTAGACATTGTCTAAAGATAAAATCATACAATATGTGATCTTTTGTGACCAGCTCTCATTTCTTTCACTTAGCATGATGATTTCATGGTTCACCTAGGAGGAGGCATATGTAAGTATGTCATTCCCTTTTATGGTCCAATATCACTATATTTTATGCATTTTGTATGTCCATTCATTACTTGATGAGTATTTGTATGGTTTCCAATTTTTAGCTATTGTAAATAATACTGCTATAAACATTTGTGAACAAATTTTTGGGGAAGCTTTTGTTTTCTTTTGATATATTTCCAGAAGTTGAAATTACTGGGCTATAGAGTAATTTTATGTTTCACATTTTGAGGAACTCTCAGACTGTTTTCCAATCTCCCCAGCTACATATGAAGATTCTACTTTTTCCACAGCCTTATAAAAGGCAAATTGTAGAGTTATAACTGTTTGGCAAAATTTTAATAAACCATTATTTATTAAGCATCTGCTTTGTGAAAGGTCCTGTTTAAGATGCTGTAATTTGTCAATAATATCAATTCACTTATGGAAAATACTAGCACTTTTCTAAAGAGAATTCTTTCTTGAATGGGCCTGTATCAGTCAGTGTCCAGTGAGGAGACAGAAGTCACATCAGTAATTTGAACAGGGAAAATTTAATAAAATCGTTAACTAGTAAAATATGATTAATTGCAAAGGAAGTAAATTAAACACCAGAGAACACAGGAAGAGATTTCTCTACCATAAGGAAGGACATTGGTGTTGTGGGCAATAACTACTGTGGCTTCCAGCACTTTGACAAAACCTCTGAGGCAGGGTCTTCTGGCTAAGCATCTACGCTTCACATTGCTGTGGCATTCATTGCCCTCCTTCTCGGGGTTTGCAGCTCTGTATGTTTGCTGTGGTTGAACCAAGGAAGAAGGTGCACCCAAATTTCATTAGAAATTATTGTTGCATGAAAGCTGCCAAGGAGATGAAGAAGTCTGGTGTCTTTCTGAGTACAAGATGATTTCAAATGTGAAAAATTTCTCTGGTTTAAGTTTGATAGAAGTTTGTCACTGGCCTGTATTCTTTAATTAGGAAACATTAACATATGGACTAAGGAATAGTTTCTTTTGAAAAATGAACAATTTATAAATACCAAGAGAGAAAAGAAGAAGAAAAATTAAGAAAAGAAATAGCATATAGATGGGAGGAGTGACTATATCTAGGACTGAGGGAAAAGACTCTAAGATTAACACCTCGCTTAGGGAAGGGGGTTCTGTGAGCCATTGGATAGTGAAGTTCCTTGAGGTGCCATAGGCCAGGCCTGGTGATCAGGTAACTGTTGCAGGGGTGCCAGTGGGCCAGGACTGAGGGTGGGAAAGGTTTTACTAGGATTCTTGCAGAGCTGGCTGCAAGCTGGCTCTCACTGGGTCTCACTCAAGCCTCCTCCAGGGCAACAGTAAAACTCAGTAGGAAACTTTCACTATGTGCTGGTTCAACTTGCAGCAGGTTGTGTGCTACTGGCTAAGGGACAGCAAGAGCATCATTTTACAGTCTCTTATTCAAGGCAGATACTTTATCCTTCAACTCTATCCTCTTCTTCAGTGTGAAAATATTTCAGTTGATAACTAAGTCTTCAGTGGCTATGTGACATTACACTCAGCCCAATTGCTTCAGGTGATGGGATGTGTGATGGATGAATCAGTTAACTAGTGGGACATCAGCCCATTGTTCTTTCTTTGCTGCCATCAGAAGCAGTTGTGTGTGGAATGCTGTTGCTATGGTCTGGATACCTGTGTCCTCCCCAAATTCATATATCGAAACCTAATCCTCACATGATGACATCAAGCAGTGGGACCTTTGGGAAGTGGTTAAATCATGAAGGTGCAGCCCTCATAAATGGGAACAGTGACCTTATAAAAGAGGCCCAGGGAAGTTCACTGGCTGCTTCTACCATATGAGGGTATAGCTAGAAGGTGCTGTCTATGAGAAATGAGACCTTATCAGACACGAACTTTTCCAATGTCTTGACCTTGTACTTCTCAACCTCCAGAACTATGAGAAATAGGTTTATTATTTTTTTTAATAAGCTACCCAGTGTATGGTATTTTGCTATAGCAGTCTGAATAACTAAGACAACACTGATGATGAATAAGCTTTTCTTTGAGTCCATGGATGGTAGTTCTAATAAAAAGATTATAGGCAAAAAGGCTAATTCATATCCAGAGTATATGTCTAATACAGTAACATAAACGTATACTTCCAACTGGAAGAGATCTGGTGAAATCCAACTGGCACCAGGTGGCTGACTTATTTTCTTGGTCAATGATGCCATGTCAAGGGCTCAGTGTTGGTCTTTGCTATTGGAAGATTAGAAAATCAGCACTAGTGGTAGACAGGTCAACCTTGGTAAGAAGTCCATATTGTCAAGCTCTTTTCCTGACTCCCTGGCCATTTTGGGGTAGATGGAAGAAAAAATATGATGGAAATCCTGAAAGATTTTGAAGAGACCCTTCTGTGGCATTTGCCCTTTGGGAAAGCATTCACATGCATCACTGTTTTCCTACATGAAGTTCATTCTGAGAAGTCTGTTCACATACCTCTTCCCATTCTTTGTGGCAGCTCAAGCCAGGTATTTGGCTACCAGACTTATAGTCTATTAAATGCCATCATGTTCCTGATGTACTTTATGATAAATGTGTTCATTTTTTCTTTGGTAATTAATTGTCCCCTCCACTTTTCCATGGCTTCTGTTCCACTGGAATTCCATTATTCCATTGAAATCAGAGATCTCATCAGAGTCACCACTTCCATGGTTACATGTGCCCTACAAAGTGAGCAACCACAGGTATAGATGCTCCACCCAACAATTTTCAGTGCCTTAAGGAAAGGAGTATATGTGGGTCTTTTTGGAAGATGGAATTGGGAGGTAAGTGTGCAGGTCAGGCATAATCCTCCAATATTTCTACCTTTCTAAACTTTACATATATGCTCTGTGGTTTTAAACTCCTTAAACATAGGCCACTGTTGACAAAGTTTCAGTCCACATAAGCCCATTAGAGTCACTTTGAGATGAAAATAAATGAACACATCAAATCCAGAATCTCTAGTAAATATACCCTTATCAATGAGTTTGGTCCAATCTAGTCATCTACCCTTCTTCTATTCTTGTTCTTATGATCTTAGAATCTACTTGCACACATATTTCCCAGGTTTATGCCAACATATTCAGCAAATTTGAGATTCTCTTTTCTTCTGTGGTACAGTATGTACCTGACTCCCTGGAGCATGCTGAGAATTGACCCTAGTTGTAGGTCAAGTGGCTAAGAGGTGGTTATAAGTTGTGCTGAGTCTTGAGGAAAATTAGCATCTTTTCAAGCTACCTTCTTTATGTGACATAATCATAGGGGTTTCAAGCAACAAAGGATGGTGTCCTTAGAAAAAAGGAGCAAGTAACTCTGACTGGTAAGAGAGACTCAGAGTGACTTAGGGTTTCAAAATTGTTGGTTTTATTTAAATATGACAAGATGTCCTTGTTCCACATTTTAAGACTCCATTTTTTCTGAATCAGTGCCTTTACTTTTGAGTGAGAATCTCGAAGAGATTGCAAAGTAAACTGATGTTGAAAATTTAGCCACCACAGTATTAAATTTTGACTTTGATTTTATCAATAAATTCTCTGTGGCAATACATAAGACCAATACATACACGGGGGAAACAATCTTGTCCTCAGAGTATGTCTAGTGCAGAGTTAAAAAATATGAGCTTGTCCTTTTCTTTCTGTAGATACTCAAGGGCGCTCAGGAAAATCCATCTATCCTACAGTCCTTGTAATAATCATGACTGATATCCTGGTCAAGTTCTGTGGCCACTTGGGTTCCAGAGATACTTGCTGCAACAGGATATTTATTACAGTCAACCACAGGTGTTAGCCTAATTAACTGTGATGCCAATGCATGCTATGGATTCCTAGCAATGGCTATTTTTTCTGTGTCAATATGCTAGGCTACAGTGCCTGGTGATTTAAACAAACACTACCATAGGTGTTGCTATGAAGGTATTTTGTGTGTGTGTGTGTGTGTGTGTGTGCATATACAGTACTGGGAACTGAATCCTGGAGTGCTCTACCACTGAGCTATATCCCCAACCCCTTTTTATTTTGAGAAAGTGTCTCACTAAATTGCTGAGGCTGGAGTTGAACTTGTGATCCTCCTGCCTCAACCTCCCAAGTCGCTAGGATTACAGACATGTGCCACAGGCCTGGCTATGAATGAAGGTATTTTGTAGATGTGTTTGGCATCTACAGTCAGTTGATCTTGAGTAAAGCAGATTACCCTTGATAATGTGGATGGGACTGACTGAAGAGCTTGCCTTCAGTTCACCTGTTTCTAGTCTGCCCTATGGATTTCAACAAGACTGCAATTTCAACGTTTGGCTGAGTTTCTAGCCTGCCGACTACCCTACAAATTCCAAACTTGCCAGTCTCGCACAGTTGTGTGAGCTAGTTCCTGAAACCTCGCTCCCATTTTTCTCCACACACATACACACACATTGCATACATACACAAATATATTTTTTATTGATTCTCTTGCTCTGGATAATCCTGACCAACACATATCTCATTTTCCATTGGTAAGGAACTCAATGCTCTCCTCAAATCCAAGGGCATAACCAAAATAATCCCATAATCTTATGTTTTAGGGATACTAATTCTTTATTAGTCAGGAGCGGGAAAACATATTGTAATATGACAAAGGAAAATGTAATATAAGGAGACATAAACTAATAAAAAGTGAGTAAGTCCAAAAATGGAGGCAGGGGCAAAAGAGATCTCTAAAGAACATAGGAATAGAAAATATAGGGAGTAGCTACCAACTTGAAAGAACGACTTTGGAAGAAGTCCCTCCACCCTATGGCTTAGATTCAAAACTCTTCAGAGAGCTTCAGCTTAGTCCACTGAGTAGCAGTGAAGTTTGATGAATTCTGCACACCGGGGCTGTGGAGCAGGAATTGTTCACTGACGTGCTGACGAAACCTGTTGGAATGAGCCATGAGGTATCAGGAAACCAGAGTAGTAAGGAACCTGCTTGCTAGGGGGTGTGATGCTCAGAGAAGATCCACCTTCTGGAGTCCTGGTGAAAGTCTCTGTAGGGTGATATCTCTGCATATCCCACACCTCCCTGCAGCCATGTCATAGCAGCAGAAGTAAAGTATGTTGGAACTAGGAAGAAAACTTTTTTATTTTCTGTGATGGCTCTTAATCTGGGAGCTGAGGGTCAAGTATCATGAAACTAAAGGTCATAGTTGAGAACACTTATTCCTACACATGGCCACTTTAGGGACGACTCCCCTGTGCCTGACTTGACTCTGAGCAAGGCACACAATTCCTTGGCAGGGAAGGACAATGCTTAACCCCAGCTGAAAAGATGGCTGGAGGAGAGATGAGATGGACTTGTAGCAAAGGTCTCTGGGATTTCTGATGCCGTTTGGTTAAATAACACTTATTTAGCTATGAGGATATCTTCTCTTGTGCCATAGTGGTTACAAAACTGCCTAAAGACTGCAGGATCCCTTAAAGATGAAATGACACAAAACTATTGTTGCTAACTTGCTTCACTATGTAGAAATATGTTTTGATTCATATGCCTGTGTATTTATGTGCAAAATAATAACTTCCCCTCCTGACCTACTGGGCATTTTGATGGCATAAGTATTTGCAGTTTTTAAAGAATATTCACAATGCTCTGGTTTCTTAATGCAATAAAAATAGGCAAATTCAGTGAGTAAAGTCTATGACTATCTCTCTGCTTAGTTGAACAAGCTTATTATGGTGTTAACTATTTCCTTCATAGTGGGTATGAATCTCAGTCTATCAATGGTGTTTTCCTTAAAATCTACCATAATTTCTTTTACCAACCCTCCCCCATTCTATTAGTATAGTGAAAATAATCTAAATGAGACTTGGCTTCCCCTTTCTTTCATTTCGCACCTTGTGCACAATTTCTGGGGAGCTAACATTGGGGATGACTCATTTGGTCTTACGCAGGTATTTGTAAGCTGACTCCCCCTCGGGGCCCTTGAATCTGATATGATGTTGCTGAGCCATTTCCAGTTTTTGTCTGCATGGGGGATTTTCCTCAGCTGGCTCTCTGCTATGTTCATGCCCCCCTTGGGGGAGCTGCATCTTCAATTTCCGGTTTCTCTGAAGTGCTAGAGGATCCAGAATCCCTGCAGGGACTCCTCTACCTGAATGCTGGATGCAGGATGCAATTACTCTTTTCCCTCTCTTTGTTCTCCTCTGCTCCAAGGAAAAGTTTGTCTTTTTCTGGGGTGGTGGTAGGGTGAGGTAGAACATTATTTTTCTTTCTTGTCTCAGGTATTTTGTAAAGATCATAGTATTTTTTTTAGTTTTAAGGGTTTACTTCTTATCCATTCTCCTGATCCCCGAAATGAATGCCAGGAAGTCCAATTGGTCTAGTCTACTTTCTGCGTCAGTTTACCCTTCCCTTAATGCAATGAACAAAGAGTTGACATTTTTGTTTGTAAAGAGGGATTCAGTGGAACATGAACAAAAAGTAATATCTCACATCTCTTTTTTAACCTATTAGTAAGTAGCGATAGATTCTAAAATAGCTGCCTGTTGGAAAGTTCACCAAGTAATTAAATTCAAGCAATTATAAAATATGTAATTATGATATATTACATATATTATGAATTAGAATGTTTGTGGTAAAAATATACATTGTAACCACTTCCTATTAAGCATTTTTCTCTTGAACTTTGAATGTTTGAATTGGATTCAGGCTATAGAACAAGCACATCTCTTAAAAGTGTCAGACATGCTAGATTTCTTTCTTGGCTCCCATGGAAAAAGTAAACACAACATAAAATACCCATTAAGTTTTAGAGGTTAAGAATGTGCTTTATGTAATTTATGCTAAAAAAATTTCTGAGTTGTATAAACTTGTAGATTCCAAATGTGTTATAGTCATTTGGAAATCACAACAAAGCAATTGGCAGGTTCAAGAATTGAGACACAGTTGAGAAGCTTCATGAAATGACCATAATCTCTGCTTGAGTCTATTTATTTCCTGAGCAATTTGTTTGAAAAATCTTGAAATGTTGTGCACAGAGACTTTCAGAATATGCAAAATTATTCTAATTTCCCTCCTTGAGTCAACTTACTCAAACCAGTCTCTTGGTTTGAGTAAGTTGACTTGGAGGACAGGTCAAGAAAGTTATCAGTGAAAATAAAGTAGGTTTATTGTAAACATGACTATTCCCCATTAAAGAAAAGAGGCTAGTTTATACTATTTTGCGAACTGTGGATCAGAGAAGCAGATCAGCCTTTCATCCCATTGAAACAGAATTCTCCTGACCTTATATCTCCCTCATTAGGTGTCCCTGATTCTTTACAAAAGAAAAAAAAAAAACCCTTCTGATATTTTTGCCTGGAATAATTGCATAGCTGTATTTACCAAGTCTTTAAGCATGGATGTGGTAAGCAGTGAAAATTGCTTATTCTGTGGTGGTGTGAATGCTTGGAAAAATAATTTCTCATTTTGTTCTCTATCTTCATTCCCCATCCCCACCAGCAGCAGGTAGCTAGAGGGTTTTGTGCCAAAGCCTGAGTTTCCCTTGCCCTAGGAGAGGATGAAGAGATTTGTTACATGGATTTGTGCCTTTGGAGCCACTTCATTGAGTTGACATTTGAGGGAGGCCTAGAAAGTTGAAGGGGACAAGTTGAACCATGAAGAAAGTTGGAGTGATGTGACCCCTGAGAGTAATGCCAGTGGACTCAATATGTAACTCTGTGGCTTTCAGAGGTGGGGAGAAAGCGACTCAGTGAATGATAGTCATCCACCATAGAATAAACCACTTGGGTTGGAATATATTTCAAGGTGCTGAGACTATGATAGACCAGGGACTAGACTAGAGTCCCATCCCCAAATGGATTTTACAAGCCCCAGTATTTTCATGTTGGTGGCCTGAAAATGAGATGGGATTTCCTGCTGGCCCTATTGGAAGAGGGCTCATTTAGTTGGAATTCGACTTAGAAAAACAGAGAAGTGAGGAATTTCATGTAACTACAGGTTGTGGAACAAATCCATTCTCACCAAATTTGCTTTCAAGGATAGATAAGTAGATCCTGCCTTCTCCCTTCTACTCAAAAATATGGCATGGGATGGTGTGATCAAGCTGGGGTAAGATCATTTCAAGTTCTTTTGGGATCAGAAAATTAAATTCTATAAAAAAGCTGAGAAAAGTCAACAAGGTAACACAAGAAATGTGTGTTGACTCATTACTCTATGGTAGGTACTATGAGTGTGAGGGCAAATGTGATGTCTGCCCTTGGGGAAGCAGGAACAATCCAAAGAATTTATGAACTAAATCCACAAAGTATTGAGGATGTCAATACAAGCTGTATATGGTGGCCACAGGGCTGGGAGAGCCACTTCAAGCATTGTCTAAGAATTAGTTTTTAGTCATATTTCACAGGGAGAAAAAGACATGCTTAGGCCAAAAATTTTTGAAGAAATTTTATCTGCTTACCTGCATTGTAATTTCCCTCATTATAAAATATGTTTATGTAAAAAAATCATTTTAGTAGGCAAGAAATTGCTGAGATTCTTCATTAAAAAATATGGAGACTTAGGTACAGATGAAGTTGGTATTCTGAAGCTCACAAAGTTTATCTGTTACTTGGGAAACCCTGAAGGTGGTTACTTGGAGGAAAAAAATCCTTCAGAAGGGAGTAACATCAGAAATCTTGAGGGCTTCCTTGAAGAAAATCAGACCTGTAGTTCTAACCCAGAGTTCTGGTTGAGGAAATTAATGTGTGTTGTGCTAGAGATACAAATGTCAACTTTTCCAAGGAAGATGATAGGAAATAACCCTCTGATTATCTTAACTGGAGAAAAGAACTGCTATTCAAGCCACTGCCCTCCAACCTTTAGATGTAAATGATTGACTTCTGAATATGCCAGCTATGTTTTTTGTGAAAGATTTGCTAATAAAGGGATTGCTTTTGGTAGGAGTCCAGGTCGAAACGCAGGTAAACACATAGACCAATTAACCAGATGCAAAATAGGAACTACAGTGTTATCAAAATCATCTAGAGGTGTCACTCCAACACCAAGACACTAAGAGCACAACAGAAGGGGCTCTGTGTAATTCATCCTTCTCTTTGTAAAGTATCCTTGGCAGAAGACAGAACTCTAGAAAGCTTAGGGCAAGAGGCATGTAGGAGGGAAGGATGCCGGAAGAGCTTGATCTAGTGCTGATGCTGCTCTGGCCACTCTGAGGCCCTGGAAAAGCATTTTTTTCTAGGCTTTTTTCTTATCATCTAGAAGTGAGGATATTGAATTAGGCCCCTCTTCAATATTTTTAAAACTTGAAAGCAGGTGCAAATTAACATGTCACAAGTTGCCACTGTCCTGTGCCAAATTGTAGGTAGAATCTGTACATATTTGCCTGCCATCCAGAAGTTTGATAATTCACTGAGGGAAAGCCAGTGAAGGACCAAAAAGGGGGATTTGAAGGATTCAGAGTGACAGGATCTATTACTTATTCCATGGCAACTCTTTGCCAGAAGATGGAGAAGCTCATCTAAGATCTCAGCCATCTGGTGTGCATGTGGGTATTGGGGTTCTAGGGTGTGCAGAGAGGAAGATGTCCCAGGAGACTTGGGATTTTCAGTGATTTCTGAACCAGCTGAAGAGACTGGAAATCATAAGGTACTAATGACAATGCTTTACTTCATATGCTGTAGTTTTCTCTAGTTCTTCAAAAGCCATGAGCTGGGCCATATTTCCTCTGAAAGAAAAGAAAAAAGGCTTCACAGAATATTTTACAGCAACACATGCCTCCCAAGTAATTCCTATTTTTAGAAAACAGGGAAAGAGTAAAGATGCAGAAATCATCATGGGAGAAAGGAAGCTGTTACTCTATCCTATGTACATACATAGTTTTGTTATAAAGATAATTGAAGGGGCTGGGATTGTGGCGCAGTGGTAGCGTGCTCGCCTAGCGCGCATAAGGCACTGGGTTCGATCCTCAGCACCACATAAAAATAAAATAAAGATATTCTGTCACCTACAACTAAAAAATAAATATTTAAAAAAAAAGATAATTGAAAATCCAAATCTTTAAGAAATAGCATTACATGGGCACTGGAGGTGAGGTCACACAGGCAAATTCTGAATGTCTATTCTAGCAAAATTGTCCCTACTGAGGTCAGAGGAGAATCAAGAAGGAACCATGGGTTAAAAGCAAAATGAAGGAAAAATGAAGATTTTTTTTTTTTTTTTTATTTTATTTTTTTCCCAAAAGTTGCATTTTAATACATGTTGGCAAACATAACAGAAAAAAACAAATTATCAGAAGCTGTACACACTATTCATTGAAAACATTTGTTGAGGCAAATAGAAAAAAATTGTTTCAATCATAATTTTTCTAACTTTGCACAAAATTATAAGCAGATTACTTTCTTC
>CM053405.1:41866397-41920450 GCA_028644305.1 Xerus rutilus | reverse complement strand
CAACCATATTTACTATACCCATTCCCCTTTCCTGCCCCCCACCTCCCCCATGTCGCGTCTAGTGTTTCTCTATTTCTCTTATGTTTCCCATTCCCACCTCCCTTATTCATCAGCATCCATTAATCAGAGAGACCATTCGGCATTTGGTTTTTTGGGATTGGCTTACTTCACTTAGCATAATGCTTTCCAGTTCCATCCAGCCCCCTGTTTTCTGATTATAAAAGTTCCCTTTGCAATTCACTCAGTGAACAAACCTCCTTTAAAGATTTGTCTTCACTTGGTGACTCTACTTCCCTCCCTGCTCTCTTCTGAACTCACACCAAACACAAAACGAAGTTTGTACTAAGGTCATAAAGTCCCTCGTGATGCTCAATCTTGCCAGAGCTGCATGTTGCTTAGCTGGCACCTCCCTTAAAAATCTTCATTTTTAAAGACTTCTTTACATATCAACAGAAGGTGATTTTATACAATATTTTTGGTGTATCTGTATTTTGACTGTGACTCATCACCTGAGATCAGGTGTGAAATTTTCCACTAGTGGCATCACATCAACATAGGCTCAAAAGTTTTGAATTTTGGAACATTTCAGATTTTTGATTCTTGGATTAGAGATTCTTAATCTCTAGAGAATGAATGTTATTTGTGGTGTAATCATTCAGGAAAATGACTTTTTACACTTGAGTGTTTTTCATTTCTTATTTGAGTGCCTTTCATTTCTTCAACTTGAATGACACATAATAATTGTATTATGGGGTACAATGTGATATAGGGTAATTATATTTATGGGCTGTAGTGTGATATTTTAATACTTGAATATAATATGTAATAGTCATATCAGGGTTAATTGGCATATCCATCACCTCAGATATTTATCATTTCTTTGTGTTAGGTGTCTCTCTCATGTCTAACTAAATGTATCATGGAGTACATTGCAGAGTGACATAATGATAATTCCAACCTCCACTAACTTGAACTTTTTTTTTTGTACCCAAGATTGAACCCAGGGGCGCTTAACCACTGAGCCACATTCCCCAGCCCTTTTTATTTTTAAATTTTGAGACAGGTCTCACCAAGTTGCTGAGGGCCTCACTAAGTTGCTGAGGCTAGCTCTAACTTGAATTTTAAATATATTGGGTATCATTAAGAAGTGTTATTTGGCTAGATTTGGTGGAGGGCAGGATCCCATGGAGAGAACAACTCAACCTTATAACATCTCTTCCCTTGACTTTCTTCCCTACTGTGTGGTGAGTCTCATGCCTGGGGACAAATTGGTTCACAAGGTCGGGGGCAGGAGGGAGGAAATCAGTTCTGTGCTTCGGTGTCTGCTTCTTTTCCCAAGAGGACTTTCACAGTAAGGAAGTCTGTATTTTTAGAATTAGCATGTTCTGTTTCAATGTTGTGAACATTCATTTTAAACCTACTATATTTAGTGAAGGTTTAATTACCCAAGTAGGGAAACTAGTTTGAAACTTCACCTTTCAATTCTGGCTCATCAAATCAGCCCTCCACCCCAGCAGAAAATGGCAATTTCAGCTACATCTGGTGAGGACAACTGACAAGAGAAATTCCACAGCGTGAGTGCAAGTGTGGGCACAGGAAGCAGGTGAAGCCGATCTTCAGCATCCTCCCACGCCTGTTCCAGCCTCTCTCTCTCTCACTGGGACCTTCTTCCTGCCACCTGCCCTCTGTGGGCTGGGGCTGGTGGAGTGATGTGTGCTTCAATGCCTGTGAAGTACACCTTCCCTTCCCACATAGAAATCATGTTCTTAGTTTTCAAAATAGTGCTCAGGAAATGGAATCCCTTTGTGTCATTTACAGGTATGTAAGACATTGGGGAACCATGATCTGAATGGTGAAATTTCTTGAATTTTCTTTTTTTTTTTTTGGTCATGCCATTATTCCCTCACTTCTTCTGGTAGGACCTGCTTCAAAGCCAAAGCCATGCTTAGGGATGATCAAATTGGGCCAGAGTTGGGTTGAGGAGTTCCAGGTGTGGACAAGTTTGATGCAGAGTCTGCGGTTTGGAGAATGGGGAGGTGCTAAGTGCTAAGTACTAAAAGTGCTCAGAGACACAAATATAATGTTGTGCCTATTCATTCACTCATTCAGTAAATTTATTGATCGATTGTAGAAAAGCCACGAAGCCTGGCATTAGTTTAGTGAAGGAAATACTCATGAGCTGAAAAGAATTATCCTAATAAGTGCATGATTACAGAGAGCGCTCAGAAGAAAAGGAATGTTTGAAGAGTATGTAAACAAAGGAATTTAGTGTGATTGGACCAGGAAGGAAAATAGTACTGAGATGAGATCCACAGTGGTGCTTCCCAGACTTTCCATGCATATGAAGAATCTGGGAATCTTGTTAGAATGCAGATTACTATTCTGGGTCTGGGAAAGTCTGCATCTTGTTTATTTAGCTTTTCTTATGTGATGCTGGGGATGGAACCCACTACTTTATGCCTGCTAGGCAAACACTCTACCACTGAGCCACAATCCCAGCTTAATTCCGCATCTTCAACAAGCTCCCATATGATGGTGATGCTGGACCACACTGAACCAAAGGATTCAGAGGATGAGGAGAAGTGGGGGTTCTGGGAGTAGTAAATCTTGCGGGGAAGGACCGGCATGTACACAGCTGTCAGAGAGTTGCCATGTTGCTCTTCGGTCCCCTACCACTGAGGCAGAGGTAAAGGAAGTTTTCCATCCCTTCTATGATTAGTTCTCAGAATATGTGTTCCCTGACAAGATGTTTCCTTTTTTTGAGGCTGCTTTATATTTATGTTAAAATTCATTTTATCTTCTTTAAACATTGGGACTTCCATTTAAAAGGGCAGAGTAAAGATATTTTTTCCATCCTTAGAATTCTCCAGAAAGGCAGTGAAGGCAGTAAAATTATGAATTTCATCTTTGACAAAACTCAAAGACCAACTCTCGAAAGATCATGTATGGAGAGGTGTCCCAGTGCAGTAGAGATCAAATATGGTGCAGAAAGACTCTCAGAGGGAGAGTTTGTGGACATACATCTCAGACAAAGCTGGTGAGGAAACATTTCCTTAGGTAGATGGTATGCTGAGAGCAAGAACAGCCACATCTTCTGTGGAATCATAAGACTAGCACATATATGAGGAACTGTGCAACATTCGATGTTTACCTCACAGAAAAGTGGGGGAAGCAGAGACGGATTAAAAACATATAGAAATGTTACCTCTGGTGTGTTTCCCGGTACAGTGAGTGGAAGGGGGATCTGAATGGTGTCTTGCTCTGTAGCTGCCCATGACTGTTGGCTGGAGAAGGGTAAAATTAAGATAATGCAAATAGTCTTGCCATCTGTGCTTCTCCTGGATCCAGGGAATTCCTGCTAGAGTGACTGCTCAGCTCTTCCCCAATATGAACCACTTCCAAGGGCCAGGAAGGACACACTTCAATAAAAGATGCATAGCAAAGAGGCGCCCAGCACAGGATCTATCCAAAGATATTACAAGATAAAAAGAGGGAAGGAATAGGGACCTAGAGAAAAGAAATTCTCATCAGAAACAAACTGCCACCAGAAAGCTGAAAATTATGACCAGCTAAATATTTGTGAACTCACAGAACTAATGGGACAGTGAAGAAGCTCAAGGCAGAGAAACTGAGAGCTCAGGAAAAAAAATATAGGGCACCTCAAAGGAAAATAAAACACAAACCAGTAAACAATGGCAAAAGGGTCTGAGTTGTGTCTAAAAAAATCATTAACAAAACTGCTACACTAATTTTTTTGAAATGTTAACTTTTTTATTGTGGAACAAATACATTTTGTAAATTTGCCATTTTAACCATTGTAGGTGTATAATTTGGTGGCATTAATGATATTGTGCACAATGTTGTACGACCATCACTGCTATTTCCAAGTGTTTTCATTAACCTGTACCCTGAAAAGAAATTCCGTGCCCTTTAAGCAATATCTCTCCATTCTTTTCTCCTCAGTCCCTAAGGTCTTCTGGCTTACTTCTTGTTTCTATGAATTTGTGTATTCTAGATATTTTATATAAGTGGGCTTATACAATGTTTAAGCATCTGTCTTATTTCACTTAGCAGCATGTTTTCAGAGTTCTTCCATGTCATAGTACATATCAGAACCTCATTTCTTCTGTGCCTAAATAATATTCTGTTGTATGTACATGCATACTATTTTGTTTATCCATTCATCTGTTGTTGGACACTTATTTTGTTTTTTTTTTAAATATTTTTTTAGTTGTAGATGAATGCAATATCTTTATTTTATTTATTTATTTGTATGTGGTGCTGAGGATCGAACCCAGTGACTCATGCATGCGAGGCAAGCGCTCTACAGCCCCAGCCCCTGGACACTTATTTTGCTTCCACTTTTTGATTATTGTGAATAATGGTGCAATGCATTTATTTTAAAAAGGGATAAAGCAGAAATAGTGAAATAAGAAATAGTCATAGGTAGAGAAACTTAAAGGAAAGTTATAGGAGACATATTTGTTCAGCCATATGCAAATAAATTAAAAAACCTAGATAAAATATGTATTCACTAGAAAAGATAAATTTTTAAAGCTGGCCCCAAAAGAATTTGAAAATCTAGAGAACAATTACAAGAGAAAAAAATAGGAAAATTGGGGCTGGGGTCATGGTGCAGTGGTAGCGTGCTCTCCTAGCACGCGGGAGGCACTGGGTTCGATCCTCAGCACCACATAAAAATAAAGATATTGTGTCCACCTACAACTAAAAAATAAATATTTAAAAAAAATAGGAAAATTGTCAAAAGGCTATTTTCTTCCAAAGTACCAGGTGCAGATGTTTTTACAGGTGATCTCTTTATAACCTTAACAAAGCAGTCACTTCAATGATTTTTAAACTTGTAGAAGAAGAAAAGCCTCGATTTCTTTTTACAAAGTGGAGATTACATTGGTGCCAAAGTCTGCCATAGAATAACAAAAATAATGAAAAGAAAGAAAACCACACAATTATGTCTTTTCTATCAATGCAAAATCTTCAATAAAATATTAGCAAACAGATTCCAAGGTGACAGTAAAAGAATAGATCAAGTGAGGTGTGTTTCAAGAAAGGAAGGATGGTTTTGATTTGAGGAGATTTACTAATACAGTTTACCATGCTATTATTTCAAAACAGCAAAACTATGTGCTCACACCTGTGGTTGCTGGGAATGTTTGTTAGAAAAGTAAAGTCTATTGTTGATTATGAAAAAACCCTCATAAAATAGAACTAAATTTATAATGCCTTAATAAAATATATTTGTCTTATCTGGAAAGTCAGCTCATGTTCAATAGGCAAGCAGAAGCATTCACATTGAATTAGGAAAAGAATGCCTCTGTCGCCACATTATTGACCATTGGCTTTAGGCACCAGCCTACTTTTTACATAAGAGAGAGAAATATGAGATGAGCAAGTGGAAAGGAGGAGGTAAAATAATCATATTTGTAAATAATGTAACTCTGTGCCTGGAAAACTCAAGAAAATTAATTGAAAGATCACTGCCAACACTAATAAGAGAATTGAATAGTGTGGCTAGAAACAAAAATCAATAGCTTTTATACAAGTGAAACAAAAATTGGTACCAAGACAAGGCAAGAAAGGACCACATGTCTAGAGAAGCTGATTCTAAAGTTTATATAGAAAAATAAAAGAGCAAGAATAGTCAGCACAGATCTTGAATCAGAATGGTAATGTGAAACACGAAGGTTCTGATGGACACAAACTAGACTGTTCCTGCACTAGGGTTCTGGTGCATCGAGGGCCACGTCAGTGAAAAAGAAGAGAAAGTTCATTCTTCTTTGTGAATCACAATGAAAAGAAGTTTAAAAACCACTCTTCTCATATGTCAGATATAAATTTTACAGGAAATACATGTACATGTATGCATGGAACTTCTTTGGAAATTACTTAAGAAACTAACTTATTGGATAGTTGGAAGATATGGGTATAAAGCAGTTTATATCTCACTGTATTTTCTTGTATAACTCTTGAATTTTGTACCATTTTTGTATTATGACCTCAAAAAAGGAATTCATTATTATCATCACTTTTTTTTTTAAAAAATATTTTTTAGTTGTAGGTGGACAGAATATCTTTATTTTATTTTTACGTGGTGCTGAGGATCGAGCCCAGTGCCTCACGCATGCTAGGCGAGCACGCTATCACTGCGCCACAACCCCAGCCCATATTATCATCACTTTTTTTGGAAAACTCAATGTAAGATATGAATAAGGTGAAAAATTGAGGGTGAATGTGGAATGACTTGCTTGGATCACTCTAAGGAAGGGATCATAATTACTTAAATGCCTGTGTTTGGAAGTTTCCAGGGCCAAAACACTTCAAGAAGACTTCAGAATGAACTCATAGCCCTCAGCTTTTCATCATTTCCTAGAGATGGACTCCCTCTGACCTTTCATCTCTTTCTTCAGTCTCCAGTGGGGAGGCCTGTTGCTTTTCTGATAAATCCAAGGAGCTGCCCAACAAGCACATCATCAATATAAAAGGAGTGCGTTTGCACACACAGCTTCAAGAAAATTCCCTTCCAACAGGTATGTGAAAATGCACTCAATATCACCACTCACCAGGGAAATGCAAATCAAAACCATGAGATATCACCTTATACCACTTAAAATGGCTAATATAAAAAAGACAAGCAATGACAAATGTTGACCAAGATAAAGAGAAAAGGGAACCTCTGTATACTATTGATGGCTAAGTAGATTGATGTAGCCATTGTGAAAAACAGTGTGTAGGTGCCTAAAGAAATTTTAAAAAGAACTGTATGAGTCAGCGATCCCTCTTCTGGGCATATACTCAAAGGAAATGAAATCACCACCTTGTGGAAATAGCTGTGCTCCTGTGTTCATCACAGCATTATTCACATAGTCAAGGTATGAGAGCAACCTGTGTCGGGCAATGGATGAATGGATGAAAAAAATCATGGCACACATGCACACACATGCACACACATACATGCCAAGTAATATTATTCAGTCTTGAAAGGAAACCCTGTCATTTGAGACAGTATGGATGGATCTAGAGGACATAATGCTAATAAAAATAAGCCAGGCACAGAAAGGAAAATACTGCATGAAATACTGCATAACCTCTCCTATAAGTGTAATCAAAACCAAACAAACACCAAAAAAACAAAACTTGAATACATAGAAACAGAGTAGAAAGGTGGTTGTCTGAGGTAGAAGAAGTGGGGGAAATGGGAAGATGAGGGTCAAAGGGTACAAATTTTCACTTACGTAGGATAAATAAGCCTAGAGATCCAATGTAGAGTATGAAGACTATAGTTAATAATATTGTATTTTACACTGAAAATTGGCAAAGAGAGTAAATTTTAGGTACTTTTTTACCACATGCACACAAAAGAAAACTATGTGAGATGATAGGTATATTTATATGCTTGATTATAGTAATCATTTCACTATGTATATGTCCATCAAAGCATGTTATACATCTTAAATATAGATAATTAAAAAAAGATAAAAAGGGAAGTCCCCCAGGTTCCTCAGGGAGATAGATTCCTAGTCCAGCCCCTTCCTATATAGAAACCCTGAAACTCCCCTCTCCCCACACCCAACCATTTCCCTTGTCTTCAAGAGAAAAGGGACATCTCTTCTCCTCTAGGAAAGCACTACAGTTTATCAGTCAATATGTACAATATTATGAGTTTTTCACTTTGGTTTCAGATGGCAAGTCAAACATGGTTGTGTTGATGTTGCCCTTTACGAGTATTCCCATTGGCAAAGCCTTTGATACAGAACAGGGCAAGTAGCTAAACAGAATAAATTCTAATCTTGAAGTTCCTTTTTCATCCAGTTCCTTTTGAGAATAAGCTGTGAAATCTAAGGGCAGTAGCTGAATCTTGAAGGCCAAAGTCATCACCAAACATTTGCTGAGAATCCACCAAGAACACAGATCTGTAGCAGGTCAATATGTACATGGTTGTCCTGGAAGAAGCAAAGGGACAGTATGAAGACTCTGCCTGAAAAAATGTCCTGGCACCAGCATCTTGAGTTGAAACCTGAGCTGGAGAGGCCTTTCCAGTGCAAGAGGAAGTCCGTAAGAGCAGCAGGTTGAAAACTTTTGACTTGGGGAACATCCCAAAGACTCCAAGCTCATGACTGCTTAATTTGGAACCACCTGCCCTGATCCCTTTTAAAGATGTAGAAAATAGATTTTTTTTAAAGTCATAGAGTCTTCAAGTTTGTTATAATCCCTGGAAGAAAACCACCTTGTTGGCAGTACATTGAGCTCCATAGAGACAGATAGTGCCAGAGCAAGTGAGAGCCAGATGGGCACTAGGCAACTCTGTGCCTGGCTGAGGAAAAACAGCTAAACATTGGCAAAGGAGATTCTAAGAAGGCGAGAGGCAACTCATCCTATACATTCATTGTGCAAATGTGTGGGAGGAGCACAAGGAGAAGCACTGAGATGCTTCAGTCAACTTCTCAGAGTTTTCTAAGAAGGGCTCAGAGAGGTGGAAGACCATGTCTGCTGAAGAGAAAGGAAAATCTGAAGACACGACAAATGTGGAAAAGGCCCATAATGAAAGAGAAATGAAAACCTATATCCCTCCCAAAGAGGAAACAAAATAGAAGTTCAAGGATCCCAATGCACACAAGAGGCCTCTGCTGGCCTTCTTGTTCTGTTATGAGTTTTGCCCCCAAATCAAAGGAGAACATCTTGGCCTATTCATTGGTGATGTTGCAAAGAAACGGGAGAGATGTGGGGACACTCCTGCAGGTGACAAGTGGCCTTACAAAAAGAAAGCTGCTAAGCTGAAGGAAAAATAAGAAAAGGATATTGCTGCCTACTGAGCTAAAGGAAAACCTGATGCAGCAAAACGAAGGGAGTGGTCAAGGCTGAAAATCACAAGGAAGATGAGGAAGAGGAGGAAGAAGAGGAGGATGAGGAGGAAGAGGAGGAGGAAGTAGAAGAAGAAGATGATGATGAATAAGTTGGTTCTAGTGCAGTGTTTTTGCTTTGTCCATAAAGCATTTAACCACACTATAGGCAACTCACTCTTTTTTAAAGAAAACAATTGAAATGTAATGCTGTGCGAGGTTTGTTTTTAAACTGTACAGTGGCATTTTTTTTTGTATAGTTAACACACTACCAAATATGTCTTTATATAGCCTTGTCCTGGTGGTATTTTCAATAGCCACTAACCTTGTCTGGTACACTATGGGGATGGTAATTGACATGGAAATTTAAAGCAGGTTCTTGTTGGTGCACAGCACAAGTTAGTTATATATGGGGACAGTAGTTTTCATTTTCAGCTGTCTCTGATGCAGCTTATATGAAATAATTGCTCTGTTAACTAAATGCCACTCTGTAATAGCAAAAAAAAAAAATTATTGCAGCTGTTTTGTTGACATTCTGAATGCCTCTAAGTAAATATGATTTTTTTTAATTAGGAAAAAAAAGAAAAAGAAAACCATTTTGTTTCAACTTCATTCCTAAAATGGGTTAATACTGATTATAAATAGAATAATTCCTAAAATAAAAAATTACAATTAAAATTTAATTTTAATATATTTTGTTGTTATTTTGGTTCAGGTAGCAAAAGATGCAGATAAGGAATCTGGCATGCTTAATGTATTATGCTCTCTGCAGCAGGACAAATGTTCTTCCTGAAAACTCGTTTTTTCTCCATCCTTGCTGAAATCTAAGTAACTACCCACAACATTTGATTTCCCAAGCAAGTTATTCTGAGCCTTGTTGTGATTTCTTTCCCCTCCTCCTCTGTGTCTTCTCTCCATCAGCAGAATTCCTATTTCCTTCTTTCACTAATTAGCTGTGTGGATCAGAAAATCACTTGAGTCTCGTTCCTTTTTCTGTAGATTTAAGGGTTTGGAATAAGCAGGGTCCTGGTCACATATGGGACATATCAGTCAGGTTGAAAGGGTCTTAGAAATTTTAAAATTCAGCATCAGGTAAGCTTGACATTGAGGGGAACCTACTTGGGCTCTGCTTTCTCCACCCTGTAGGAAGGAAAAGCCAGTGGTGAGCAAGCAGATTCAGTGCTCACATTGTTGCCACATGATCAAAGGAAGAAATATGTATCTTTCTAGATCTAAATAAAAAATTTTTCAAGTTACCATTGCATCCAACTTTTTTTTCTTCTTGATACTAAATTTATTTCAAATTTTCAAATAACACAAGAGGAAGGCATAGGATTTTTGTGACTATTCAAGAGCTGCATTTTTTTTTATAGTAACTCAAGTATTTCTAAGGCACTTTCCAGCTCATCATATGACCCGTGAGCATGTGCCCTTCCTGAGCTCAGGAAGCCATCTAGAGCAAACTTACTTATCTGCTTCATTCAGGCCAGGCTGACTTCCCTCTCTAGCCCTCTCCTCTATTTGAAATCTTCTTCTCTGACATTTGATAGACCGTGAGCTTCCTCGCCTTCCTGCCTGAGATGAGTGATTCCATCTGGACTGGACCGTTCCCTGCAGCCTGGGAGACTCCTTATCTTTAAGGTATGGGGCCAAACACAGGTGAGAGTAGCATGGTGGTGGCCTTACTAGTAATAACAGTAAAAACAAAATGATATTTTTAATGATAATAATAGTTAACATTTGTTGAGCTTCTTTTACATGCTGAGTGTTTTGTGTTCACTATTCTACTAATTTCATAACATCTTTTGAGGTAGGTATTATTATTCATCTGGCTTTCCTGAAGGGGAAACTGAGACCTGGAGAGAGTTGTTAAAATTTGCTCAGAGTGGTAACTAGTGGAGCTGGGATTTAAACCTAGGTCCTTCAACTGCCAGAACCCATATTTCCAACCATGATTGGTAGATATTTATTGGTGTGTGCACATATTACTTTTACCCATGTCTGTCCAATCTTTTCACCAGGAGTCCTGGAAAAGTGAGTTGTGTCTTCTTTCATTCTTTTATATCATTGCAGAGAACTGTGACAGTAAATGCTCAGGAAACATTTCTGTTCAAGCTGCATGAAATACAAGATAGGTTAGATATGTAAAGAAATACACAAAGTATCCCAAGGAAGAGCAAAGCCTTTCAGATGATGTCTTACTGATATGACCTCTTGGGGGAAAAGAAGTCTTGGGCAAACTGGTTACCACAATCAGAATGGCTTCCTCCTCACCACAAGGTGCATTCCACAGGCCACTGGAGTGATGTCAAAGGTTTTGAAAGTTTTTTTCAAGTTGTCTCCTTTTTCATTTTTGGTCATAGTTTTGAGTCCTTCAGTTGGCTCAGAGGAATTATGAATAAGAGAGATGCAGTTCACTTAGAAGTTACTTTAAGGGCTAATAAAGATTTTAAAATGATTTTCAACAAGATAAGTTCAGTACCCTACTATTGAGTTATTTCGGCATATTAATGAATTGCAGTTGGTCCTAATGGTCTTTGGCCTCCTGCTTAATGCCAATGAGGCAACACACTAATTTTCCTAAATAGTGGCTTATGTCTTGTTGCTTAATTCTGGGGTTTAGGAGGGAAGAACCAAAAGGGATATTTATCAATCAAGCAAATTACTGTGCTGAGTCCTCTCAGGCCCTGGGGTCAGTGTCTTACCACTTCATGTAATCAAGTGATCAATAAAATGTGTCTTGATGATGAGACTGTGATGCTTCTGGAGTGTTAATTTTAGACACCTTAGAAATTACAGTCTCAAGAGTGATCAGACTCAGTTGTTAAGCGATTTGAGGGTTTCATCATGTCAGAGGGAAGTAATTGGGAAGGAAGACTTTTAATAGTGTAAATTTCTCTGAGATAGGAAAGAAAAAAGAATGCCACCAGTTTCCTATTCCTCCCTTTAAGTCGAGATGCTACATTGCACTTTGCTTCTTACTGTCTCATTGGATCAGGAGGAAGCTGTGACATCCTATTACTACTTCACCTCTCTTCCTTCATTTAGGAAGCTGACAATTTCTCCTTCTCGATCTCCCTTTTCACTTGCTGCTTTTGGAAGATGACTTGTTCCCTGTCTCTTAGGATGGAAATGCCCAAAGGGGGGAAGAGACTAGATCCATGTAGGAGTTAACTGTGATTGCTTCCTCTTCCTGGCTCCACCTCCAGCTCACTGCTTTTGTCTTTTCCTATTGTAGTGACTTGGACAACACTGGGAAAACTTATCTACAAAATGGGGACAATGGCACCTCCTTTAGATGGCTGACACAGGTGTTCACGTGAAGCGCCCTGAGCAGGGTCTAGCTCCTAGTTGATGGTCCTTACATATTAGGAATGAGCATTTCCTTTCCTTTTGAGCTTCTGGTTTCCTTTAGAGCCTTAGGTCTCTGACTCTTCCAGTATATTCTACATAAAACAATCAGATTCATCTTTAAACACTGCTGTTTTGATTTTATTATTATTAATTGGTAAAGAAAAAAAGAAAGCTTTTAGTAGCTTCCCAAGACTATGATATCAAATTCAAATTTCTCATGAGGATATTCAAGGTCTTCCATAATCTAGCCTTAACCAGAGGCTCTGGCTGAGGCCCCACTTTTCTACTGCTTAGGACCCTTGTGGATTGTAGCCACCAGCTACACAGCACCCTCGTGATTCTGATGAGAGTGGACTAGAGGACATTTGGGAAATATGCTTTAGTGTTATCTAACATGCTACAGCTACTATATGCATTGCGCATGTTTTCCTGTGTGGAATTTTCTTGAAGACAAATACTGACTGGGTCTTTGTATCTGTGCAGAACAGGATGCCTATTACCCTTAGAAAGGCTTGCTTTGCAAAACTGGGCCTTGGTTGGTAACCAAAACTGGGCCTTGGGAACTTGGTTCCCAAGAGTGCTCTTCATCCGCAGTTAACTGGTAAGAGTAGTTGATGTGTCTTGACTTTTGTGTAAACAACATAGTGTATGCTTGAACACCTGCTTCCCTTTTGGGAGTCTGGAGTTGTTTCAGATACTAGGTAGAAGGTGCAAGGTGACCAACTCCCTGTTAAAAACCTTCAGCACTAAGTCTCTAAAAGGCTTCCCTGAGCAGGAACATTATATAGAGGTTGCTGCGTTTTTGTGGCTGGGAGGAGTGTACTCTCCGTGGTCCTTCATGGGACGGAAGGAGGAACAAAAGGAAGTCTACACATGGGACTGTTCACACTCAGCCTGTGCCCTTCCCCCTTATGATCTGGCCATGTCTCCTTCATATATCACCACAATAAATCTTAGCTGTAAGTACAGCTAAAAGTGAGTCCTTCCTGAGAATGTTCAAATGTAGGTATGCTCTTGGGGGTATCTGTGACATCATATTCTCTCTCAAACAGTTCTTAGATTAAGTGTTCAATAAGTATTTTGTGATTTTGTGATTGAGTCCCCCAACTGTTGTAGGTGCTTATGTGAATACTTTTTGTTTCTTTGTACTCTTTCCTGTTTATTTTGGTACCTGTAAGTTGAATGGAGATCAGGTCAACATTTATAATATAAGGCAGTTTTGTGGTGTTCTGTCTTTTCCTCCTTATGAAAACTGGTTCTGGTTTTTGCTTATTTATTTTCTTCCCTGCATTTCAAGCAAGGTTTGATCTTGCCAGACCAGTTCTTTTGGGCTTGTGTGATGCAGAAAACAGCGGAAAGGTCAGGACTTGGAAGGATTGAACCTTGAGGGCGGCCTAGGAGAGGAGTTTTGATGGGAGGGTGTGAAGGGGAGAGGAACTTGAAAGGCTTGTGTGATGGAACCCACGTGGAAGGACAGGGCTTTATGAATTGTTGATGTGAACTGAGAGTCCCCTTCAAGGTGTTTGAGAAATGCCAAAAGATAATTTGTTGCTTTGAAATGACTTCTTGTTGGCTGGGTTGTTTTTCTTCGATAATGACCCCTATTGAAAAATAAATCATGGCTCACAGTTTGAGTCTGAAGTTTTTTATCAATTTTATTTGATGGTAGGAACCATACCATTTGTGGTTCTAGATGTATCATGTATAAATCCTCAGTAAATTCTTGATGATAGGAGTTGGGGGTGTAGCTCAATGGGAGAGCATGGTTCAGCGTGCAGGTGGCTCTGGGTTCAATCTCCTGCACTAAATAATTAAATAAATTAAAAATTCTTGATGCTAATGACTGGTAGTTTCTTTCATGCATTTACCCAATACTTTCTCTGTGTTAGGCACCAGTGAAAGGGACAGAGAAGAGCAAAAACACATCATAGAGGAAAGGCTGACTCGAACATTCACATTTCCTATCTCTGGAGGTAGAATACGGGAGCCCAGGGGAGAGCAACAGGTGACAGGCACCACTGCTCCCTTGCTAGGCTTGCTTTGTGTTTCCCTGCCTTGAATTTCACTGATTTATTTATCTGGTGGTGCTGATGAAGCACTTAATCATTTTTCTCATTTTCTAATTATTAATTTCAGCTGCCGGCTTGTACCTTTCTTTAGCTGCTATTTACTTGATTTCCCTAGAATTAATAGCATCAATAATGGATCTTTTGCAAATATATTGGCACTTAATAACAAGGAAGTACCATCCATTAGCAAAGGAAACCATACAATGGTCAAATTCAAATTTATAGAGTGTCTCAGAGTTTGCATTATGTACTTATTAACACTTAGCTTATAGTGTAAATGAGTTGCCTGAGGTCACACACCTAGCTGGTAATAGAATTGCCATCATTTTGCAATTCTTATTGTTGTTATTTTGTTCTCATTTTGTGCCAATTTCTCTGATACAGAATGTAAGTTTACTGAGTGCAGATGTTTGTGTATTTTTGTACTCCTAGTGCCTAAAATATTGCCCAGGGATAGAAAAGATTTGTTGGATAAATGATCAGATGAGGTATTAGTCAGGGTTTTCCAGAGAAGGAGAACCAATAGAAAATTCATAGACGTGTAAGAAGAGATTTATTATGGGAATTGGCTCATGTGATTATGGAGGCTGAGAAGTCTCACAATATGCTGTCTACAAGCTGGTGAGCCAGGAGAGCTGGGGGTGGAACTCAGTTCAAGTCTGAAGGCTTGAGAAAGAAGCAGTTTGATGCCAAACTCCTAGTTTGATGCCAAAGTCCTGAGTAACTAGGGAGGGCTGCTGGTATAAGCTCTTGAGTCTGAAGGCTTGAAGAACCAGGAGCTCCAATGTCTGAGGAGAAGAAGGAGGGAGTTCCAGAGAAAGAGAGAGAGACAGAGAGGGAGAGAGAAAGAGATTCCCTTTCTTTGCCTTATCCTATCTGAGCCCTCCATGAATGCTGCCCACATTGATGAGGATAGATCTTTACTCAGTCTCCTGATTCAAAAGCTAATGTCTTCCAGAAATGCCCTCCCAGACACATCCAGAAATTTTTTTTTTTACCTCTATCTGGACATCATTTAGCTGGGTCAAGTTGACACATAAAATTAAACATCATCAATGATAGTAAGAAAAAAGAAAAATAACTTGGGTTTCTGATTGGGTCCTCATAAAGTTTTCCCCCCAATATATTACATACAAAAATAAAACATATTCATTATATATTTAGTGCATGTTATACTTGAGGCCCTCTGCTATTCACCACATTGAAAAAGATGGTTAAGACAAATACTTGCCCTAAAGACAGAGACCATAAGATAACTATGCAAATGACTGTGACATAAGTTTAAGTGAAATTGTTATAGGAAAGCAGGGAGCTGAAACTCCAAACCTTGATTCTTGTGTTCCAGTGAAAATATTTAAAGTCAGACACCAAAAGTTATAAAAGAGAAATTTATTTTAGGTGAAAGTAAAGTAAAAGTAGAGTGAGGTTCAAGCAGAGAGTAATCTCAAGAAAGGGTGTGGTCCATCTCCAAGCAGAGAAGACAAAGGAGACAACGTGGTCTCCAAGTTTATTACTGTTTGATGTTTACCAGGAGAACTGGGGACCACCTTCTGTACTCTTTGCCAATGAGGTGTTCCACTTCAGAACTGTCATGGTGGCCATCCTATTTGGGGGGGCTTCATCTACGCGTCAATCTCATGTCAATGTGGGCACTGGGGTCAATAGCTGGTCAGAAATTACCTTAGTGCACCTGTGCTACTAAAGGAATCTTCCTTCCCAGATGATTGGAGACACTTATAGCCATAATTCTTGAATTCACATCAACCTCAGTGGACTCTGTCAAGAGTTGATCCCATTAATCCTTTTCTCTTGATGTGATTTCCAACTATCTCCCTTGCTTCGGTTTGTTATCTACAGATTAACCACCACCATATGATTTTTTTTTAAGAGAATTAAAGAAGGACCTTAAAGTAATTTAAAGAACACTTTATGATCTTACGACGTGTTTCACTGCTTATTGCTAGCTACTACCTAAAAAAGTGTCCTAGAGGAGATACAAATGCTCAACTAAAGCAAATTAGAGAATGGAGCTATGGCGTACTATGAGAGAATGAATAAAAGCTTTTTGGAAGAGGTGATTTTTGACCTGAATCTTGGTAGACCATCTGAATTCTAGAGATAAAATGAGGGGAGAGGGCAGGATAGCAGGGTAGACAAGGGGAAGAACTGGCAATAGGAAGCGAGTCATTTATGGGAAAGTGCAAGACGTCACTTAGCTATGGTATATGGAGTGAAGTGTACATGTGAGGGGCCACAGGCAACTCTGCTTGGGCAGGCTCAGGGCCTTGCATTTGGTTCGTCAACCTTTGTGATTTTTGAATTTGGGAGTGACAACATCAAGTTAAATGTCATCTGGAGGTGAGCTTTTTTTGAGAGGCAAGAGAATGAGGCAGTGAGATAAGTGGAGAGGTGATTTAAGTAGTTCAAAAACAAGGAAGGAGTAAGTCAATCACAGGGAGGCAGCAGGTATGGGGCAGTGTGGCAGCTTCGGTGATTGACCTGATGTGTAGAATGCCAGACTGAGAAAAGCCAAAGATAGTGATGCCTTGGTAGCAAACATTTAGTGCTTAGCACTACCTACTTTAATACATTCAGTACTTACCACCAACTTTGATCCTGTCATTAGACTGTGAATTCCTAGAGGATGGGGCCCATGTAGTCTTCATCTACAAAATTAACATGGTAGAGGCTTGGTAAATGTTTGTTGAATGAGTGAATGCAAATTTGGAGAGCTGACTTGGTGATGGCAGTCTGGGCATTGATGGAAATAGCGTGGTTTTTTGTTTTGTTTTTTGGGGCGTGCTGGAATTTGGAGATGTGGCCTATTTTTTTAGATGCTGTTTCTAGGAATAGATTACAGAAAGAACTGGAGAATAATTATAAGCGGATGCAAAAGTAAAGGCCAGACAAAGAGTGGGTGCAAAGTGGGTGCTGTCACTGTTCCCTTCAAGATGTTAGGTGAGAACGAAGAGAAAAGCATGACATCGGTTGGAGATGCCGGAATATGGAGTGAAACTTGGAAGTATGAGGACCAAGGTTGTGGGCTTTGTTTGCTAGCAAAAGTCAAAGAGAAGGGGTGACAAGAAGGGGAAGTGGCAGAAGTGGGTGGAGTAGAGCAAGATGTTGAGCGTGCAGGCGTCAGATGCTGAGTTCTAAGGCTGGATCGCGTCCTGATTAGTTGTTTCAGTGACTCTACTTACTTTCTCTTACCTTCCTTTTCCCTTCTACAAAATGAGGTTAAAAATAGTACCTGCATAAGCACGTGTAAAATCCTTAGATAGAACACAGCTTGAATGCAGTAAGCATCCATAAGCATTAATTCTTCTTCTGATTAAAATCAACTAGGACCATTTTGTCTATATTATCCTATTAAATCCTTAATAACTGTAGGTAGGCCATGTTATTATCTTCATTCCGCCTGCGAAGAAACTGAGGTATAGAGAGGTTTCATAATTTGCTAGATTCACAAAGACACTAAGTGATAAAGCTTCTCCAGGAGAAATTCCTACCCCCATCCCTCTGACCACCAGACTCACACATTTTCCACTATAACACATTACCTACGCTAGGTAGATGTGGTGAGACCACTTTCTGAGAAAATTAGATTTGATCAATAGACGCTGAAGGACTATGGCAGACTTGGAGCAAGGGAATAAATACTGTGAGGCCAGAAGATCATCTAGCAGTCTGTGAAAGAGTGGGCAAGAAGAGTAGAGGGCTGAGGATTAACTAAATTTGTGTTTGATGCAAATAAGATGGAGACCATGGTACATGATCTCCATGTAATCTTCATCTACAAAATGATACAAGCTGATTCGAGGGGTGTGTACAGGTGGTGCTTGGAATTTGTGCTTGAAAAACTTCAAACCTGGAACTCTCTAAGAGCATCTTGAAACTCTGAAGCCTCAGGAGGAAGTTGGAAGGGGAGTCTCTGTAGTTCTGCTCCTTCTGAGAAAAGCGCCCTGAGAGGATGCACTGTCCTCTCTAGAGACTAGTGTCTGAACATCAAACTGGAACACTTCGTTAGTTCTTGTGGCAGTTTGGTTCTGGTGGGAACATGCTTGGTAGTCTTTATTTCTCTGTCAATCTTCCTTTATTGTGGAAGGAAGCTGGCTGGTCTTTCTTTCCTGGAGTGGGGATGTTTTCTGTATACAATCAGCACATGACCTCTGTTAAAATAAGGAGGTTTATACCTTACTGTAATTCTTCTCCATAACTGCATGGCAATTTGCATTTAGGAAGTTAGAAAAATCAGTTCTGTTGACTTCCTGCTTTCTATTTCGGGGCTCTGAGCAGCACTTCCCATTTGAGTGGGTCCAAGCAGAGCACACAAAGCTGAAATTTCTCCTGGAGTTGATTTGCCTTGGGGATAAAGTAAGTTCATGGTCGGGGTGTTTTTCCTCAAAGTTTTTCTTTCAGTTATTTGTGTTTTTATACTATATGGAATGAAATGAGAAAAGCATTCTGGTTTTTTCCTGCAGGTCAAAGTCCCAAGGATATAGTGCAGAGTTCCACGCACTCGAGTTCAAAGCATGCTGTTCAGGCTGAGCTCTTGGCCAGATTTGGAGATTACAGTGGCCACTCTGTTTGACAGTTGCTAAGATTATTATATGTGGGTTATTTTCTTTAGGTTTCCTGTCCAAAGATTTCATTTTACTTGCTAGTGTGAAAGGGTGAGGGAGGGCAAAGCTTTTCAGTGTTTCCTTCCCTCCTCATTCTTCCCTTTACTTCCTTTTCTCTTTATAGTTTAAGAGTATGCTTTTAAACCTTTATTATCTCATTTTCTTCCTTCTAGCATGCTGTGAGGTCAATATTGTAATACCCATTTTGCAGAAGGTGCAACTGAGTTTTCAGTGACTTAGCAACTTGGCCAAGGTCATTCAGTTAACAATACTGAGAATGAATCCCGAGTTTTCTCTTTTCAGGCATCTGTTTTTTCCTTCCCTAGTACCACATTGCTTTTCTGCTGCAGGTTGTAGTTTGTAGGATGCTGCCAGGAAGAACAGGAAGTAGCGTCTGGTCTGGAAAGCCTGAGTGTATCTCATCTACAACTGAATTATGTATCCTGATGATTAAGACAGAACATGGTAACTAAATATACTATTACCCAGTTCTTCCAACATGTAGGGCTTTGGGTCTCTCTGTGTCACAGACTTGAGACTTGAGGAAGTCATTCATGGCATTCAGGGAGAGTACCTAAGAAGTTAGGTGTGGGCACAGCAATGTTTTATACCTTGGATTCAGGTGACACAGAAGTTGAGGTTGAAGGTTGAGCTGAGGATGGTAGCAAGGGACACTTTCAAGGCAAATGGTGCAGAGGGAGTTGTTATAAGTTGGTGATCCTGCTCTGCCTGGACTCTGGGAGGAACCTTGATCCTGGAGGGGTCCTCAGGGCTATACACATAGCTAGGTTGTCTTGATAGTAAACTCCAAGGGACCTTCCGCACCAGGACCCTGGGCCAGCAGGGTCTGTGAGTGGTAGCCAAGCCAGGCAGTGCCACTCTTCCTGCATCAAGTTCCTCCCTCCTCAGCCCCAAAAGCAGAAGTGGTGTGGTGGGTGATGAGCTGGGCACTGGCTCAGGACCACAATCTGTAAAGCACTACCTACACTGCTATGAGATTCTGACCTTCCTCTTTTCTGGTCTTATAACAGGACATGAAGTGGATGAGGGAGAAATTCAATATTGGGCTAGGGAGTGGTTGATAAACATGGCCACAGCCAGTAGTCTCACATTAGAGTTAGGAACTGAGAGAGAATTTTGAGATTTGGGAAGGGATCTTCAGAAGTCTCAGTCCTAAGGCAAAGGATTAAATAAAGAAAAGTCAACTTAGGCTTAAATATGTTCTAGGTATGGGGTTAGTATTCCACATTACTGGAAATGTGGTAGCAAGAGCTGTGATGGAAATAGGGGTATGGGAGGGGATTGGGCCACAGAGGGCCACAGAGGTGGAGAACTATGGACAAAGGAGGTGAGAAAGGACACAATCTTGCAATTGACCAGAGGCTATAAGGCCATATGGCACAGCCTTCCAATTGCATGTGGCACCGAAACAGCCAAACAGTATGTTCTTAAAAAGCCTGTGATGGAGAGGCTGGGGTTGTAGCTCAGTGGTAGAACGCTTGCCCCTCATGTGTGAGGCACTGAGTTTGATCCTCAGCATCACATAAAAATAAATAAATAAAGGTATTGTGTCCATCTACAACTAAAATGAAAAAAATAAAAATAAAAAAATAGAGCCTGTGATGGAAAGTTTGTAAATTGAATTATATTTTAAAAACATGAGGGAATCTCACCACTTCAAAGAATCTTGTGGGGATCTCTTGGAAAATAAATAATTGTTTTAGGAAACAGACACTGATTAAATGACAGATTTTGAATCTGTGGATTTGAATACATTTGCTCACAGGAGGATTTAGCTTTTCACCCTTTCACTGGGAGTGGATTTTTTCTTCTTCTTGTATGTTTGAAATGAAAAGTTCTTAATTGGGGATAGTAATTAATTATATCCCAGCTGTTTTTACTTTTGACATGCAAAAAGGTGGGGAAAACTATTTTATAAAACAGAATTTAAATAAAGCAGAAAGTTTGTTTTCTTCAGGATACTGTGCCTTTTCAAGGAAAGGCTTCCCCAGTAGCAGTTTTGGAGATGGTTAACAAGGAAAAATCCTCCTAACAGGGACACTCAGCCGCTAAGTCTGGCTTTTGGAAAATGAACATTATTCTTTTTTTCTAAACAGGACTCTGTGAGCTCAGTCATGTACACTATGAAAATAATTGGTGTGTGTTAGTACGCCTTGTGCCAGATTTCATGCTTGTTGAAAGGTGATTGGACTCAAACCAGCACATTTAAAGGTCAACTGGTTGTTCTTAAACTGTGCAGAATTTTAACTCTTTCGTTTTTATGGATTTTAACCAAAGGGCCATTTTAGGGAGGAGGAGAGACTGCCTACTTCAACTTTCTGAACTTTTTGTTCTTAATATTTTGGTAATGTTCTCAGGGTTTAGTGTGGATGAGAGTCTGAAAAATGAGCTTTCAGTTGGCCTTTGGAAATGGATGGGAGCAGGGACTGGGTTCTTTATAAACCACTAACTTTGAGTCTGGCTCGAACGGAACTGGGACAAGGCACATTGTCTAAATGTAGGGCTGCAAATTCTGTCTCTTTTTAATAAGTGCTTTAAGTTGTTTAGGAATATCTCTTCTTCTGCCTCTTTCTTTCTTGTCTTTCTACCTCCGGGTAACTTTTTAAAGTTCCGTGATAATCTTGGTGGAGAAACCACCATCTAATGCTCAATATTTAACCCAGTTTGATGCTAGCTCTGATTCTGAAGTAGGTGTCTCACTAGATGTCTGTATTCACCAGTGATTTTGGATGCATGGATTAAATGATTCATTTGATTGGTCTTCAGGACATCTTTTATGTACCAGTCTTTTTGCTGGGTTTCCCAAAATAAAGTAGGAGACTGAACTGTCTCAAATACATTGGGTAAATTTTAGTTACCAGATGATAAAATTCCTTATATTTTGGATTAATGTCCTTGTGAGTCCCTAGAAACTTTCTAGCACTCCCTGAGGAAGACTGGTTTGGAAGCTACAAAAGCAGTGTCTTTCTGGAGGGAAAAACTTTGAGGTTGACACTGGGCATTCCCACAGATGTCATACAAAAGTTGACTGGAAAGGGCAGTTGGAGTCTAAGCATAAGAACTCTTGTAGTTCTAACTAAAAGCAGACTAAAATTCTAGAGTATTCCATTTTGTCAAGCTGACAAGGCAATTTTCTCTTCTTTATTGGTTATTTCATATCTGCTCTTAGTTCTTTTCTTTCTTTATTCTTTGCTTTAAAATCCTGTGCCTCATTTGTTCAGCTAAAAAATGGGGATAAATGGGGACTTCCGTATTACTATGAACATTAAGTGAGTGAATCCATGTACAATGCTTGGCATCATGTCTGGCACAAAATAGATTCTCAATAAATATTCACTATTGTTGTTATCATTTTTGTTATAATTCAAGCCTCTTTCATATTGCATGCCAAGTGGTGGTATCTGACCTACAGGTATCTTATGGGTAGGGTAGTATAAACCTAGGAGTTGAGCTTAAAGCTACTTTCCTTCTTACCTCTCAATATCTCAATCTCTTCTGCTTGAACCCTAGTTGATAGTGGCTGGGAGACGGTCCTGACCTAGAAAGCTGGAGGAGAAAACTGCCAAGGTGGCACTTCAGAGTAGAGATAGAGAGCCAGATGTGGATTGGTGGCAGGGCGACTGTTGAGCTCACTGAAGGAGAATCTGAAAGACCAGAGCAGGCAAATTTCTAAGGGACTACAGCTCAGGGGTAGTTTACAGAAAAGGGCCAGCCGGTGGGAGCCAAGAGGAGACTGGATGAAGGACAACTCCCCAGATAGCTACCTTTGTCTTAATTCGCTGGGTCTGCAGTACTAGCTGTCCCCTTCTGAATGCACATGGCCTCTGATGCCTTCCCTGAGTTAAAGCCCAGTTGTTCCTATTTTTTTTTTTTTTCCTCAACTCCATGTTTGCCCATTCACAACTAGGGCTGAGGTGTATGTGGGTAGGCTTTCTCTGTGTCTTCTTTCTATACAGTCAGTTTAAAAACACAGCCTGTAGTACGCATTAGGAAGCCAAAGCTCAGTTCTTGAACATTGTCTTTCAAAGATACTGAGCTGTGGTTACCTTCATCACATTGTTGTTATTACATTGTTGTTCTTGTCTTTTTCTCTAGTTAAATCACTAATAACCTCTAGTTTCTTCCTTTTTCCCTGGGAATTGAACCAAGGGCCACTGGCATGCTAGGCAAGCACTCTGCCACTGAGCTGCATCTCCTGCTCCTTCTCAAACTGATTCATCAATTACGAATCTTTTACCATTAACTGTTGTTTAATTCTATTCCCTCACACACTTAACATCCCCCAAACTAAAGACTACATCTGAGCTAAATTAAAAATGAGAGAGCTACAAAATATCTATTAATGATTAAATATTACATGTTAAATATTTAATGGTTAAATATTACATGGTGATACTTGGAATTCTGTTGGTAGTTTCAAGAGCACAGTTTTTCATATTTTTAAAATTTGTTTAGTTGTAGGCATGCACAATACCTTTTTATTTATTTTTATGTGGTGCTGAGGATTAAACGCAGTGCCTCACCTGTGCTAGGCAAGCACTTTACTGCTGAACCATAACCCCAGCCCCTTGTATATTCAATAAGAAACACATTTTACTTCCCAGCCTATCTTCAGGTACATATATTTGTATGTGCATATGTATATATAGTTTAAGCAAGAGTCTCATGAAACAGTGTTTAACCATACTATATACAATGCATGTTGATAATTTCTATCTTATTTTCTGTTATTAAAAATAAGAGTGTAACTAAATCCAGAATCTGTGGTTTGAAAAACTAATCTCCAGAACCATATGTGCCTCTTGAGCTCTTACACACTGTCCACATGTCATACATGATGAGTTGTAGCCATCTGAGTTGCATTTTGAGGGATTGCTTTCTCTTGTCATTCTGCCTTAAAATAAACAAAAGAAAACTCAGGTCAAGAACTAGCTTTTTATCTGCAGAACACATTATTCCTTCTCTCCCTTATGGTCTTCCCTCATAACTCCTCTTTTTCAATTTTCTGAAAGATATCACTCTATTGCTTTCTAATGCTATAGATTAGAAATGTTGAGAACATTTGTCAAAGAAACAAAAGATCTTAATGGAGGACTATACCATGCGTAGATGGAAAGATAATGAAGTCAATGCTATTTTAATCAAAATGTCAACAGGCTTTATTTATAAATGAAGATTCAAAATTTTATAAAATTTATATGGAAATGTAGTTAGCCAAGCCAGCCAGTGGAGCCCAAAAGAAAGAAGAAAAGAAAGAGGGGGAAAAAAAAGAAGAGAAAGACTTATTACTTATTGTAAAGTCCAATAATTGTGATATTGACACAGAGAGAAAAAGTTCACTTTGTGGTCTTATGTATCTTTTAGATATTTATCTATGAATTTGATATTTTTGATGCTATTGCAAATTATGCTATTTTGTAAATTTTGCTCTCTTTTGTGAATGTCAGTGGTTTTTCTATATAGCTATTGTGCTAAACTCTTCAATTAATTGAAACACTTTATCAATGGATTCTTTTGAATAATACTATCCCATTGTCTAAGAATTTACATTTATTTATTTCCAATCCTATGCCTTTTATTGTCCCTCCTCTCTTGCTTTATTGCTTTGACTGGATTTCCAGTGTTGACTAAAATGGTAATAGAATCTTTTACTCCTTCCTGATTTAGAAGAAAAATTTTCAAAATTTCAGTATTAAAAGTAATTTTTTTGTTGTGTTAAATTTTTTGTATAAACCCTTCATTAAATTAAGAAAATTCTCTTTCTTAATTTAGTTTTAGTTTGCTAAGAGTTTTCTTATCATAAATTAGATTTTATCAAATGATATTTCTGAATCTGTCAAAGTAATAGATTTCTCTTTCCTTCTATGCATCTGGTTAACTATATAAAACTGATATTTTTGAATATGAAACCAACCTTGTATTCCCAGAACAAACTCAACTGATATATTACATTACTGGATTCAGCTTGGTAAAATTTTATGTAAGATCTTGCATTTGTTACATGAGCAAGCTCTGGCCTGACTTTCCTTAGTAATGATGTCAGGTTGTGATGCAAAGGCTCATAATACAAGAAGACATGTGTTCTCTATTTTTCAATTTTTTGCAGAGTTTATGTAAGTTTATTGCTAATTCTTCCTTATCTATTTAGTAATAGTCAACAAGGAATGATCCATTGCATGTATACTTTCAAGTCTATTTCCATAAAGTGACTCACAATATGATTTTAACATATCTGAAAACTAGTAATTTTCCTTTTATCATTTCAGATATTGGATATTTGTGCTTTTTAGCTTAGTTCTTTATTTCTTCCTTGATTAATCTTACTATGGGGTTGTCAATATTATTAATCTTTTCAAAGAAATATCTGTTGATTTTGTTGGTTGTTCTCCATTTTGTGTTTTTAACAATTTTTATTAATTTTACTATTTCCTTTCTTTTCTTTTCTTTGGATTTAATTTATCATTTTTATAAAGTTTCTTAAGGTAGATCCTAAGACGATTGGCTTCTCATCTAACATATACATATAAGACTATAAATATCACGCAAAGACCAGATTTGGCTATGTTGCACAAATTTTCCTTTTCGGGATTTTCATTCTCATATGGTTTAAAGTACTTTCTAATTTCTGTTGTGATTTATTCTCTGACCTGTATGTTCTTTAGAAATGATATTTAGATTTCTAAATATCTGAGGAATTTCAAGTTATCTTTTTGTTATTGATTTCCAGCTTAATTCTACTGCAGTCTTTTATCTATATTTTTATCAGTACATTATAATTGTACATATTTGTGGGATTCGTTGTTATGTATTTTTATATGCACACAATATAACAATGTAATTTGGATGATACTGTTCTTTAGTATTTCCCCTTTTCTTCCCCTCTTCTCACCCAGATCCCTTTCCTCTATTCTACTGGTCTCCCTTTGATTTTCATGAGATTTCCCCCACCTGTCTTTTCCATTTTCCTCTCTAATTACTACATAAGAAAGAAAACATGCAACCCTTGACTTTCTGAGTTTGACTTATTGTGCTTAACATAATGTTCTCAAGTTCTATCTATTTTCCTGGAAATTACAAAATGTCATTCTTCCTTCTGGCTGAATAAACTTCCTTATGGCTGAATAAAACTGTGTGTGTGTGTGTGTGTGTGTGTGTGTGCATGTGTGTACACACACACATATATATATATACCACATTTTCTTTATTACACTGCAGTCTTTAAAAATTTTTTACTTGGGGCTGGGGCTGTAGCTCAGTGGAAGAGCGTTTGCCTCGCATGCGTGAGGCACTGGGTTCTATCCTCAGCACCACATAAAAATAAAATAAAGATATTCATTCTGTCCACCTACAACTAAAAAATAAATAAATATTTAAAAAAATTTTTTTTTTACTTATTTAAAACAAAATTTAAAAAAATTATTCTACTTAGGTATACATAATAGCAGAATGCATTTTGATTCATTGTACACAAATGGAGCACAGCTTTTCGTTTCTCTGGTTATACATGATGTAGAATCACACTATATATGCATTCATGCATGAAACTAGGGCAATGATGTCTATCTCATTCCACCGTCTTTCCTACCCCCATACCCCTTTCCCCCGCTTTGACCAAAGTTCCTCCATTCTTTCCACGCCCCTTCCCCATTATAGATCAGCATCCACTTATTAGAGAGAACACTTGGCATTTGTTTTTTTGGAATGGCTTACTTCACTTAGCATGATATTCTCCAACTCCATCCATTTACCGGCAAATGCCATAATTTTATTCTCTTTTATTGCTGAGTAATATTCAATGGTGTATATATACCACAGTTTCTTTATCCATTCATCTGTTGAAGGGCATCTAGGTTGGTTCCACAGCTTAGCTATTGTGAATTGAGCTGCTACAAATGTTGAAGTGGCTGCATTACTGTAGTATGCTGTAAAACAAAATTTTTATTTGTTCTTTTTATTTATACATGAGAGTAGAATGTGTTTTGACATATTATGTGTACATGGAGTATAACTTCCCATTTTTGTGGTTGTACATGATATAGAATGACACTGGTCGTGTATTCATAGGATCATATATAAATAAGTTATAGATATAACTTTCCTATGATCATATATGAATACACGACCAGTGTGACTCTACATTCTACTGTCTTTCTCATTCCCATACCCCTCCTTTCCCTGAATTCCCCTTTGTCTAATCCAATGAACTTCTGTTCTTCATCCTTGCTCCTCTTATTGTGAGTCAGTATTCATATATCAAAGAGAATATACAGCTTTTGAGTTTTTTGGGATTGGCTTATTTCACTTGGCATTATAGTCTCCAGCTCCATCCATTTACTGGCAAATTCCATAATTTCCTTTTTCTTTATAGCTCAGTAATATTCCTTTGTGTATTTATACTACATTTTCTTTATCCATTTGTCTATTGAAGGGCACCTAGGTTGGTTCCATAGCGTAGCTATTGTGAAGTGAGCTGCTATAAACATTGATGTGGTTATGTCACTGTGTCAGTATACTGATTTTAAGTCCTTTGGGTATATGCTGAGGAATGGGATAACTGGATCATAGGGTGCTTCCATTCCAAGTTTCCCAAGGAATTTCCATACTGCTCTCCAGAGTGGTTGTACCAATTTTCAGTCCTATCAGCAAGGTATGAGTGTACCTTTTCCCCCACATCCTTGCCTATATTTATTGTTACTTGTATTCTTGATAGTTTCCACTCTGATTGGAGTGAGGTGAAATCTCAGTGAAGTTTTAATTTGTATTTCTCTAATTGCTAGAGATGTTGAATTTTTTTTTATATGTGTTGACCGATTGCATTTCTTCTTTTGTGAAGTACCTGTTGAATTCCTTTGCCAGTTTTTTTGATTGGGTTATTTATTTTTTTGGTGTTAAGTTTTTTGAGTTCTTTGTATATCCTGGAGATTAATGCTCTATCTGAGGTACATGTAGTAAAGATCTTCTCCCATTCTATAGGCTCTCCATGTTTTGAATTGTTTACTTTGCTGTGAATAAACTTTTTAGTTTTATACCATCACATTTATTGATTCTTGATTTTACTTCTTGCACTTTAGGAGTCTTGTTAAAGAAATCAGTTCCTAAGCCAACATGGTGGAGATTTGGGCCTACTTTTTCTTCAGTTAGGACAGAGTCTCTGTTTTAATGCCTAAGTCCTTGAGCCACTTTGAATTGAGTTTTATGCAGGGTGAGAGAGAGGGGTGCAATTTCATTTTGCTACATAAGGATTGTTTTCCCAGCACTATTTTTTGAAGAGACTATTTTTCCTCCAATGTATGTTTTTGGTACCTTTGTCTGTTATGAGATAACTATTTATGTTGGTTTGTCTTTGTGTCTTCTATTCTGTACCATTGGTCTATGTGTCTGTTTTGATGCCAATATCATGCCATTATTGTTACTGTTGCTCTGTAGTGTAGTTTAAGGTCTGGTATTGTGATGCCTCCTGCATCCCTTTTCTTGCTAAGGATTACTCTGACTATTCTGGGCCTCTCATTTTTCCAAATGAATTTCAAGATTGCTTTTTCTATTTCTATGAAGAATGTCATTGGATTTTAATAGGGATTGCATTAAATCTGTATAATGCTTTTGGTAGTATGGCCATTTTGACAATGTTAATTCCACCCATCCAAGAGCATGGGAGATCTTTCCATCTTCTAAAGTCTTCTTCAGTTTCTTTCTTTAGTGTTCTGCAGTTTTCATTGTAGAGGTCTTTTACCTCTTTTGTTGGATAGATTTCCAAATATTTTTTTGAAGCTACTGTGAATGGGGTAGTTTTCCTAATTCCTCTTTCAGTGGATTCATCACTGATGTATAGGAATGCATTTGACTTATGGGTGTTAATTTTATATCCTTCTACTTTGCTGAATTCATTTATTAGTTCTAGAAGTTTTCTGGTGAAATTTTTTATATCTTCTAAATATAGAGTCTTGTAATCAGCAAATAATGATAGTTTGAGTTCTTTTTCTATTTGTATCCTTTTAATTTCTTTCTTCTGTCTAATTGCTCTGGCTAGAGTGTCAAGGATAACGTTGAATAAAAGTGGTGAAAGAGGGCATCCTTTTCTTGTTCCAGTTCTTAAAGGGAATGTTTTCAATTTTTCTCCACTTAGAATGTTGTTGGCCTTAGGTTTAACATAAATAATTTTTATAATGTTGAGGTATGTTCCTGCTATCCCTAGTTTTTCTAGTGTTTTGAACATGAAGGAGTGCTCTATTTTATCAAATGCTTTTTCTGCATCTATTGAGATGGCCTTATGATTTTTTTCTTTAAGTCTATTGATGTGATGAATTATGTTTATTGATTTTCATATGTTGAACCAACCTTGCATCCCTGGGATGGACTCTACTTTATCATGATGTACATCTTTTTAATATGTTTTTGTATGCAATTTGCCAGAATTCTATTGAGAATTTTTGCATCTATGTTCATCAGGGATCTTGGTCTGACATTTTCTTTTCTTGTTGTCTTTATCTGGTTTTGGTATCAGGGTGATACTAGCTTCATAGAATGAGTTTGGAAGGGTTCTTTCTTTTTCTATTTCATGGAATAATAATTTGAGGAGTATTGGTGTTAATTCTTTTTTGAAGGTCTTGTAGAACTTGGTTGAGAATCTGTCTGTCCTGGGCTTTTCTTAATTGGTAGGCTTTTGATGGCATTTTCTATTTCATTGTTTGAAACTGATCTGTTTAAATCATGTGTGTCCTCTTGATTCAGTTTGGGTAGGTCATATATCTCTAGAAATTGTTGATGGCTTAGAGATTTTCTATTTTATTGGAGTATATAAAGTAGACTTCAAGCCAAAGTTAATCAGAAGGGACAAAGAAGGACATTTCATACTGCTTAAGGGAATTATACAATAACAAGACATAACAATTGTAAATATTTATGCCTCAAACAATGGAGCATCTGTGTACATCAAACAAGCCTTTCTCAATTGTGAGAACCAAATAGACCACAACATAATTATACTGGGTGACTTTTACATACTTCTCTTACTACTGGTTAGATCCTCCAAACAAAAACTAAACAAAGAAACTATAGAACTAAATACTACCACCAATAATTTGGACTTAACAAACATATATAGAATATTTCATCCATCAATAAGGAAATACATTTTCTTCTCAGCAACACAGGGATCCTTCTCTAAAATAGACCATATCTTATGCCACAGAGCTACTCTCAGCAAATACAAGAAAATAGAGATAATTGTCTACACTCTATCAGATCATAATGGAATGAAATTAGAAACCAATGATAAAATAAAAAAATAGAAGCTACTTTAACACCTGGAGACTAAATAATATGCTACTGAATGATGAATGGATAGCAGAAGAAATCAGGGTTGAAATAAGAAAATGCTTAGAGGTAAACAAGAATGGCGATACAACGTATCACAATCTCTGGGACATTATGAAGGCAGTACTAAGAGGAAAGTTCATTGCATTGAGCTCTTTCATTAAAAGAATAGACAGTCAATGAATAAATGACCTAATATTACATCTCAAATCTCTAGAAAAAGAAGAACAAACCAATACCAAAAGCAGTAGAAGACAGGAAATAATTAAAATCAGAGGTGAAATCAGTAAAATGGAAACAAAATAAACAATTCAAAAAAATTGACAAAACAAAAAGTAGCTTCTTTGAAAAAAATAAATAAAATTGATAAACTCTTAGCCATGCTAATGAAGAGAAAGAAAGAGAAAACTCAAATTACTAAAATTCGTGATGAAAAAGGAAATATTAATGGACACTACTGAAATTCAGAAGATAATCAGAAACTATTTTGAAAATTTACACTTTTATTTTAATATGGTTCTTTGTTAGCTGTTGTTTGTATCTGTTTTCTGCTGCCAATAACACAGCCACAGACTGGGACAGTTTTAATGAAAAGTGGTTTATTTTGGCTTATGGTTCTGGAGGTTCAAGGTCAAGGAGTGTAGCTGATGATGACTTTTTTGCTGGCAGAGTCCTGAGGCAGGGTGGTGCCTCACATGATGAGTGTTAGTGTGTGTGTGTGTGTGTGAGAGAGAGAGAGAGAAAGAGAGAGAGAGATAGAGTGTCTGTGTGTGTGTGTATTCTGGTTTCTCTTCTTATAAAGAGACCAGTTTTCAATTGTGAGGGCTCCACCCTAATGACTTTAATTCTGATAATGGAACAAAGTCTCCACCTCTAAACAGCGTAGTTAAATTTAGTTTTCACCCTCTTAATACTTCAAAAGGAAGTATAATTCAAAAAGGATTACATTTCAATACTTGAGTCTTTGGGGGACATACTCATACCACATCCAAACTCGCAGCTGTGTTTCATGGAATACTTCCATCTTTGAGCATCAGTTGTCAGAAAAACAACTAAAGGTGACACCTTCCTACTGAGCATAGTGGGTCTGTAATTATGGATTTAACTTATGACTTATATTTTCACCAAATAATGTTAGCTGCAACATGATCTTCTTTCAGCATTAATGTGGTGTTTGAAATGTGAACTAAATGCTTTTACTTTTAAAATATATTTTCCTATACTAAAAAACACTATAGTATGATGTAGTATAATTAAGAACACAAGTCAGATTAAAACAAACCTGTGCTCAGATAATAGTTCTGTTCTTGTCTCATTGTATATCCTTGGAAAAACAATTCCAACACTATGAGCCTTGGTTTCTTTATTTGTAAAATGAGATCCATTATTTCTATCTTACTTTGTGCTATTTTAAGAATAAATGATAAGAAAAAAGAGAATTATGTTCATATATGACAACCATTATTATTAAGATGATAATTTCTGTAGTATAGTATTGGCTGCCAAATTTGTTTACAGAATAATTTATTGTATTGAAAAGTGATACATTAGGTGAGAAAAATTTCTTATGAATAAATAGTTGAAAATGGATTTCCATTTTATTTTTTTTTGTATCTACAAAGATAGGTATATTTTGTGGTCATTTGTGTCAAAAGCCTATAATAAATTCTGTATTCTTAATTTAGAAAGCATTTTTTTCCATGTTTTTATGGAGGCATTATAGTTGTACAAAATGGTAGGATTTGTTGTTACATATTTATACAGGAACACAATATAACAATATAATTTGGCTGATATCATTCCCCAGTATTTCTCTTTTCCTTTCCTTTCTCTCTCCCCCTGGTCTCTTTTCTCTACTGATTTCCCTTCGATATTTCTGAGATTTCCACCCCTGGACCTTTCTTTTCCTTTTTTGTCTCTAGCTTCCACATATAAGAGAAAACATATGACCCATGACCTTCTGAGTTTGGCTTATTTTGTCTAACATAATGTTCTCGAGTTGCATCCATTTTCCTGCAAATGACATCATTTCATTTTTCTTAATGGTTGAATAAAACTCCATTGTGTATATACACAACATTTTTTTTATCCATTCTCTTGGTGGACAGTTATGTTGGTTCCTAGTTTGACTATTGCGAATCTTGCTGCTATAAAGTGGGTATGCATGTATTACTGTAGTATGGTGACTTTAATTCATTAGGATAAATATCAAAGTGCTGGCTCATATCGTTGGTTCCATGTCTACTTTTTTGAGGAACTTCCACACTGATTTCCATAGTAGTCATATTAATTTTCAGTTCCACCAATGGTATAACAGTGTTTCTTTTTTTCCACATCCACTCTAGCACTTATTATTGTTTGTATTGATGACTGCCATTCTGACTGGTGTGAGATGAAATCTAAGTGCAGTTTTGATTTGCATTTCTCAAATTTAATTTAGCACTACTGCCAGGGCTATATTGCAGCCCCAGCATCACTTGCCTAGGCTATTGTAGCCCCTTCCTTACCACTTCCTTCCCGGTTCTTGTCTCTCCAGTTCATCATTTATACTTTTGCCTAAAGTTATCTTACTAAATCAAAATCACACCACAACTTTTTCCTCACACATTCATAGATATCCCATTGTCTGCCAAGGACAGTTCAACCTTATTGAGATTTAGGGCCCTCCATGACCTTGACCTTTGCTTCCTTTCCCTGTGCTCCAGCCATGAGGGTAAATTGCAAGTTCTCATTAAAACCATGTCTTTTTTTTAAAAAATATTTTATTTTAGTTGTAGATGGACACAATGTCTTTATTTTATTGTTTTGTATGTGCTGAGGATTGAACCCAGGGCCTCACGCATGTGAGGCAAGCGCTCTACCGCTGAGCTACAATCCCAGCCCCCATGTCTTTTTAAGCTATTCTGTAGCTAGAAATGTCTTTCTAGTTGTTTAATTCCTTTCAAAATTATACTTATTCTTTAAAATATAAGGTTAATACCATCTTATCTATAGTCTCTTCAGACCCAGAGAGCAAGTTCAGGTTAGGCTACAGGGGAGGAGTGGGGTGGAAGCATTCCAAGATGGGGAGACAGGTATTGAAATGGAAACCAAGGTCATAAAACCTTTTGCAGGAATTGCCTCTCCCCAACATTCGGCAGAAAGTAGACTTCCATTGCATGTTCTCTCCCTTGTACTGGCCACTAGGATTATTGCACCTCAGAGGATGTCTCCCTGTTCTTCCAGTAGGTACTGCTTAAGGTTTTCCTACTCGCCTCTCTTTTGATTTCTGGAACTTCAGCAGAGCCATGTACTGCCTGGAGCATGCCTACACTTTGTCCTGAACTTAGTCTTAGGCCTATCTTCTCCTTGCCTTTTTTCAGGGTTGACTCATGGAGGGATTTATTTGTTGAAACCAGCTGTCACCAAGTTCCTCCTTTCCCTTCCCCACCCATGGGTAGTCTGCAGCCCTCATCCTGATCCCTCTAGCCCCTTCCCCATACCACAACATCAACCCTGGCCCTGCTCATTCCTTTCCATTGTCCTCCACACCCAATGGTCCTGTCCTGTACCATGGAAGTTCATGGGGCTAAGTATTTATTACAAATATTAATAAAATGAACCATATTATAACAGAAGTGCCTACAAAAATGTGACCTTTTACGAGACTGAGAATATTAAAAAAAAACATGGAGCAGGACAGGGCGTGGAAGGGAGACCAGAAGCAAAGGTCAGGCAGGCTCGGAAAGTGAGAAAGGCAACAGGCGTGGGCAAAACAAGACCAGAAGTGCGGCCAAGAAGAAAAGGGACCTCGGAGGTGGGCTAGGGAAGGGGAGGAGAGAGGACTGTAGAGAAGTGGCTTATTATAAGAAGGAAGAGGAGAGAGCACTTCCAGGAGCCTTAGTATTTGGAGGGGAAATCAGGTGTTAAAAATGATGTAATCCTAGTGGAATGGAGAGAATAATCAGTGTATAGTCAATCCTTATTAACAGATTGCATATGTAGGAATTCATCTGTTCATTAAAATTTATCTGTAATCCCCAAAGCAGTAATTCCAGGCTTTAGCAATCATTTGAGGACAAGCACAGAGCAAGCAGCAAAACATGTATTTTCACAGCTGAGGCTAAAAAAGGTGATGCTCAGCCTTTTTGTTTCAACTCTGACTGTAAGCAAGTATCTTTTTCATGGTCTAGCTCCTGCTATGTTTTTGAGTTTTTGCACTTTTTGCTGGTGATTTCACTGTGTGAAATGGCTTCCAAGCATAGTGCTCAAGTACTGACTAGTGTTCCTAAGCACAAGATGGCTGGAAGGTGCCTTGTAGAAGACATGTATGTTACATACACTTCTTTCAGGACTGAATTGTAGAGCTGTTGACAATGTGTGTTCAGTGTTAAGAATAAACAATATACATTAAATAAGGTGTGTGTACACAGAAACACATACAACAGGGTTTTTAAAGATTGGTTGATGGCAGTGTTGTGACCAGAGACTTACCTTGTTTTCTCCTAGGACTAATGCCCAGTATTTGCTAATCCAGTATTTTCAGCAACTTCATAGAACATAATAGCTATAGTGAATAAGACAAATCAACTAAGTAAACATTTTATTTAAGCTGAAAAGATGGTCAATGCATATGCATGTTTAGACACTTGGAAGAATTATAGTCAATTCAAGCAAAACTCAACTTCTTTTATTTGATATAAGAGATATTATTCTCTTTTATTTGGAATAAAATTCTAAACACATTTCTGTTTTGTTTAGAATTCTTTCACCTCATTGTAGTAGATATTTACTGGTGAATATGTCAAATAAATTAGGCACAGTTGAGTTAGACACACTTCATGCCTGCAAGGAACTTCCAATTTGTCATGGAAGACAAGAGATGTGTACAGTCAATGGTATTGACATTAATTTTTATTCTGGAGCCAATATCAAATAGAGTTGAAGAGGTCCTGTTTACTCCTGAACACAAATAACCCAGGAACAGAAAATAGCCATAGACTTTCCATAGAACAGATATTTGCAACATGGCATGGAAGGGTAGCATTATCTTGGAAATCCAGGGATTTGCAGATGGAAGGGAACATAGAGGCTCAGCCTGTGAGAAGGACCCAAGCATGTTTAAATGTAGAGCTAAATCTGGAAAGCAAGTCTCATGGCTCAGGCTGAATCCTTTTTTACCCAACCATGCATGTTTCTATGTGCTTGAACTAATTATTGGCATCCCAGATTTTAAATGGCTCAGATGTCTCATCTGGGTCAGATGTTTGGAATCAGTTTGAGGTTGTTCCATAATGGAGCTCCAGGGAATGTATCTCAGTGTATATGAACATTTTTGTAGAAAGAAGTTTGTAGGTTTCACATTATTCTCAAAGCAGTTCATGGTTCTAAAAAAGTGTAAGAACTTCTGCGCATTCAGAAGTTGACTTTATGTGTCAAACAGCAAATTGGATTGGTTGATGGCAGTGTTGTGACCAGAGGCTCATAGATTAGTGGGGGTTAAAAGTGCCTTTGACCCCCACTAATCAAGCAAAGGACTTTTTTCCCCTAAATGCTCATGATGCCTAGGCTGTGGTGAAACAAAACTTCATATACTGTACATGGCAAAAACTTGGTACAAAATTTTTAAGAAGTCATTTTGCGCTTTTGAATCCTTCAAGTGCATAGAAGAAGGATGGGCGGAGTGGAGGGAGGGAAGTGGGGGGAGGGGACAGTGCTGGGGAGTGAATCAGAGTGGGTTGTGTTCCATGCTTCTGTGATAATGTCAGGGTGTATCCTGGTATTGTATGCAACTAAAAAGAGTATTAAAAAAAGCTTTATGCACATTCAGAGGACCAACTTTTACCCTTTATTTTCTTCTCAAAGATAAAAATAGAGTATATCCTAAGGAAGTAATTACTGAGTAATTAGAAAAAGAAAGTAATTAAAAATTATGTGTGAAGATATTCACAGCACTTTTGTTCATAATATAAAAATTAGGAATCAAACTGTCTAAAAATTATAGTTTTAAGAGATCATTTAGTGACATGAAAAATTATGACAAGATGTGATGCTGAAAATGGCACAGCACAGATCAGAAGAATGTGTGTTAGCAGAGATTCCCTTTTGTTAATGGGACCACAGATGTTTCTCTTCCTTCTTTTTTCTTTTTTGTTGTTGTATTTTTCAAAATTGTCAAATGACCATATATTTTGATAAATCCCCTAAATGTTAAACCATATTTTGTCCCATTTGAATTATGATTTACCTGAAGAATGTCTCATCCTTATTTTTTAGTTTCTACATTTTAAAATGTTCCATCACTCATTTGGGCTGAAAGTTATTTCACATTAATTCAATTACAAGCCCCTTTTATTCCTGCAGTATCATTTCAGCTTAAATCTTTGTAGTTTGCTCTCTTTGAAACTCTGGCCTCCCTTTTCTTTTCCTTTTTGTTCCCTTTTTTTTCTCTTCTGTTTTTTCCTTCTTTTTTCTATTAAATCTGAATTCTGTCTACTAATTTTTGGCAGCATTCGCGTCTTCTCTTCTCTGCTGGTGATATGGTCTGTATTTTCAGAGATTCACCCCTATCCCTTGTTTTGTTTTGTTTTCCTGGTTCTTTGTTTTGTAAGGTAGAGGAATCACTTGTGGAAAAGTGTCTTTCAAATCTCGGAGTCTTGATAGTACATTTGTATGGATTTTGACATTTTCATTCCCTTTAGAATGTCATAACTATTTTCCCACTGTATCATGTGTGTACGTGTACATATGTGCATGTATGGCTTCAAGTTTGTGTGTATGCATGCGTATGTACTTGCATGTGTGTATGGATATATGTTCTGGTTCTTTCAGGTCAGGATCTCTGTCATTTCTTGTATGCTCTGCAGAAACAGGCTCTTAGTACTGTTGACTACCTGTTTTCCTGCCTCTGTTTAGCTCCATTTGAGAACTTGCCATGTGGGTCTCAGACTATATGCAGGGAAGGGAACTGCTCTAATCCACTCTGGTACCAGCAGATAGGCATCTATACTTTGAAAGCTTTAATAAGATGATGCAAAACTGGGTTGGCTCTGTGGGCTCTCTAGCTGCTACCCAGCTTCGCCAGAGATAGGGTGACTTTTTTATTGCTTCGAAAGCTTGCCAATTAGCAAAAGAAACATCTATTAAGGACATGGTGGAACTCAATTTATATAGTGTATGTTTGAATGCAGACTGAGTTAAAATGGCACCTTGAGAAAGGCACTAAGGATAAAATCAAGAGACTCCTTAGGTCAAAAATCAAGGGCAGGATTTGTAGGATGGAACATTTTTATGCACACATTGGAATTCAAAGTAGGAACTTGTAATTGAAGCACTATGCTTATTTATTTTCATAAATCTAAGGTCTGGCTTTGAAGTTGGCTCCAGGGTACATCCATCAGTGCTGAGCCTTGAAAATTTGCCTGCTAAATCAAATGTATGATGAAAAGCACAAGACAAATATGACACTGGCTTGCAATGTGCAAACACCCGTGGCTGTATTACAGAGCACTCGGCTTGACGTCTCACAGTGGAGAAAAATGTACATGGATATGCCTTCTGTTACTGGGAGCTCTTCATTCTCCATCCAGAAGACAGAGCTGTGTGGGGAAAAGATAACTCATGAAACAAAAAAAGCTTCATCCTAAGGTTATTTTCTTAAAACTCGAAGTCACATGGATGAACTATCAGCTTTATTAAATTTGCTTGGTTGGAAATAAGCAGGCAAAATTGTACACGGTGCCTAAAGGTGCAAAAATTGTGGGAAAGCCCTGATTGACAGAGGGCTCACAGATGCTGATGCTCTATCTGTGGCTCTTGTGGTGATTGGCCTTTGGAAATAAGTGTGAAAATATTCTTTGTGAAATATTATTTCCTCCTCAAGTTGTGACTTTTGGCCACCCCAGTCTTATTTTTCTATGCCATCCTACAGTGCTTTTCTTCTCCTTTTTTCTTCTTCAATTTATCAACAGACTCCTCACAAGAAATTCTAATTTTCAGGAATGAGCAAACACACCTTTATGCAAATATAGTACATATTAATTCCACCTGAATATTTGAATTTGGCATTATGCCCTTATTTTGGAACAAAATGTATGTGCCCATAAGCAAGTGGGTGAAGCAATTTGATGCTTTTGTGTGGAGAGAGCCATTGTATAAGGGCTCTTGTTTTGCAGCCTGGTCTTTAAACTGAATCTGTCATTAAGGAAACAAACAACAAATAGAAACTTCTGGTATGGGGAATCTGGCTTCTTGTTGAAAAGCATCCTCCCCTTTTTTTTCTTACCATGATGAATTTTAATTTTCAATGAAGAGTCACTTCATCAACTTTAAGGTTAAATAAAATTGAAAAAGAAGACGAAGACTGTTGGAAAAGATGGTGGAAACAATTACATTGCCGGCTTGGTGCTTATTGATCAACTGTCCAACAGATTCCAACTATATTTAGATCATTTGGCGATGGCTTCCCTACTTTAGTGTAGAGGAGGCTGTTTTGTAACCTGATCTTTTTTGCACAGAGAATGAAACTGCCTGAAGGACAATATAGAGCATCAGGGAGGGATGAAATAAAGTCTCAAGGGCTGCCTCAAACAGCAGATGTAGCAAAACTGCTTTTCATAAAATAAAAAAGAAAAAAAAGTTGCCTTTCACATGTCATTCTAAAAATATATACCTAAAAGGACCTAAAAAAACCTGAAAGAACCAGAGGAGAAGCAGCCTGTGATTATACAAAAGCAATATGCAGATCATGGAAGTAAAAAAATGCATGAAATAAGACATATTAGAGCTTTCTGAAGTTCCAAGGGAGCTTTTGATAATATATTTAAAACAGAAGTAACAAAAGGTATCAGAGAACTTATAGTCCCTAGGGAACTGCAGAAGATTACAGAAAATGATTTACTAACAGAGACATGGCTGATGGAATGCCCTTATTCCCTTTGACTTCTCATCATTCTTTTCCTTTTTAAAATTTGTTTTTGGAAAACTTTACATGATGAGCTCAACCCGGCTGACTCGACTCTCGCCCTGTGTGAACTCTAGTTATCTGTACATCTTACAAATGAGCTTTTTTAGGTGCTCATTGTATGGTTTGCCACTCTGACTAGGCATGAAGCTTACTCAAGGCAAGAAGTATATCTTGCATGTCTTTGGAATTTCCCTTGTAGTTTCAGTGCAATTATTATGCTTGCAGATGGTGTTCAAAGAATGTTGCTGGCTTCTAGAGTTAAAAAGTTAGTGGAAAAATCTACAACTCTGCCCTTCTGTTATTAATATTTATATGTTATATTCTAAAAAACCTGTGGAAATCCAAGTGAGACAAAACCAGGAGGAACGAGTTATAGTAACATTAGTGAGAATATAAAGACCTTTCACTTGTCTTGACATGAGTAAGAAAGATGACAAGAAGCATGATACAACAATCTTATATTTATATAGACTCTTGTGTAGGGAATACTTTTGTGTAACAAAGAACAGAGGATAAAGGAAGGAATAGAAATACATGCAAAGAAATCTAAGTATAAAAAGCCACAAAATTTCTGAAGAAAGATAAAGGAAGGAATAGAAATACATGCAAAGAAATCTAAGTATAAAAAACACAAAATTTCCAAAGAAAGACAAAAATATAATAGTCAAGAATAAAAAAGTGGAAGGAGAACTTACTAACAACTTGGAATAGTTATTAGCTAAATGGCACATTGGGCATTGTATCAAGTAAATATTTGCAATGTTGATGTTCTCGTAGCTGTCTATAAATCATGACATGTTTTGACTTGTTTTCCACCAGGTACATAGGGGAGAGTGTTCAAGATTCTCTCTTCTTTCTCTCTTCCATTTTCATTTATTATGGTTAATATTTGCTTTTACTCCAAATATTCCAGCACATGATCACCAAGATAAATGATACTCAACTTCAGTAGTATTTCAGTGATTTCACAAACATCCCAGCTACTGTCTGTAGAAAGCATCACGGAAGTTTGTTCTTGTTGTAGAGTTTTGAAGACATCCTAATTTGAGGAGGCAGATTTAAAATTATTGTCAACAATTCAGCATGTAATAATTATTATAAAGAAGTTTTGAGATGAACATATAGAATTAATTTTAAATCTAGAACTGAAAAATATGCAGATGAAAACATTCCGCTGTCAAGTGTCAGAGGCTACCAAAAGTCCTAAAATGACCCACATTCCTGCTTAGAGGGGATAAACTGAGTATTGGGAATGATACTTGAACTGGTGAGCTCCAGGAGCATTCTGAAGGTGTCAAGTGTCTCTTAGTTTTGATCTATTTTGTTCAGGACTGATTGCCCTTCAATTGATGGGCAGATGATCCACTCAGAAATGTCAGGATTACTAAGTTTTTGAAAGCAGATCAGAAATAAAAGATACAAATGATGGTGAAGATAAAATGCAGCAAATCCTTAGAAGGTTTTGGCTGTCTCCAAACAAGAGACATTTGCTTGAGTTAAATTGTGTTCCTGTTGAGAACAATATTTAATTTAACTGCCTTTTGCTGCTAAAAGCATGGATCGACTATTTTCAAGATTCATAGATCAACATTCTTGTTTTGCAATAATTCTATTTTTCACAGTTTGAGTTTTGAAGCATGCAGAGAGCTCTTTCCCTTGGCAGATTGGAGACCCATGTTCTAGTTCTAGCTCTGGCATTTTGGTGGCTGTAGTGACTGAGTGAATCATTCAATCTCTTTCAGCCTCAGCTGCCTCAACTTTAAGAAGGGATAATGGTATCAGTCCTGCCTTATAATAATAGTGATCATTTCCATTTCTAAATGTCTACCATATGTTAGGTACTTGCTGTGCCTTTGGCATATGTTATCTTTAAGTCTCTCATTCATTCTGCAAGGAAGGATTATCATTCATGTTTCACAGTTGAGAGAGTTGAGGCTCAGATTACTTAAGTAAACTGCCCGAGGTCACAGAGCTAACAAGTGACAAAGCCAGGATATAAGTCTTCCTATACATGGATGTTCACAGTGCCCTTGCCATGGCATTTTGAGTGTTGTGTAAAATGACATGTGAGAAAATAGTTTGAAATAGCACATTTCTCTAAATTCATGTTACTATTATAACTATCATTTATTTATTGAGTTCCTTATAAGTACTTAGTAATGAGTCAAATTTCATTTTGAATTAACTATGGGATTAGATATTTACCTAATGTAGTACTGTATACGTGTATTACAAATATTTCCAAGTAGAAATCTCTCCTATCCTTTGGATCACTTTCTTTTAGGTCATTTTTGGAGAAAAAAGTAAAGTAGCAGATTTACTAGTCAAAAGTGAATGTTTTGAGTAACAAAAACTAAATTCTTGTAATCTAACCTTCAGAATCAGCAGATTCTGGAACCATGAAAGCTGTTGGGAAAACTCTGAAGATGAGAGAAATATACTATAGGGTTTAGCATATCTGCTGAAAATTCATGTATTCAGAAATGCTCCAGACCAACAGTACAGCTTCCTCTGTCTTGGTCTTTGCTATTTATTTTTAGAGTCTACATTGAACAATAGGGTTTCTGAAATTTACTTGGAGAGTTTATCTTTGACTCAGAGGTATTAGATTTCCTGTGTGAAGATAGCTTGGATCTGCAAAGCTCTCCTAAAATAAGCATGTAGCTTTTGGAAATAATTTTCTCTTATGGGAAGCATCCTATTCCCAAAGAGAGACACCAGCATAAGAAAGATAGCTTCTTCCTGCCCCCACTAAGGAGGAAGCTGAGGGGAATCAGTGTGCAGAGAAGCCAGGAATTGACCTTTATAACAGGTTAACATTCAAGACAGACTTTTCCTTTGGTCTTCTGGAAGAACTGGTAATGTCACAATGAAAGTCCACAAAATTCTATAAAGAAGTCAGCTGAGCCCAGAAATGTGCTATGCCCTATAATTTTCTCAGCTTCCTTAGATACATATTAAGGTCAAAAAGCCCACATAGGAAGTAGTGAGGAATAAGTGGTATAATCATATGTAACTCCTGGCATAAATCAATCCCCCTCTTGAATTATAGACCATTCTAAATACATTTTCCTGTTGTTCTACAAATCTTACTATGGACTATTTATTCTCTTGGCCCATGTAGATATTAGAAAAATGTTTACAAGTTGAGAAGAGATAGAGAGGCTGCCTTTCCACCGTCACCAAGCATCTATGTTGGGGGAAATGTTGCCTTTGTTTGGGTTTGGAAAAGTTTCACGATGGGCTAGCATATTACAGACTAGGAGATAATGCCTTTGGATAGCTGACTGGCTGCTTGTCTTCGGTCATTTCAGTGGAATGAGTGTGAGGGGGCACTTCTTCTGCAGGTGAGATGGGATAGGGTAACACCTTTCTGGTTCTCCTTTCAGTGATTTGGTCACATCTGGGTCTCTGCTGGCAAAGACTGGAGCCCATCTGTGAGGCTGGAACTACTACATGGTCAGGCTCAGTTTTCTTCAGCTCAGAGCCTGGATTTGGCTGAGTCTGAGCAGAAAGGGTGGAATAAACTAAGCTAATTATGCAAGTGCTATTTGTAAGGAAAAAAGCTGGACACCGGCCCTGTTTTGCTGTTTGCATTTGGTCATGTTCTTTCTCGAGTAGGGGAACAAGAGGGCAGAATAACATTGTCCTGAAGCCCTTTGCCTACAGCAGCCAGATCAGGCCCAGCCTTAGGAGCTAAGGTGCTGGCCTGTCATGTGGTCCAGCTCTCTTTGTGTAAATTCCTGGGTCTGGGGTGATGGTATTCTTGTCATAATGCCTTTTTTTTTTTTTTTTTTTTTTTTTGGTACTGGGGATTGAAATCAGGGCCACTCCACCACTGAGCCACAGGCCCAGCCTATTTTGTGTTTTATGTAGAGACAGGGTCTCACTGAGTTGCTTAGCGCCTGACTATTGCTGAGGCTGGCTTTGAACTCACAATTCTCCTGTTTCAGCCTCCCTAAGTGCTGGGATTACAAGCATGAAATGCCTTTTAATGTAACCTTTGGACTTTGGGAGGCAGAATCAATGTCCTAAGCTCTAGGGACTTGACTTGGGCTCTGCTGTACCTCTGGCCAGTATCCTCTAGTGACATGAGCTCCGATGGTGGAGTTAGGAATTACTCTTTTACAGCTGATTTTAGACAAGTTACTCATTTTCTTCTGTGTGAGGGCATCTTTAAGCCAGGCCTCAGCACAAATAATCTATGATTCTTTGTAGTCTACCTCTTTCTGGGGCATAGAAGTGTGTGTTTGTGTGTGTGTGTGTGTGTGTGTGTGTTCCAGTCCCCTTGTTCTTGGGATGTTCTTCCAAACCATTCTTGGCCCCTCTTCTGTTATCCAAATTTCTCTGTGCAGAAGAACAAGATTAAGTCTGAATGGATCATTGTTTCTTGTAAGATAAACAACAGCTGATAAAGTCAGGGGATGACCTATTTCTGAAGCAGACAACCAAGGAGAAATTTATGGTTTTCTGTTCTTTAGACTTAACCAGTTTTTCTTCTTCAAACATATTTTATGGCACTTGGTAATATGTTGCCGAAGTTTTCTTGGCTCTAGATCAAAGTCTCCAATATACTAGCACATAGGCTCTGCAGAGCCCGGACAACAAGAAAACAGCAAAGGGTGGGAGAAAGTGCTTAAAAAAAATGTAAAAGTTAGATTCTAACAGAAAGATAGAGAATAGGGATAATTAATTTCTGGAAGAATTCAAGTGACCAATAGATAAAAAACGATGCCTAACCAGATAAGAATGGCAACGCTTTTACTTCCCCCCTATTTTTGGCAGAAATGTAAATGGTTGGTGAAACCTGGTGTGCTGGTGAGTTTGAGGAACTAGGTGTACTCATGCAGCTACCTGTTACAACCTTTCAGGAGGGTGGGTGGCTGAGAAGTATTGAAATGTAAAATGGATAGCTCTTTGCTCAATAATTCTCAGTCTGGTATTTATCCTAAGGAGGAAACTGCACAAAAGTAAAAACACATTTATGTGGTATGCTTGTAAAAGCGTATTTAAGGGGAAAACTAGAAATAACATCAATGTTTATCAATAGGATACTGGCATGGAGAATTATGGCAAATATCTGCCATAAAATCTGAAATCCTGTGTAGTCAATTAAAAAATAGTGCAGTGCTCCAGATATTGATGTGGAAAATTATTTAGTGATACAAAACAAGTTGTTAGAACTGTCAAATTTATATAAAGTTCTAATAGTAGACACATGAGAGGTTGTTCATGTGAACAGGAAGGATTGTATGCTTTTACTGTTTCTGATTTGACTTCCAGCTATCCTGCTTATCTATTCTGCTTTTTTAGGAAAACTTATTTAAACTTTCTTACTCTTGGTAAAAAAGGGATAACAATACCAGCATCTTACAGGTCATCATGAGAATTGCAATAAAATCCATGTCAAGCACCTGGGATGGAGTAAAAACAGTCTGGAATTTTTTTTTTTTCATTCAGAGTTTTCTTTTTCTTTCATTATTTGAGTACAAACAGCTGTGTTCATATGCCCAAGACTCAAAGAGAGATGGGCTTTGAATAGCTTCCATTTATTTTAATGCAGGAAGAGTCCTAGTTCCAAATATGTGGAACAGTATTTTCCTAAGGCTGCAGTCTGTCAGAAATGGCCATATTGAGTCATTGTGTTCTGAAGCCAAGAGAGGAGATTGAATGACTGGCACTGATGAGCGGCCTAAAATAATACCTCATTCTTGTCATCCTTAGACAGTTTTAAGACCAAGTGATTTTGGATAGATCTACAGTTTTCTTCTTGGTTTGGAAGAACAATGCTTTTGTTATTTATGCTCTTAAACAACAGAACTTTGTCCTATGCTCGGGAGCATGCAAACCAAACAGAAGACTTCCTGAAGGCCATCCCATTTATCCAGAGGTGCAATTCCAAGTGGCAAGTAGATACTGTCAGCACCAGCTACCTGCAGAGGGCTCACATCCTCAGCAAAGTGAAATGGCCACGACTCATGTGAGAATAGCCAGTTGGGTTTGGGATTCAGTTCTCTGATACTGTGCTAAAGTTGGTGGAGCCAGCCTCATTTCAACTCTGTTCACTTGGCACCTACTTTGCTCTACAAAACAAATAACTTTATTTTGCTTTCTGTGTCTTAAAAAATAAAAGGCAAGGGGCTGGGGTTGTGGCTCAGTGGAAGAGCGCTTGCCTAGCACGTGTGAGGCACTGGGTTCAATTCTCAGCACTGCATATAAATAAATAAAATAAAGGTCCATTGATAACTAAAACATATTTAAAAAAATAAAAGGCAATATTTGAATGTTTTTACTTTGGAGATTTCTGGTCCATGGATATTATTTCACATATTGTTGTGTAATCTTTTCAGAACTCTTGACACTACGGAATGAGGATAATTGGGGTTTAAGAGTTGACATTAATGGTTAAAGGATCATTAGAACACAAATTAGACTCTGTCCTGTACCCCCACTCTCGTTTCTTTTTACTGTACTCAAACAGTTCCTGGCTTGCTACCATTCTGCTACACCTATGTGTAATTTTCACTTAGCAATAGGTCAAGTCTAAGTTGAGTGTATAAAGTTGGGACTGATTCTGAGTCTTGGTATGTATAGTCGTTCAGTATTGAGAACTTGCCATGCTCTAGGCTTTGTGCTATGTGGTTTGAATTCCCTGGCTCAATGTTTCTGCAGGACTGGGTACAGATGACTGTTTATAAGCATGGGCAATGAAAATGCAGATTCCTAGTCTCTATTCTAGAACTATGGCATTAGCACCCTATAATGGGAGTCAGAGATCTACCATTTTAACAAGTTCATGGGCCACTGTTAGTTTATTGTGCTCTATTCCTCTGATTCTTGTTCTTAAATCATCACGATCAATCAATCAATCAATCAATCAATAAAAATAAAGTCCTATAGACTCTGAGACATAGAACAACCCACATCTTTTTTAGTTGCCGATTATTGTAAATGTGCCTCCAGAGCCAAATTAGTTTTGGGGCATTCTGTGGTATTTACTTCTGTTTTGGGAGGTTCAATGAGTGAGAAATCTTTCCTTGCTTGGTGGTGCCCTGCACTCTGGATGTAGAGAGGGACCATAGAGACAGGACCTGTGGGTGGCTCTACAGCTTGTATAATCATGTGTGTATCCCTGTGTAGAGAAGTAAACCCATGACATTCTCCTTGACACAGGGCTGCAGGTAGGGCTGGCTTAAACCTGAGAGAAGGTGGCTGGTGTGGTGATGTGATTCCCAGGCCCAGAAAGCCCTGTCTGCCTTCTGCATGTCTTCATTGTCATGCTCCACGGGGCCTGAAATATTCACTAGTATTTTTTTTCTTTGCTTCTCAGCTTTATTTCTGGAAAGCCCTATAAAATGAAATACCAGTTGGAAGGTAGCAGAAACATTTAATCATATTTTCACAGGCTGGTTTTATCTATTGCTCTGAGGATGGCTTAGAAAAAGATTCATTTGATGAGAGGAGAGGAGAGGCCCCTTTGTGGGTCACTTTGGAGGAGGAAGCTGAGAAACACAGGGAGACTGAGTTTGGGGCAGGGTGGGGGCAGAATTTAAGAGAAGGGCTAAAGATAACTGGACCTGCCTCAATTCTGAGGGTTACTATATTAGTTGGATTCATGTCACTTATACAAAATACTTGACACAGGAAACTTAGGAAGTAAAGAAAGGTTTATTCTAGTTCAGAGTTCCGCAGGTTCTAGTCCAAGATTAGGCAGCCCCAGTGGTTTGGGCCTTTGGCAGTGGCTGCACACCATGGTAGGAGTACATGATGGAGTAAACTGTACATGAGTCGGGAAGTGGAGGGAACGGGACCAGGGTCCCACAATCCTCTTGAGAACATGCCTCCAGTGACCTAAGAACCTCCTACTAAGCCTCATCTCTTAAAGGTCAGCATCTCCCAATACTGCCACCCTAGGACCAAGCCTTTATATATGGAACTTTGGGGGACATTCATCTGAGCTAGAGCAGTTATTTTATTTCTTAATATTCTCCAGCACCTCCCAGCCTCCTCTTCTTCAGCAAATGCTTGCTGCTGAGTAATGGTCCCCATGGTCACAGGCCTAGACATCAGCAATGCTGCAGGCGGTGACACCTGAGTGGCACAAGTGGGTTCTGGGAGAGGGACTCCATGTCCAATTCTGTAGCTGAACCAACTGAGGGAAAAGGCAGAGATAATTACCCACTGCTGAGTCCTAGATACCTCTTAACCCCCAATGCCTTCTTCTGCCAGGAACAAGAATAATTAGAATCAACATGACTTAGATTAGCTCATTTAATTCTTAGCCAGGCCCCACACAAAGCTTTCAAATATGTGATTGTTTCTGGCAACCATAGTGGGCTTCACTGCTTTTCTTTATCAACTTGCTGAGAAAGATCAGAGCTGATTCACTGTCTCTAGCAGTTTGTCTTAGGTCTATTAAGTCTTAACATTTGATGTTATTATAATTCGGACTTGCCCTACATTTCATTTTTAAGGCATTTTTAGCTATAAACTGAAATGTCCCCCAATTTTTTCAATGTTTGTCTTTTAGTGCTAATTTATGTGTCAAGTGGTACCGATTCATTAATTTATTCAGTAGGGAATAACTACCTTCCGTGGAGATGAGGTGGCAGATAGGGCTCACAATGATGGACATCATTGTCCTTTGTCTCAATGGTGGGTGTCAGGGAAGGGCGTGCATATGGGAGACTGCATTTGCAGACACCTGGGTCTGTGTGAGAGCATGAGATCTCTCAGAAACTGGAAGCAGGTAGATGTGGGGGTGTGTGTTTGTGTGGCAGCTGAGGGAGATAAGGGGTGGGCCTCCTCATGAGTGAGTGAATGAGTGTCCATACTCCTTCCCTAGTGTACCCATTCCCTCACCAAGCACATTATTTTTTTCCCTTTTCCCATTCTCAGTAAGTTTATCTAAATCTCAGTTATTGTTCTCCCTCTCTGAAAAGTCCCTCATCACTGGAGGGAAAGGAGATAATTAGCTTCAGTGTTCTTTCATTTTTAAGCTGGGAATTCAGCATGAATTCCAGACATGGTTTGTGTATTTTGGATAATCAGCACAGCTGTTCATGATAGGAAACTCACTCTCTCTTTTTTCTCTCCATTGGAATCTTTCTTGGTTAGGATATCAGGAATGCAGATTAATGGCTTCCATTACTTTTTTCCCTTCATGCAGGAATCTTTAACTAGCCTGAACTTTGTGCCAACTATCGTATGAATCATGTCTACTGCAATTACCCCTCTATGTCACGTCCTAAGTATGTGTACTTGCGTGACATACTAAATGAAGGGCAGGGTGAAAAGTGTCAACTTTTAATAACCAGGCAGAAAACTGACAATTAACAGTGACCTATGTACCTCACTGTGTTATTATTTTAGAGGCCTCAAGACAAAAGTCTTATACATATTACTGTAAATGCAATATGTGATGAGAATAGCTGTGTTTCACCTGTTTAATAATTTACCTTCATTTTGAATATTGTGTACATTTATTGCAATAAAATTAATAACAAAATAATAGTTTTATTGAACATTCACCATATAATAGGCTCGATTGTAGGCATGTATTTGCCCATAATTTTCGCACCAATCCTAGGAGGTAATAACTGTACATGGCACCATTTTACATTTGAGGAGACTGAGGCAAAGTGCTGTTAAGTAACTTGCCCAAGATCCTGCAGGTAAGGGTCAGAGCTGGGATTTGAACCCAGGCAGTTTGGCTCCAGATTTTATGCCCTCAACCTCCATGTTACACTGCTTTACGTCTTTGCTTTTAGAAGCAAAGATATAGTTTTAGCATCACATATTAGTAATGCACCCCGCAAAGTGTTCTCTTACTAAATGCACATAATGATCAATTTTTGTGTATACCATGTCATAATACCTTAGAGAAACTTAAAGAACAAGACCACAGAAAAATTGATCCTTGTGTTCAAGTCTCATTACTTAGAAGCGTTTTGATATATGAGTGTAAAAATTGATAGTTTGTGTTGCGCTTAAGTGTAATATATTTTAGTTTGGTCACACGCATTATTAGTATGATTCTGTATGTTCATGTTCTTAGGAGAGACTGAATTAATAACACACAAGGCTGTGATGTGGCTCAGTGGTAAAGTGCTTGCCTAGTGTGCATAGGTCCCTGGGTTTGATCCCCAGCACCACAAAACAAACAAACAAACAGAAAAACCACTAACTAAAAATTTCCCCCATGTGCAAAAAGCAATTTCATTTTCAGGTCTATGTGCCCAGATAAAGTGTTTTGTTCTCTGAACCAAAAATATAAGCTTAGTACCTAGAGTGACCTCAGACTCACATCTCTAGTACCCATGCTTTTTAATTTAAATTAAAATATTTTTGTTAAGACAAGGCAGGTCTTCTCATTGACATTTTCCAAGCAAGTATTTTTCTTTCAGTTAACATCCTGAGGTGCTGGCTCCCAGCGTCCGAGTTGGAACTGTCAGCTGTTCCCTACCAGGGAACATCTGGTAGACTGGAGTTTCTTCAGGCAGGACTTAGCATTGTGAAAATACTGGGGCTATTTATCCCTGTCACCTAGAATGGAGTTAATGTCCTGCTACTCTTAATTGGTTTGATGTGCTGACATGGTGGGTCTGAATGTTTCCTAGAATTTTCTCATGAGTGACTTTGGCTCCCTAAAGTAAGGGCCAGGCAAATTAGCTTGTGGGCCCAGAAATCATTCTTGGCCCAAGTTTGGAGACACTTCTCAGTCAACCATAGCTGCTCTGATACTTGAGATTTGCTGACAATTCTTCGTTCAGAAAAGGATTCGCATTCCTGAGTTACTTTTCTGTTATCGGATCATCTTAATCCTTGTTTGTGGGGTTGAGATCAAGGAAATAGGACAAAGAACTGAACTCAGATACCACAAGCTTCTTAGACAGTACCTGACGCAATAGTCAACGAATATTAATCGATGGTGATGACAGGAAAGAGGCTGTCTTGCCAGAGCCTGCTAATGTAAGTCCTGATGAATTGAGAAGGATGCCTGCTATAGCAGACTCTGACATGTTCCATTAGCAATTTTAGGCAAAAGAAGATTATAGTACTTAGGATTATATATATATATATATATTCTTTATATATACTTATATATACATATTAGTTCTTTTTTAAAATTGCTTTATTTTGTTTATTTATATGTGGTGCTGAGGATCAAACTCAATATCTCACACATGCTAGGTGAGCACTCTACCGCTGAGCCACAACCCCAGCTCATAAATAAATAAATATATATATATATTATATATATATATATTTCTTGCTTTGGGTCTAGAATTGTATTTCAATAGGAAAACATATATGAACAGTATAATAGGTTCAAGCTGGATCATATCAAGACATAACTTTTTTTTTTGTTTTTTCTATGTAAGTCCCACCCCGCTGACCCCCATGGCACAACACCAGGCACTAGACATTTAAATCCCCAGGAAAATGCCAAGTTACAGGCACATGTCTCAGGTTTTTGTGATCATTATAATTCTAAGATGGGAAAGCTGTACTGGTCTTTTAAAAAGCTCTCATGACTGTGTTTTGAGGTGAACATTACTAACAGATAAACAGTTTATAGTTAACAAAACTTTTGGTGTTTTTAAGGGCCAAGGAGCCAGGGGACAGTTGGCAACTCAGTTATATGTTGACATAGAGAATGTTCAAAAGTTGTGAAAACTCCACTCCAAGACTTGCCCTATGATTACTGGCCATTGTCTTGGGCGGCAAGACAGTTTTCTTTAAAGCTGTAGGTGGTAAGTTTTTTTCTATGGGAAATTTCTGGATGACATGACTTACATTCCTCAGTTTCTTGGCTTAGTCTGTTGAAAATGGAGATTTGAAATCCCCAGAGTGCAGGGGATTTTAATGGAAGTTTATTACGGGGGTGAAAAACAGGGAGTTTGATATTGAGAATTCAATGCCAGTATTATCTTAAGGACTTGTTTTCTATTTTAGACTAAATAATCTATATTATCTTTGAGTAAAAAGGACAACAATGCTAAAAACCTGACTTTCTGAGAAGTTTCCATTCTCATGTGGTCACCATAGTCAGCAGCTCTGTCAAATAAACAGAAGTTAAATTAAATAAAAAAATATTTAAACAGAGCAGAAATATTTTTCCCTGGCTGAATTAGACAATTAAAAGAACAAACCTGGGGAGGAAATTTCCAAGGGATTATTCTTTTTCTATTCTCTCTATATTGTTTTTCTTCCTGGTGTCAAATCTCAAGTTGAATTCGGCAAACAAAAAGTGCATAAATGACTCTTCTATTACTGTTTATATTTTACCACTAAACAAAGCCAGTTTTTCTTCTAAGCTTTACTTTTGGAACTTATAAATCCAACAACACAAATTGAATATTGTGTAACTTCTATTGTCACTTTGAAACATAACGATTGATTTAGTTATTTAAAAGTTTACTGCAAAGATTTTTTGTTGTTGTTTCTAGTGTTACACTTGCTACAAATTTGTTAAAGAAGCAATTTGCTGAGGACTTGGAAGGAATTGTCAGCAAGTAAAAATGTTAAGTATCCAAGTGGTGTGGGGTTGGGGTTATGTGTATGTCAATCTTATTCTGGGGTTATTGTTTTTGTTTTCTTATATCAGTCACTTCTGTAGTAATTTTGATTTAAAAATGTTTCCCATTGTCCCTTTAATAACTACTAATTTAGAAATATAGTATGACAAATAACTGGTAAAATTAGCAGTTAAAATGTAATGGGAAATAAGCAAGATATTGTAGAGAAAATATGTAAGACAAATACAAAAAAGAAAAAAATAAAAAAAGAGATAATAAGTACAACCTGGACCATGGGGGCACTGTTACTCTCTCTTGTGATCCTGAAGATATTCTGCCCCAACCTTCCCACTGTGGAACATTCTTCTGTGCTCAGTGCCAAGGGTCAGAGGAGGTAGGCAGTAACTTCCCAATATTCTCTCTGAGTGTAGTTATTTCCTCTCAGATATGGAAAGCATGCGATTGTGCTCCTGAACCCCTTTCTCCCTCCTCCCTGCCAGCCCCATTTACTCTTGTTTCTGGGAGTGAATGAAAAGGCTGCCCATCTGGAAAGGTAGCTCTAAAACCGCTCTGGAAAATTCTCTATTTGCCTCTACAAAAGATCATTTTAGTTTCAAGTTTATTTCAGGAGCATGAAGCCTCTCTCTACTCATGCTTAATAAGAAATCATTCTATAAAAGCTTGGAATAGAGAAAGGTAAAACAAAAGCGAAGCCTGCTGAGTTGCCTAAGTACCTTAATGCGGATCACTTTCACTCAGCATTATTCCTACTAAAAATAAAAAGGTGGGTGAAAGTTACCTTGGTGTTTTGCTGCCGTGGTGGTTGCCCTCTGGTTTCTGGGATGCCTTGGGTCCTTTAACGCCAGCAGCCCTGGGACTGCCAAGCCAGAGGATCTTGCTCCAGGTCCCGTGGCAGTTTTGCCAGATCACCTGTCCTTTCCTTAGGCAAAGTGATTTTTCCCTGGCCTTTCCAGGCAAAGTAATTCTAGATAAGCAGATCATTGTGTGGAATATCTCATCTGCGTTGCTCCAGTGCAGCCCTTTCAGCTTTCCAGAGCCAGTTAGACTTGTTATGAGGAGTGAACTGATTGGCTGGATCTGGGCTCAGTTTCATAGATTATAGCCCGGCAGTCGGGAAGCACAAGCCCTATAGTTGCTGTATCCCAGAGGCCTGCCAGTTCCTGCTTTAATGCATATGTAGTTGTAATTGAGTTCTCGCACGGCCTTGGATGTTTCTGTCCTAAATAGCTGACATTGCATCTTCAAGACTGTGTGAGTAATCCTGATTTTTTTTTTTTTAAAAGCTCAGTAAATTAATTACATGCCCCGGGAGGGAGTGATTGTACTAAGAAAATACTAAACTAGCAGATGATTCGTTTTCAAGGTGCTGTAGTGTATGTGTCAAGTTCAACGCAATGAATCTTAAAGCTTCCAGGACGTGGCAGGCAGGGTTCTTACAGCTTTTTGCCACGAATCACAGTCAGGCTGCATTTTGAAGGAGGCTGGCTGATGTGTTTGTTAGCCCGGTGTGTTTGCATGGGGTCTGTAAGGTGATAAAGGTGTGTAAGCACGGAGAGCACTGGAGTCAGGCAAGTTTCAAGGGTTTCCACCCCCACGGTCCAAAACTGAGAGCGAGCAGCAAACGATAACAAATCCTTTTGGGACACAGGTACACAGCCGTTAGCCACAGAAGGAGAAATATGAAATGACAGCAGCAGTACTTTTCATCTCTGTAATCTGAAGCTAATTAAAGACAGACACTATGAATAACTAGAAAATTTTATATGTACCAAAATGCTCTTTGGTGGTTCAGTTTATGTAGTAGAGCTGAATGGGAAACCATGAGCTTGTTTTTCAAAGCCTTATGAGAAGTATATTAAACACACTATCAGCCGAAGCAAAAGCACCTATGTGTGATGGAATTTGTGGTGGAATAGATCAAATGGTCCCAGGCAGCTATTGTTAGGTTTGTGTAATTGTTGGGGGGAACTTCTCTTGCTAACAGTTTTGGGATAAAGTGGAGCAGCTTGAAATGAGAAACTACAAAGTATCAGTGTTTTATTATCGTTGATAGCATATATAGCCTGACAGAATTAATACCGAGTAAAAACCGGTAAATGTAAGCAGTTCATATTTTGCCTTTAAGTTATTATTGATTTCCTCCTAGCCTATCATAAAAGAATAGGGCTTTTGCCTGTGAAGTTAGTGATTAGAAGTAAGTTTTCGTCATCGTGAATGATTTTCATACTTTTTCTGAATACAGCACAGAACTAGATCATTTAAAAAATATTTCTGGGTTGTTTTCAGATTGCTTTTTAGTCAAATTTTCCTCTTTAGACTTATTCATTCATTTT
>CM053405.1:41785074-41866297 GCA_028644305.1 Xerus rutilus | reverse complement strand
GTTTCTCTATTTCTCTTATGTTTCCCATTCCCACCTCCCTTATTCATCAGCATCCATTAATCAGAGAGACCATTCGGCATTTGGTTTTTTGGGATTGGCTTACTTCACTTAGCATAATGCTTTCCAGTTCCATCCATTTGCCTGCAAATGCCATGATTTTATTCTCTCTTATTGCTGAATAATATTCCATTGTGTATATATGTTGTGTTATATACAAGTTTCAAGCACAAATAATTTGAATGTTGTGTAAAATATAAACTTCTAATAGCTATAGTAATTACTTGCTAATTACTTTTTAAAATAACATTTATAGACTCATTTATAGACCTATTTTTGGTCGCACCTATTTAAACAAAAGTGACATGATTTAGCTGGCAAGAGAGAAATCCTAGTTGTGTTTTTGTAAAATTTTATTTTTAGATCACACTGGGAATACAAAGTTTTATTGTTAAGAATATTTTCATAAATATTCTGAAATATTTCCCCTTTTAGGTCTCACCAGGGGACGAAGTTCATAAAAAGAAAGAAGTCATTGACATAGAGTCCTTTTCTGTATCAACCAAGTATATGTAAAATAGATAGTTTTAAAGAGCTGATATATATATATATATATATATATATATATATTCATTTAGAGAGGTATTTACTTAATGAAGAAATGGTATAATGAGTTCCTTTATTGAGACAGAATACTAAGTTCATTTATTGAGTTTTTATGGCCATGGGTGCCAATAGTAATGGCTGACTCATTCTTAGTTATCCAGTTATCCATTCCCAACTGACTGTATTAGTGGAAGAGAGTACCCTATTTGTAAAAGGAATGCGATCTCATCTGTCCTGGCAGTTGGGGGCCATCTAAGAGTAAGAAGTGGTAGTGTACAAGGTGTCTTAATAGAATGGGCTTCCTGGCTCCCAACTCAGCTCTCTTTCTTTTCCTAGGGTAGGTGCAGCTCTCTTAAGGTAGCTTTTACACTCTCTCTTGCCTTTTTCTGCTTTCATTATTTATATTACCTTGCTTGGGCTCTTGCTGCTATGAATCAACTACAAGTGACTTATGTTTAATTATCAAATATGAACCAGCTGCTTATACAATTCAGAGGGTATTTAAAACCTGGGATGGGGCATTAGGGAGAGTCTGGTGGGTTGACACTAGGGGCCTTTGGATCTTGCATTGGTGCATCCTCTAGGTCTTTCAGCTCTTCAGTTTTCTTGGAGGTGCCAGGGTCACATCTCCTTCTTGTGAAAAGGAGCCCAGAGACCCCATGTGCCCAGTGAGAGTAGACTGTGGGCAAGATGCTGTGAGAAAAGGAAAATGTCACCCAAACAGCAAATTGATCTTTCTTTTCTCTATTTCTATTTTGCAAGTCATTTTTTCTGACTTTGGAAGTTCTTTTTCAGATAAACTTCTGTAAAATTATGTATATCTCTCTAGACAGATGGAACTGACAAGATATATCCAAGAAGGAATGTATTACGTCATGAGGGGTTTGCTAAATGTTCATGAATACACATTGGCATTTGGAAACTATTAGCACTACCTACTAATGCAACAACATGAATCCAAGCTGAAAAAATATCATTTCTTGATTGGATTATATTTTCCATTTAAAAAAGATTGGTTCTGGAAAAACTTTGCACTTCTCTAAGACATTTTTTTCTGTGTTATATATAGGATTAATCTGATTGCTTAATCTTGCTGAGAATTGAATTATTTCTAGTTGGCATTTTCAAAAGAGTTGCTTTCCCACCCTGAACATGTTTTAAAGAGAGCAGAGAAAAACTAATGAACTAAACATCCACCCTTCTCCCAAGAAATAAAACATATCACGAAGGAGTTAAATGTTTTAGATTTGTGTCATGTCCTCCTTTTCTGGAGCAAGACATTATTCACTGGTGGAGAAGGAGCTTCAAGACAATCAGTTATTTCATCTTAATTATCTAATGTCAACCTGTGATATTACGTCCCATTATATTGATCACGAGCCAAAACTATGTTCCTTTGATTTCTGATTTCAAGAAGCATATCATCTTAGTGAACTAGTCTGGTGTCAGTGGGATAGATCATGGTTAGGTCATAAAATATTTCTAAGCTTCTTTCTATGTAAAATGAAAATAATGACAGGTGTTCTGGCATTTGATGGGATTGGTGAATATTAGCAAAATAAGGAAGAAGAAGTGCTCAGGAGAGGACAATGGAATCTATAATTTGTAGTGTACTGTACCACCATAAACAATATTATAATAGTCACTCATTGCACAAGGCCTCGTATCCTTTACTTCTAATAGCATATTCCCAATAATGAGGAGTACTTTTTTTTTTTTGGTACTAGGGATTGAACCCAGGGGCACTTAACCACTGAGCCACATCCCCAGCCCTGTTTTGTATTTTATTAGAGACAGGGTCTCACTGAGTTGCTTAAGGCCTCACTAAGTTGCTGAGGCTGGCTTTGAACTCGCAATCCTCCTGCCTCAGCCTCCAGAGCTGCTGGGATGATGGGCGGGTGCCACAGCGCTTGGCATGATGCGTAATTTTAAAGCAAAGCAAGTCTTTGTTGTTTGATCTGGAAATATTACGAAGGCCTTTAGAGCCTCAGTTCTTATCTGTCCATTGCTTGGGTATTAAAAATACCAGTAGCTTTACTGTGATAAGTAAGTAAATGTGGTATTTAATGTGCAAACACATTTAGTTAATTTCCAAGTGCCTTATAAATGTCACTTATTGCAACTATTATTCTAATAAACAGCATAATTTATCCATTTAAAAATGGTAAATATCAGATACATTTTTTTTTTACTGATTTGCTTAACTTCCTAAGCTGCCTGTTTCCCTAAAACAGGGTGGTTAGTTTGGGTGGTTAGGCTTGTGCTGTAATTTTCCTTCCATGTAGATAAAATCCTAAGCCAACAGGTAGATAAGTATTCCTTTGCAGCCTGTGCTTAGCTGTTACTGTCAAGTTTTATAGGACAATGTTTCTTCATAGGAGAAAGTGAGTTAAAAAACTTAAAATAACAGATATTTGGGGATTTTAAAAATTCCTGTCTTAACTATTAAATTTCATTAATAGAATAATCATGTAGTTTTTAAGTCAATTCTTATTCCTGGGTCTTTTCCTCCTAGGAATAAAGTGAATGGTCAAAATGTCTTTTTGAACAATTTAGAAAGTTCAGTTTCAGCAATTTTGAATCCCTAAATTCTAGCTGGTTCTCCTTTGGAAAATCATCCCAATTTTTTGTAGCTGGCCATGGCTCCGTCCTACATTTTAGCTCACTGTGTCATGAGTTTGATGATCTCCTTTCAAGAGTATTGGTTCAGCTGAAGCAGTTACCCATTTCACCTGTAGAACCACTTTTTAAAAACAGATGAAATAATAAAGGAAGCACAAAACAAGTAAAATATATAAAGATGGAAGGGACCTTCTCCCACCTTTATCTCTCACAGCCCACCTAGAAATTCATGAGGGAATTTTCTAGAAACAGAGCTATTTCATCTGCAATATTTTTTAAAAACTGGATCTGGGACTGTTGTCCTAGATTTTTCATGCCTTTGGAGATTATATAAGAGCTCCTCATCAGTAATTAAAAATTATAGTCAAGGAGTACCTTTTAAACTTCCAAATAGCACTTTATTCATTCAGCAAAAATCAGGAGTAGAAGTTAGACACACAAAGATGAATAGGACAAGATTTTCTCAAGCAGGTTATAGCCTAGTAGATATTTATTTCATGTTTGCAGAATTTTCAGGATAATTCTGAAAGAGGAAGGGTTAACTTTGGAGTCATTGTTTGATCTTGAAATGTTATGAAGGCCTTTAAAACCTCAAAACATTTAATATAATTTAACAGGTCTATTACTATATATTATAGGATATGATATTGTTATATCTACTATGATAATAATGATAATGAAGGAATGACTGGCCTGTAGTATATAAATGAAACTATGAGGTAAAAATATATAAATTCTCTTATAAAATTATACTGTTTGAAAAACTGGAAAAAGAGTCTCTCGCCTTTGTTAGTCTAGTCACCATATTTTGCAGACAAAGAAATGGTGGCCTCTAGATATTATTGTGTTTGTTATTTTATTTTTGTAGAACTGAGAAAGGAATCTGGATTACAGTAGCCTCTTGCTTATCTGTAGTTTCAATTTTTATGGTTTTGGCTTCTGGGAGATTCCAGAAATAAACACTTCATAAGTTTTGAAGTATACCTGCTCTGAGCAGTGTGATAAAATCTTTCGCTGTCTTGCTTCAACCTGCCCCAGATGTGAACTGTCTCTTTGTCCAGTGTATCCACACTGTATACGCTATCTGCCCATCAATCACTGAGCAGCCTTTTTTATATTAGATTGGCTATAACAGTATTGTATTGCTTTATTTTGGTAATCCTAATTTTACTGAATAATGGTACAAATCAGAAGAGTAGTGATGTTGGCAATATGACAAAAAGAAACTATTTAAATACTTCCTTTAAATGAAAAGGTAAAAGTTCTCAAAGAATAAAAGATAGCATGTGGTGGGAGGTTGAGGCAGGAGAATCGCGAGTTCAAAGCCAGCCTCAGCAATGGTGAGGCGCTAAGCAACTCAGTGAGACCCTGTCTCTACATAAAACACAAAATAGGGCTGGGGATGTGGCTCAGTGGTCGAGTACCCCTGACTTCAATCTTCGGTACGAAAAAAAAAATAGCATGTGGAAGTTGCTAAGATATATAGTAAGAACAAATCTATCCTTGCAATTCTCAAGAAAGCAAAAAGAAATTTGTGCTGGGTTTTTTTTTTTCACATCTCAAACTGCAAGAGTTATGACCACAAAGTGTGATAAGTGCTTAGTAAGATGGAAAAGACATTAATTTTTATATATACATATGTATAGGAAAACACACAGTATGTATAGGGTTTGGTGCTGTATTTGGTTTTGAGGGTCTTGGAACATATCTCCCTTGAATAAGGGGGCCACGGGACCTAAGACTAGAATCCAGATCTCTGTCCTCATTTTAGGGTATTTCTTATACACTACAAATACGTTCTATTTAAGATTACTTGAACAAAATGGAGAAGTTTGAATGTATTTTGCAGCTAGGACTATCATCATGAACGTGATATTTAATAGAGATATGTGAATAAGATCTAAGATGTACAATTATGATCAGAAATCTAACCTAGACAGGAAAGTAATAAAATTTTACTATTCTGGAAAACCTATTTTCAGTTATTTGGATCTCTGGGTTAGTTTCTATAGATTAGTTTTGGTAATGTTAGCAGCTGCAACCTATAAAATCATAGCTGCTTAACCTGGGAATTTCTCCCTTAACTAATGCTTACCATCAGTGTTCTTGATGGGCAAATTCCCTTCATTTATTCAAGTGATATTCTTGTGGTGCACTCTCCTTGTCCTGTCACCACCAGTTTCCAGGTACTGGTGTTTTGGCAAAGGAGAAAAAACATAGAGGACTGCTTACTTTTTATTGGCCAGAGCTTGATTACCTGACCCTGCCTAGTGGAAAGGAGGCTAAGGATGTTGTCCAATTTGTGCCTGGGAAGAACAGCAAGTTGGTTGGGTAGCTTAGTTTGGGCTGCCATAACAGTACCCAAGACTGGGTGGCTTAAACGCAATAGAAATATATTTATTATTATTGTTATTACTATTATTATTAATTTTGGGGGGTGGTGCTAGAGACCAAACCTACGGCCTTAAAGCATGCTCACTAAGCACTCTATGACTGAGCTACAACCTCAGCCTCCAGAAATGTATTTTTCATAGTTCTGGAAGCTGGAAGTCTGAGATCAGGGTACCAGGGGTTGGGTTCTGGAAAAGGTCACCTTGTGGGTTGCAGATGGCTGACTTCTCATTGGATCTTCACATGGTGGAAAAGTGCCAGCTAGCTTTCTGGCCTCTTCTTATAAAGGCACTAATCTTACTTACTGGAGTTCCATTTTGATGGCCTAATTATTTCTCAAAATCTCAATCTCAAAACACCATTACATTAGGGATTAGATTTTTGTGTATGAATTTGGGGGAGATGTAAACATTCAATCCATACAGTGATCAGCTGACCAATTTTTGCCCTATCTTTCTTTTCTTTTTTCATTTCATTCCCTACCTTCATTCTTGAGTATGTCTATTGTTCCTTGTAACCAATAAGTTAAATTTTAAAAATATAATGTTTACTATGCATGAAAAGTAGAAATAACCAGGAATATGATTTAACTTTTAACTTCTTAATGCATATGTTAAAAAGTTTCCAAGGCTATTCAAATATAACTGAATATTATGATTAAAGAGATTGTTATGATTTAATATTTATGTCCCATAGTGAAAAAGTGGCCCTGAGAGGTTTTCTCTCTCCAGCTTGCTCATCTTCTTCTTTATGAGATTCTATTCCATCTTTAGCTTTGTGGTTCTAGAGAAGGATGAAGAAAATGGAAAACTGGAAACAATAATGAAATGACTGATTGAAATTGAGCCACTGTGCACAGTTCCTTGAGTAGCTTATAAATGTGTGGGTTCTTGGGGCTGAGATTGTAGCTCAGCGGTGGAGTGCATGCCTCGCATGCGTGAAGCCCTGGGTTCGATCCTCAGCACCACATACAAAGCAATAAAATAAAGACATTGTGTCCATCTACAACTAAAAAAAAAAAATTAAAAAAAATGTGTGGGTTCTTATTGGAGAAAACTGCTATAAAGTGAGTGCACAGTTTTGGAAGAACTCTTTTTTTCTTTTTACTCTTTTTATTAGTACATTATAATTACACATAATAGTGGAATTTATTTCTTATGTATTTGTACATGTACACATCATGAACAGTATGATTTTGTCAGTCTCATTCCCCACTGTGTCTTCTTTTTTTTTTTTAAATATCTTTATTTTATTCTTATGTGGTGCTGAGGATCGACCCCAGTGCCTCATGCGTGCTAGGCGAGCACGCCACCACTGAGCCATAACCCCAGCCCCCAGTGTGTCTTCTTTACAGCTCCTCCTCCCTCTCCTTCATCCCCTTCCTCTACTGTACTATTCCTTCCTATTTTTATGAGACCCCCCCTCACCCCTACCCCACCACATATGACTCTTGAATTTGAGTTTGGCTTATTTTGCCTAATAGCGCTCTCAGGTTCCATCCATTTTTCAGCAAAGGACATAGTTTTGGTCTTCTTTATGGCTGAATAAAACTCCATTGTGTATACACACCACATTTTATTTATCCATCCATCTGTTGATGGACACCTAGGCTGGCAAGGAACCTTTTTTGCATGGAGTTGAGCCAGTGGTGGGATAAACATAAGCTTGGTTCATAGCCTTTCTATTGTCTAGAAGCTAATTTTTTTTTCTGCACTCTGAACTTCTAGGGATTAACTAAACATTCATTTTACAAATACAAAAGAGCACAGACACATACTCAATGAACAAAAATATTTTTTCAAATTATTGCTATTTAAAAAATCCCTCCATAAACTTTAAACTTTCTTTTAATAAAACATCAAAAACTGATTTTAGTCCTTTACTATGGATATATTAGGTTAAATATTTTTGTTGGGTGTTAAGCCAATCATAACCTCAGCTATTTTAACAACCAAATTGCTTCCATATAAGCCAAATTCATAACCAAGCTGTTGAAGAAATAAAGACAACAAATAAAAATCCATTTCAGTCTTCATATCCTGACCTAAAAAATAGAAGGACTAATTCATTTCACATCCTCAGATTTATCTGATTGAACTAGGAGTGCTTGAAAAGAATTTTCCCATAACTCCATATACTTGTTTATTTTCCTGGCTCATTCCAAAAACATTTTTAAATGCAGCATTGAAAAATAGTAAAATCTTAGTCTAACATTCAAGCAAAAAAATTAAAAAAAAAATTTGGTGAAACTGAACAAAAATAGTAGACACACTTTTTATCCTGAGGCACTGAAAAACACTGACATGCCTTCATCCTTAAATTCTAAAGATCATATTATGCTTAGAAGGGAGTTTAAATATGTGTTATCATCTTCCTAGTCTTTAAACTAGGGACGTCCACATACGGATATAGGGAATGCCTCAGCACAGTGTAGTTATTGAGCACATCGCCTCTGGAGACGACTGCCTGGGTTTAGATCCCAGCTCTGCCACCAAGTGCTTTGTTGCTCTTGGCAAATTATTTAATCTCCATGCACCTCTGTTTCCTTATCAGAAAGATGGAATAATAATAGTAGCTATCTGGTTGGGTTGTTGCGGAGATTAAGTAAATTAATATATATAAAACAGAATGATTTATAAGTGCTTTATAAATGCTTCTTGTCCTATTGTTAGTGTCTGGGGAATTGGATATTTCACAGAATGTATTCTCAATTGCAATTCATCCAGTCAGTTTCTAAACTGGGTGTAACAAATTTTTGTGGATCTTTTCAAATGGATCCTACGTGTCTAGGCTTATTTTTTTATTTTTTTAATTTTTTTTTTTAGTTGTAGATGGACACAAATGTCTTTATTTATTTTTATGTGGTGCTGAGGATCGAACCCACGGCCTCACATGTGCGAGGCAAGTGCTCTTCCACTGGGCCCAAGCCCCAGCCCTAGGCTTATTTTTGACTTAAAAAGTTTAAATGGAAATCTTTCCTTCAGTGGGTCAATCATTGTTAATGGAACTTTGAGTTGGTGGCATTGACTAGGTGATCACTAGATGATTACAATGATATTAAGGAGTTCAGGCAAGCTGGGCTTGGTGGCGCATGCCTATAATCCCAACACTTTTTGAGGCTGAGACAGGAGAATCAGGAGTTTAAAGCCAGCCTCAGCAATGGCGTGGTGCTAAGCAACTCAGTGAGACTCTCTCTCTACATAGAGACAAAATACACAAAATAGGGCTGGAGATGTGGCTCAGTGGTCAAGTAGAGTACCCCTGAGTTTGATCCTGGTACCAAAATAAAGGAGTTCATGCACAGAGTTTTGCACTTATACCATTTGGCCAGAACTGCTGGGCAATTTCAGCCTTCTAGCTATGTTCTCAAGGATTTTAACCTTTACCATACTGTCCTATGCTAAAAACCATGCTTTAAAATTCCTGCTTTTATGTTGCTTTACTCTGTAAGCAAGAAAATAGTCTCGTTTCTAAAATTGGAGTATAAAATGAGAGAGTAGGCATTCACTAAGGGTGTCTGTTTTCCCCTAAGAGCAAATGAGAACATGAATGTATTTTTTCCTTCTGGATGAGGGTTATGTTTTAAAGCAGGGTTTGAGAAACTGCCTGTGGGCCAAATCTGTTACTTTTTAAATAAAGTTTTATTGGAACATGCCACTCTCAATTTTTCACACCTTGTCTGTGGCTGCTTTTACACTGTGAAGGCAGAGTTGAGCAGCTGCCACAGAGTCTGTATGGCCTAGGAAGTCTCTGGCCCTTTACAGGAAAACTTTGCCAAGCCCTGTCCTAGATCTTTAAAACTGGACTGAGTCTGAAATAAATGGATGTTGCTATATTATTAGTCTCAGTTAACCTACCTATTAAATTATCTTTAACACTGCATCCCTTAAATCTATTTTGGATAAACAAGAATTTGCTATAGCAGTAGTCCATGTTGGATAAAGAACAAACAGCCCACAATAGCAAATTTAGAACACTAGGAGGAGGTGAAAATGTGATTGTCAAGCAAAGTTGTGTGGGAATCTTCACTTTTGGTATTTGTTACTCTATTGTTATCAGTACATAACATGATGTAAAATTATGTAGCTTTCTGTTGAGCTCTGTAGAATGTTGTTCTAGAAATGTTACCAGTTGGTAGCCTGATTTTTTCCTACTCCATTGCTCAAAGTAAATGTAAATGCCTCTGTTGACTTTTTTCTTACTTATCTCTATTCTTTTCCCTCATATATATTTCTGTTCCTTATCTTTTCCATTAAAGCTCCCCCATCAACATTCAGGAACACAGTGTCCAGAAAAGGACACTGAACTTGGGTTTGAGTTCTGAGTCAGTCACTTTACAAAAGAGAAACCTCAGGGAAGTTGCTTTGCCACCCTTTTGCCTGTAAAAGGAAGGTAAGAATCCAGGCTTTTCTTAACTACCCACGGGGGAGCACATGACTACTCATAGGAGAAGACTCTCTGAGTGCGTGTAATTACTTGCATCTTTGGTGATGTTCTCAATGTAGCCCACTTTTTTCTCATACAAAACTGTCTGTGTTTATGGAACAGAACATAAAACGAATTCTGCAGGAACTAAAATTGTCAACTGTGCTGGTCCAAGAGCATGAGCTGAAGGAGGCTGGGTGAGAAGCCTCTTCAAGCAGCATATGTGCTTCTCGGTTGTTGACTTCGCTAGTCACTTCTCTCATGTGGGACTTCATGCTTTGGTGCAGAGCTCCTGGGAAATAAGCAGAGAAAAAGGAAAGAAGGATAACCTTGGGGGCGGGGTGGGTGGTATTTATGCTAGCTCAAAAGATGGAACAGAAGCAAATTATTACTGGTTTATTTTAGATACAGTTCTTTAAGTGAATTTAGTATGTAGACAGAGAAGTTATTAATTTTTTAAGGATAAAAGGAGAAATAGTTTCCTTTAACAAAAAAAGACCATAGTGCTGTAGAAATGAGAAGTCCCTGTGATGAAGCTGGAGTGGAATTACTGAAAGATGAAAAAACATACCTAGTTCCATTTTTTTAGCGCCCACAAAGAAAACCAATGGTTTATTCCAAGTAAGACATTTCTACTTGTGAAAGATTACACCACTTTTATAATTTAAGCAGATGCTAATAGCTTAGCTTTGAATTGCAATTACATTGAATATATTTCCTCATAATCTTATTGTTTTCAAATGATTTTTGAAATTCTAACTAGAAAATTCAGACCTCTTTTGCAGAGGTAATTTGTCATTTTAATTCTTTTGCCTTTTAGAAAATAATATTTTAAAATTGTGATCTTTAATTTGAATTTAGGGAGATACTTCAACCTCCCTTTTTTATCTCTTTGTTATTTGGAAGGTAATTATCCAAGTTGTACCAGTTAGCTATTACTGTGTAACAAATTCCTCCAAAACATAGTATCTTAAAATGACGACCATAGATTATTTTTATTAGTCTGCCAGTCAGCTGAGGTGTTCTACTTATCTAAGACAGGCTATGATTATTTTAGCTGTAAGTCTAGGGCAGCTTTGACTGGGAAACTCAACACTTATTCATACATTTCTCATATCCTTTCTGCAGGTTAGTCTAGGCATGTTCTCATGATGGTGTCTAGGGTCCACTAATGGGCAAGTTCAATCATGTAAAATGCTAGATGGCAGCACACATGTGTTTTTCAAGTTTCTGTTTGTGTCACATTTGCTAACACCTCACTGGCCAAAGCAGGTCATGGTGAAGCTCAGAGTCAAAGTGGAAGAATTCAAAGTTACATGAAAATTGTGTATATAAGAAGGTCATAATTGGGATCATTAATATCTACAAAAAGTCATTTCACTCTTTTCCCCATGTCAGCAGTCCCCCTTTTGGCATTTATATTGTTTAGCACTTCTACAGACTGGGGAAAAACTTAAACTCTATCTTCTCTGTATTTGACTTAAAAGCTTGGTGAAGGAGTAAGTTGTCATTAAATGAAAATCTTAATACTTACCTGCATGCCACCATTACCTCCCCACTTTTTAACCTAAATTAATGCTACAAGTTCTTGAATAATGACGTGAGTTTCTTTTTCACCTCTATCCATGTCCATCCCTGAATTCCATTCTGTCTCCAATCACTTTTTATATTTTGGAGCCAATATTCCAGCAGCAATTGCTGGGTGAGTGTGAGTTTTCAGTGTTGTTTTTATGTTCTTGCTTTTTTGCTTTCCTCTGTCCAAAGCTCCAGGGTTGCCTTTCTTACTGTCCACTCTATATGTCCTGGAGAATCCTCAAAGGAACATGATTCAAGCCTGTAATCCCAGCACTTAGGGAGGCTGAGACAGGAGAATCGCGAGTTCAAAGCCACCCTCAGCAATGGCGAGGCGCTAAGCAACTCAGTGAGACCCTGTCTCTAAATAAAACACAAAATAGGGCTGGGATGTGGCTCAGTGGTCGAGTGCCCCTGAGTTCAATCCCCAGTACCAAAAAAAAAAAAAAAAAAAAAGGAACATGATTCAAAGACTAATCATTATCTATCCTTTGCCCATTCACTCACTCCTTCAATCAACAAATGTTTGTTGAGTGACTTCCACACTATTTACGTGAAACAAATGCATGAATATTTAATTGAAATTTTTGGTAGTGATATGGAGAAAGCCAGGTGAGCAGAAATAGAGTGAGGGTGGAGGTGCATTCTGATTGGGTGTGCAGGGAAGGCCTCTGAAGTGAGGGAGTGAGCTGTGACCATCTGGGCAAAGTGTGCTGCAAGCAGAAGGACCAGCAGATGCCTGAGTGGCATTCAACACTGCTGTAACCATGCTTCCAATGGGGAAAAAGGTAGGAAATGAGGAGGGGAAGGCAGACGGGAGCCAGATCATGCAGTGCTATGGTAGACCATGGTCAAGTCTTTTGCATTTATTCTCTGTGCGATGGCAATCTGTTGGTGCATTTGGAGCAGGGCAGAGACCTGACCTGATTTCTGGCTGCCCTATGAACAGGCTGTAGGGAGACAGGCATAGACGTTGGGAGACTCTGATGGTTTTGTTGGAGAGAGAGGCTAGAGGGGCTGTGTTAGAGAGTAGCACTGGAGTCTGTAAGAGGAGGGCAGACCCTGGAGCGCTCCAACATGTGTTTCATTTAAATAAACCAAATTTAGATATTGTGATCAGCTCTGCAAAGCTGAGCATATGGAGCAGTGTTTCCCAAAGCAGACCCAGCATACTCTGGTGACATCTGAGTTAATTTTAGGTGCTATGTCACATGAATGGATTTTTAACTTTTAATAGTTTCTTATGATTTAATTGTGTATTAGGAACCATAAAACCTTTATTTACAGTTATTACCTTTGATATCTATAATCAATAAAGCATTGATTATAGTGCAGAACTGAATGTGGAAATATCAAAAACTGTGAAGGTTGTGTCTGAATGACTAGATTTAAGACCTGATGATGGGTTATTCTTCAGGTTTAGTTCAGAAGGACAGTGATAACATAGGTGATTTTAGAATAGCATTGAATGATAATTAGATTTACCAATTATTGGTTATTTACTGAGTTGAAGCTCTATATTAGGCACTTCATGGATGACATTTCACTAAATCACTGTAGCCCTATGAGATATGGGTGGTAAAGTTTTGGTATTTTCTCTTAAAAGATAAGGAAAGTAAAGTTTATAGAGAAAAAAAATAACTTGTACTAAGAAGCCTCTGAGTTTCATATATTGCAAGATAACAAAAGTAATGTATAGTTTTAGTAAATCCTCTGCAACAAGGACTAGTATGTTTTCTACACACTAATGTGTCCTCAGAACTAGAATAGTTTCTGTTATGTGATTGACATTACATAGTACTTGCTGGATTTATGAATGGAAAAAGAACGAATCTTTTATTTAGGTCTTACTTAAGAATAGTGAATGTCCATTTCTTCACAATAGGATGTTTTAGAAAGTAATCACCTGGAGATTTACAGAAAATCCATATTTTGGGACCCTGGAGTGACTTGCTATCCCTAAATGCAGGCTTCCCAATGTCTAGACCTTGGCTTTGTACCTCTCTCCTTATTCTTCCTTAAGGATCTTAGACTCTTTTCTGGCTACAATTATGTGTTCAACTCATAAATCTCAGTGTTGGATCCTAAACACCAGTTGCAGAACAAATAAACCTACTAACAAACTTGGAACCACTTGAGGGGAACTTAATCTTAGACAAGTGACTAAAGACTCCCTCAGGCCTCAGTCTCCATCAGTATTAGGAGATCAAAGAGAAATCGGAGCCCTAATCTGACAAAACCCCATGTGCACTAAAGGGACATGATGCTTAGGGAGAGTGTCATCAGGGGAAAGAGGACCTGAAAGCAAATGGAATAGAATTTCCATTCCTCTGGAGCCCTGATTTGCTTTCTACCTTGAACTTTCTAAGGAGTTAAAAAAAAAGACTCTTTTTGATAAGTTTGTCTGAAAGGTTTAATTTTTTTTCCTTTAAATGAATTAGGGGCTAGAGGTATAGCTCAGTAATTCTGAGTTCAATCCCTAGTACTCCACCTTCCCAAAACAAAATTAAAAGGCAAACTGTTAGAAACAAAGTCATTCAAGCAAAACCATTAGACTTCTGGGGTGAGGCTCTAACATGCAATGAGGGAAGCATCACGCACTGAACAATGGGGAGGAAAGCACCATGCATGTTGCATGGGGAAGGGTGCCCTAAAATTGGAAGGGAAGGGTGGAAGAGGTAAGCGCTTTTGAATCACTTTGCATGCAGCCTGTGCAGTGCGGATCTGCATGGTGAGCTTTTGAGACTTGGTGAAGGGGTTTGGGAGAGGGGAATGGCAGGAAAGGGCATGATCAGGTTTGTGTGTACTGGAAGCAGCAAGGAGAGTGGCTAACCTTTCTTTTTTTTTTTTTAAGATTATTTAAAAATAATTTTAGTTTAGAAAAAAGTTACAAGAAATGTCAAAGAACTTTGGAGTATTCTTTAGTTAGACTTAGCAATTGTGAACATAGGCTGAATTGTTAAACAGGCTGAAATTGAAGTAGCAGCAATAGAAATAAGACAACCTTTTCAGAGACAAGGCAAAAGGATTGAACAATCGTGGTTCTAAGGGCGAGAGAGGAAATACAGCTGATCATGAGTTTGTAGTCTATAGCATTGGTGTTAAGCAACATGCATCTTCAGAGAGAGAGTTCAAGTGCAAGGTGCTCTTACACTTTGGATTTTTCATTTAAAAACAATAATTGGATTTTTCAAATGCTTTAAAAGCAGTGTAATTAGATGCAGTTTATTGTGATGGTGAAGAGTATAAACTGATGTTACACTGCCTTGGTTGGAATGAGGCTTTGCCATTTATTAGCTTTGTGTCCTGGAAAAGTTAGCTGTGTCTTAATTTTCTCATCTGTAAGAAGGGGGTGATAATACTGTTTGCCTCACAGAGTCCTTTTGAGGATTAAATGAGTTGTCAATGGCAAAGTGCTATATTATAAACCTGCCTGAGATATAGTATTATAGATATTTTTTGAATCAGATAAACTGATTTGCTTATTTTTATGTCACTGAATCATTATCACCAACTCCATGAAGTAAGTCCTATTATTATTATTTATTATTATTACCAATTGGGAATCAGGTGTTATATGGTTTGCCCAAGGCCATGTGATTGTTCGTATAGAAAACTCTTATTCCGTTCCTTGGGCTCTCTACGTCATCATCATCATCATCATCAACATCATCTCATACATACGTCTTATCAGGATGAGATGGGATAGCGACTCAGTGTTGGGATAGAGGCCAAGGCTCAGGAATCAAAAGTCTCTACATGTAGAGATGATTGTTGAAGACACAGGGTGTTCGCAGTTCCTAAGAGAGAAACTGTGAAGACAAAACTGAATGTTGGAAAATGCTGCTGGTGGGATGGACAGAAGAAGCGGAGCTGGGTCTGCAGTGAATGACACTGAGTAGGAGCAGCCAAAGAGGTGGGAGACAGAACAGGAGGGTTTGAAGAAATGGAAAGAAAGAGATGTGAGAGTTTAAGGAGGACTGGCCCATTTGGGGGAATTGAAGGAGAACAAATGCAGAGCAGATACTGTCCCTTCATTTTTCACTCCCACTGATTCTGCTCTTTCTTTCCTTTTCTCTCCTGTGCTATTTAAACTGGGATAGGATTCTTATCCCTACTCTGGCACTGATGAGTGGATCTCTGTGAGAATGGTTTCATTGGCTTGGTGAGGCTGAAGCCCATTTGTGAAAGCTCAAGAAAAGAATAGGAAGAGAAGGAATGGCTTCCAGGAATCTAAAATATTCTTTTAAGATGTTTGGCGATGAAAGAAGGAGAACTTTGGGAGAAGTAGGATAAAGAAAGGATCTTTATGCAACAGGAACAATTGTCTTCACTGTGTGTGTGTGTGTGTGTGTGTGTGTGTGTGTGTGTGTGTTGCGGGGGGGTTGGGTGGATGGAGAGCCTGAAGATGCAGGAAGGAGCAGGGAGACTGGAGAGAGCAGGCTGGCAAGGATGGGCTCAGGAGCATGGCTGCAGGGGATGGGCTCAGAGAACAGGGAGGTTGCATTAAGACTGGAGGGAAGAGAGACAGTGTGTCATGACTCTGTCATTCAGTGTGCATGAGGGAAAGTTGAACTACTTCCCTTAGAACACCTCCCGCTTTGTAGAGTGTTCAGTGAAGCGATTTGCTGAGAAAGTCAGCAGTTGATTTGAGAATATGAAAAGAGTGAAAAAAGTGTGTGTATTAGAGACAAAAAGGGGATGGTCTAGTGATAGCCTATGCTTAGAGCTGGTTGAATGGCACTGCCACAAGGTTGTGTTATGTGACTTTCTCTAGTGACACTGTGGAATTGACACAGAAATGAATCGAGTCGGTCCAACTAAGGCCTTTAGTGGAAGGTCAAGAGATCTCAGAGATCATGGAGAACTTGGCTAGAAGTGCTTGACTTGAGGCTGTGACAGCAAGGCGAAGCTAACTAGGCTAGGTTTACACTACCTAACTTTTCTTGTGAAATACCTAGAGGGACAGAGAAGAGGAAAGCTCAGCTCTGAGACTTGGGGTCCTGGCTCATAGTAACCTGTTGGAAGTTTGAAAATTCTGAAGTCTTAAGTTTTATCTTTAAAACATTTAAAATTCCACTATGGATCTATGTTTGTTTTAACTTAAAGCCTTAGGCTATTTATAGACACCTAAAATATGCCATGTTTTTCCATGTTGAGGACCTGTACTGGGTGACGTGGGGATGGGGTGCCTACCCCAGTTTAAACAACACAGGAGAAAAAAAGGAAAGAAAGCAGAATCATTGGAAGTGGACAATAAAGGGACAGGAGAGATTAAACAGACAAGACAGAATAGGAAAGGTGAATACATTGAGGTTGTAGGTAAATAGGGGATTTCAAAATGTTAGATATTGAAGATGAGGCAGTTCTAGGTGACACTAGGCTCTAAAGTGTGATCAGGCGGTCCACCAAATGATGGAGATGGAGAGATGGGGGCTGCCTTGGGTGATTCATTTCACTGTGTTGCTCCTGACTTAGATTCTCAGTGCAAAATTTCTCTTTTGTGGTGAATAGAATAAAAATGAATATTTAAAGGAAAGCATTTGTAAAACGTTAAGCCAGACATTTATTTTTTTAAACATTGTCTTCAAGTTGGAGACAGATTAATAGAGCCAATTTAAAGCCTCTTAGGGAACATATTTGATATCTGCCTCTTGCTATATAGGGTCTCCATCAAATGTAGAAGCAAGAAGACCAATACAATTGGAATGTCAATTGTGACACTGAGTAATTTTTAAATCAATGCATGTTTCAATTCATTGGTAGGAGAAATCTTTATTTATTTTATTTATGAAGTTGTCTGTCCTGAACAATAAGTAGATGATTTGTGGAGTGAGTGGCTATTTCTGTAGAGGAAGTGAGCTGTCATCTGTGCCCATCTTATTTCTATGTTTTAAAATAAAGTTGCAAATGCTCCCATTCCACCTAGTTGATGGCTTTTGGCAATGGCAAAGCACATGAACCATAGATAATAGTAGCAAAAGTGGAAATATGGTCAAAAGTCCATTGTTAGCCACTTGCTTCTAAAATTTCAAAATAATTTATAATGTCTGATGTTGATAGCTTCCATTGGTAAATAACTTAAATATTTCTACCCTTCCCCTTTAAGCCTAAAAAGCATGCGAGTGGTAAGTGTTCATAGTAGAAAAGAGTTGAGTAACATGAACAAAAATATTGGACTATCCCAAACTGACCAATGTGAATATTGCCATGTACTTTGTTTTCAGTTATTTCATGACAAATTTATGTTTACACAAATGGAATTATATATCTTATTTCTCACCATCATGAAAGGTGAACATTTAGCTCATTTTTAAAGTACCTGAGGAAAATTATCTTAAGCTCAGTGAAAAAAAAAAAAAAAAAGCAAGAGGCATAAGTTAACCAAATAACAGTGTGCAAGGAACTAGTATATTGAGAAGATGTTTCTTCAACTTAGTAGCAGGTCAGGAAGTAAGTGGGTGCATTTCTCACCTTTGGGTTTGGTCTTTTTATTTTTAACTTTTACAGTTCTCTCTATCCAAAGCCATGTCAGTATGATGAGTGGAAATTTGTATATGATGCTTAGCATTGACTTGTTCCCTCAGAAAGGAGGAACTATGATCACAGGGTGTTGAGATTTCAGCCTTCAAGATCAGAGGGCTTTCCTAGAAAGGCTCCATTCCCAATCTCTATGGGAACATCCCTGGAGACAGGCAGTGACTGCTCCCAGGCAAAGCAGCGAACAGTGAGTGAGCTGATTACCTTCCTGAGTAGGTTCAATGGCATCATTGAACCTCAGATCTGTGATGGAGGAGTAGCACTCTTTTCACTTCCTCTACTCTGTCAACAGATGACTTATCTGCGGTTTTGCTAGCAAAGATAACATCCAGAGTGATTACTGAATCCCCCTGGTCTGTCCTTCCACCAAGGAGGGATTTCTACTTGATTGCATTTCTCTAATTGTATGTAGTTCATTAATTCTCTTATGCAATTGCTTATAAATTCAGACCTATTTCTGATTATACTATGCTATTTGTGAAGCACAAAATACAAGTTGATTGATTACTACAATTTCCTCATATCTTTATTCTATATGCATCAAAGATTGCAGCTAGCAATGTTTCTAACCCTTTGACAATATTTGGTTCATTTTCACAAATAGAAAACTACCTGGTTTCCTGGAGACATCAATATTCTAGAAGGGTGAGGCCTCTGTTCACTGAGAATTCTTAGTTTCACAAAAAGGCCACAGATCATATTATGCATGTGTGTGGCACGAAGAGAAAGAGGGAGAGATAGAAATGGATTAAAATTTCACTACAAGTAATGCTTTTGTCATTGGATTGGGAATATAAGGTTATCAATGAAAAAAAGGATCATTGTAAAGTTTTCATAAACATACTGCGTGTATGTACTTTTCTTTCTTTTTTTTTTTTAAATAAGTTTTTAGTTGTAGATGGACACAATGTCTTTATTTTATTGCTTTGTATGTGGTGCTGAGGATCGAACCCAGGGCCTCATGCATGCGAGGCAAGCGCTCTACCACTGAGCTACAACCCCAGCCCTGTACTTTTATTTCTTAATAAAGCTCCAATGGTTTCTCGTGAAGGAAAATGGATAGAGAAACATTTCTGGACATGCTGAAAATGGCAGTTAGTTGGAGCTTGGCTATGAAAGGACAGTTGTTTGTTGTGGTGCCTTGTTGCCATGGTGCTGGGCTGGGCATCTTCAGAAGGCTCTGGGAAGACCCCAGTGTAGGAACAGACTGGGGAAAACAGGGCATGAGGGTGTGACTGACTCCTGGTCAGAGAGAGTCCCTCAGGCCTGTGTTGCTCTAGCTGAGCTTCTCCACGGGTCAGCATATTTTGTATTCAGAGTCCTCTGGATTGTTTACTAAGGGTAGAAATGTCCCAGCCTCACTGGAGACCTCCTGATTCAGGCTCTGCTGGGTGCTTCTTGGGAACTTGCCTGCTAGAGGAGCTCCCAGGATAAGTGTGATGTGTGGTCATGTTGGAGAATTGTTTGTGTAAATTATCATGGACAAAGGAGCAGACTGGAAATATTGTAGAAACTCTGTGTATGTGCAAGAGTGTGTGTGGGTATGTATCTGGGTGTGTTATGCAACAACTGTGAGATGAAATCAGGCTACTGGAATTTGTCAAGAAGCAGCACGGGAGGCATATTAAGCAGGTGCCAAGGATGTGGCCTTAGGCCTTCCCAGAAACTCCCTCCTCCAGGGCATGAGCTTTTGGAAAGCACCGGTTGCTTCTGATTAAATTCTGCATTTTTAGGCTCAGTGCAGGCCTGGTTCCAGAAAAGGCCACTATGTTTCCTTTTAAAGTTCTGCTTACTATTTGTCGTGGATTTTCTACTTTGTACAGGAATCCTCTTCCCCAACCTTCTTTGGTATGTTTGCAACGATTTCTGATGATTGTCTAGTGTCTTAGGTTTCACATTTTCTATGCCCTTAATTTAGGATACCACCCTACAAATTGAACAGACTGAATAGCTTTTGCAGAAAACCACAGAAACTGGAACTACATATGATGCTTTCTGTTACATGCTCAGAATCTGTTGTAAATGACAAGAACAAGGCTTTATTTACCTTTTGGGTGCACTAGGCAGAAACACTCTCCAATGAGGGGGAAAACCCAATGAGGAAGAAAACCACTGGCTGCCAATGGGTGGCAGTTCTGCATAGAACTGTGGGCTCATTGTTACTGGGGGGTCATTATAAGAGACAACAATCTGCAGTTTGGTGTGGCTGGGTTGACCTTATATCCCTATTTGCAGGACAGTATTGTCTTCACCTGTTGAGCTGGTGTCCATCAAGTTAGGTCTCTTTTATGCTCAGCTATGTCCTGGTTCATAATAAGTTATGTGGTCCTTGTGACTGTAGGAGAGAGAAATATGTTGTTTGGGGTCACTGAAAAATTCTCATTTCCATCTGTGATATATCCTAACCCAGCCTATCTCTAATGCTTGTGGGCCCAAAACAAGAGGCCTTCCTATCCCACAGTCTTATACTTTCTCTTCTTGACCTCGATCCACTATGCAACTGGAGGAGTCTCATGGGAATATGTGGACAAGCTTGCGCATTCTGTCTGTATCCACACCCAGAAGCCAGCACCTGTCCAAGGCACCCAGCAGGCCTGGGATGTGTCCACTGGCTGTGAGGTGGTCTGCCCTCACATAGACCTTGCAAGCTGGCTTTGGGCCATTTGGGGCAGGGGATTCCAGGGTCATGGATGCCCAAGAATGGCCTATAAGGGAAGTTGTCACTACAGGTATGTTCCGCAACCCAACAGATTGCTGGCTCCATGAGAGGCATGGCTCCAGGAAAACAGGAAATGGAGGATCTCAAGCACCAGCCCCAAATTAGGGTTACTTGACCCAAGAGAGGTTGCATCCTTTTCACTCCTGATTTGCAGAGATCCTGCTTATAAAACATATCCTCTTGCATCCCAGTGAAGCAGGCTCACTATAACATCCTAAAATGTTTGCATTATGAAAACTTCACACTTGAGTGATGCTTCATTACCTTCATTACCTGACTAAGGTAATGAAGTGTATCCTTCCTCTGGTCTGACAGAAATCCCTTGGCCTACCCTCCAGCTGCCTTGTCTTTAAATGCCACGTTTTAGGGCCACAACTCCATTTTTTAAGTTGAAAGAAAAAAAAGCAATGTGTGGAATAATGATTTCAAAGTCAACCAAACATGAGACACCTCTCATAGGTATGTTTCACTGATGGAAATTTGATGAATGGTTTTTTTGCTTGCTGATATATTCCACCAGGTGTGTGGATGTGAAGATAGGAGAAGGTTTGCTCAGCCATTCCCGCTGTGGCTTTGTTATCTGAAGATCAGACAAATGGAAAGACTTTCCTTTCTTTGGATTACAGAATCCAATCTTTTATAATTCTCTAATTCTGCTTTGTCTCTTTTTGGAACTTCTTGAATAATCATTAAAGTTAACAACACTTTCCTGTGCTTTTTCCTTGACTCCTTAGGATTGAACTAGTTCATAGGGCACAAGATATTTCCCAAGGGTAGGACCACTTTCCTTTTTCTTGCAGGTATCCTATGAATAAGGGTCACTCTGTACAGACCACTGCTTGTGCATTGTACAACCCTGGAGGTAAATTTTATAAAGCTTATGTTTGGGGTATTGGCAGCCTGGCCTATGCATGTGTTGACCAGATTTTACCCAAAATATATACTCCCTAACAAATCCAGTTTCTTTTCTCTTGCCTCATCATTATATGGAAAAAGATGAGTATTTGAAAAGAAGAGTTGAAAATCATTTTTTTCCTACATTTTCCTCCTATTTTATCTTAGAGTGCTCATTCTTCTTTCTTTCCCTGTAGATGAGGGAAGGGAGAAGCCACTAAGGAATATAGAAGTAATAATTATACAACTAATGGTTTTCTAACCATTTCACCAAAAACATGTTTACAAACTCCTATTCTATGTTGACAGGTAAATTAGCTTCCTTGGAGTCTGAACAGCTTGGCTTTTCCATTTTAACAGATAGTTTTATATATGATTTTCCTGGAATTAAGATTGCTAAGGGATTCCTAAAATGACCATATGTTATTATCCACTTGTAACCAATAAAACTTGTGCCAAGTCACACTGCTTGGGGTAGTTAATTGTCCACTAGGAAGGTGCTCTTTGTATCCAAGCATCAGGGAAGCTGATCTGCCTTTATTTGGTCATAACAGGGGACTCGACTGAGCAGGGATTCCTATTAGATATTTGCCTGTTACATTTTTGATTTTCAGCAGCTGCAGAATGAGGAGGAACACATTTGGATTGCAGAATAAGTATCAGATGGGACCTATGTGCCACGTGTATGCTTACTCATTATCTTTATGTGCTGCTCATTACCACGTCTCTCCTTTGACTATTGGAAACTTCCATTCTTAATAATTTAATTTATCCCTACCAACTCCAGCCTCCCATGACAGCCTGAAAACCAGACTTGATGAAGTCCAGATATATTTTAATTCTCTTTTATCAAGCCCAAGAGAGAATTTCTTAGAGACTGTGCTAACTTTCGTGACTTGAAAAACCACCAACCATGGGACTTTTGATGTATAACGAGGCCCAGGGAAAGATAAACTTCATTCTAAAATGTTGCAAATAGATACAATTTAAGCAAGCAAACACAATGCACATTCTTAAATATTTTCCAAAAGGAAAAATATGACACTAAAAGAGAGATAATTTGAAAAGAAAAAGCTATCTAGTAGTGACTGAATGGTACTTAATCCCAGTGGTTCTTGTAAGTGCTCAGTGGAGAGTCTTACCTACATTGGATGCTCAATAAAATATTTATTAACTAAATCAACAAATGGATCTGATCTTATTCTGAGACATTCCAGAGCAGAGAATATCTGTCATGAATCTTAACATCAACCACAAGTATTGAGCAGTACTGTATTATGTTTTTTTTTCTTTTTCTTTTTTTTTTTTTTTGGTACCAGGGATTGAACCCAGGGGCACTTAACCACACAGCCACATCCCCAGCCCTTTTCTAGATTTTATTGAGAGATAGGATCTTGCTGAATTGCTTAGAGCCTTGCTAAGTTGCTGAGGCTGGCTTCAAACTTGCAATCCTCCTGCCTCAGCCTCCCAAACCTCAGGGATTACAGGTGTGCACCACTGCTCATACTTTAATTTTGTATTTTCTGAAATAAATCCCATTTTAAAGATGACATTGAGACTCAAAAAGTTAAGCAATTTCCTCATGGCAACTAAGCATTAGAAGTGGAACTGAATGTGTGCCTTTGACTCTGAGCCTAGGATTCTTCCTAGGATTTCAAGGATCACTTACTTTTTAAAGTCCTGGGCCAGAGCAATGTTAAAAATCAGCTGGAAAACCTGAGGTGGAATCAATATTCATTCTTATATAGAGAAGAAGAAGCTAACCATAGGGGAACTTGATACACTCTTGAACATTCTTTGAAAGGTCCAAGTTCTGGGATCAAAGGATCAAAGAAAGAAAGGAATGTGTCTAAGTTCTTTAGGGCTCTTTCTTTTGGTGTTCAGGCCAAATCTTCTGTCTTTCAATCAAAATTCCAAGGAAAGCTTGTTGTAGGTGAGACTTTTAAAAGTGTAGTAGAAACCAAGTGGGAAGGACCTTATAACTCATCCATTGGCAACCTTGTGTCACTTTATAATATTACAAAAGCTTCCTCCCTGCCATTTTATATTGCCTGACTCTTCAACTGCATTGCAAACCTATTAGGACAAACTTTTTCTCTCAGAGTGTTTCTTGTTGCATTAATCAGCTTTCCATCAGTGTGACAAATACTTGAGATAAACAATGTAAGAGGAGGAAAGATTTAGTTTCGTTCACAGTTTCAGAGCTTTCAGTCCATGGTCTGTTTGCCCTGCTAATTTGGGCCTATGGTGGCACATTCCATCATGGCAGGTGAATGCTGCAGAGGAGGTTCTCACCTCATAGCATCCCAGAAGTTGAAAGAGAAGAAAGGGCAGGGTCCCCAAGTCCCATTCAGAGTCACGCCCCCAGTGACCTAATTTCCTTCATTTGTCCCCACCTCTTAGAAGTCCCACCACCTCTCATTAGCACCACAGGCTGGTGACCTACCCTTTGAACACTGGCCTTTGGGGGACCAAACCATAACACTTGGACTCTGTCCATATACAGAGGCCTCTGAGGGGATCAGACAGCTGCCTGTGTGGTGTAGCTGGGGTGTTCCGGGAAGCTGTGTGTCCCATTGGACTTATTGCCCTGATTTTTTTGAGCATATGTTTTCTATTGGAGTCTTTCCTACAAATTAAGGAATGATGTGTTCTCAAGGGCTTGTTTACAGTGTTAATTCATATGGTCAGGTAATCTATTCTGCTGATAACACAAGTCCATCAATAAATGGTAGGTATTTTTTATTCTATTAGTTAGTTGACCACCACAAGGTAAATTCTACACCTTGCTCCTTGATGGTAGAGGAGGAAAAATAAAGGTATAGAATATTTTTTTTGAGAGAGTGGATCTTACATTCCTACAGAAGGCAATTTAGCAATTCATATGTCAGGTTTAGGGGCTATAAGAAGTGGGCATGAGAGGGAAGTTTCACCATTAAATATGGCTTCTTGCCTTGGGTCAACTTTGGTTCATGATGTTTTGTAAACTGAGAGTGATGAAGAAGAGCTTGAGACAAAATTTTTGTTTTCTGCTTGGTTGCTAATAGCTCAAAAAATCTGTCTCTGTGCTAGCTTATTTTTAAAGCTGAGATCCTTGAATGGCTTTCTCATCTGCATGTGTAGCAAGAGTGTTTATTGTTCTATAGAAATGAATGGCACGTGAACTTGGTAGGCTGTTCTCCAAAGACATTCTTAGGGAGTTGCTAATGGTGGTATTGGTGGCTGCTATTATTATTTCATGAACTCTGAATTTTTAAATTTTCTTGAGTGTGTCTCTTTCCTTTACTACTGATCTTTAAGGTGTGTGTATGTATTCTAGTAAATTGAGGATTCTAGTTGAGTTCTTACTTAATTTCTTATTGTAATTAGTTCTTGCTGCATGTTAGCATCCAAATGATTTCAGATGGACAACTTTTATCCTTTTTACCTCTTTTTATTATAATGTGTGATCTTTGAGCTACATGTCTTTCCTGTTCTGTATCTTTCCTTCCTTGCTCTCTCTGAGATATATTGGTGCCTACTATCTTCTAGACTCTGTGCTAAAATTTGTTTGTGCTATTTTTTTTTGTGTGTGTGTGTGGCATGGGGGATTGAACCCAGGGCCTTGTGCATGTGAGGCAAGCACTCTACCAACTGAGCTATATCCCCAGCCCATGTTTGTGCTATTTTTTTAACCATAACATATGATGGCTTAAAATTTCATCATCTAGTGTTTAGGAAACCTGTAATACAAATAACTTTGTTCCTTCACAAATCTTTGCATAAGATTTAAAGTTATTAAAATCCAAATATCTTGCTACTTTTTAAAGAGAGAAACAGATACCTGTAGGCAAATACTTGTACTTATTGCTATGCAAAAAGCACACATAAAAAATTTAAAAATTATACTCTATAATTAGGGCTATATAGTGTTATTTAGATCGTTTCCAGTCTCTTACTTCTCTTTCTTTTAAATTCTCTTCTTGTTACCACACCTAAATCCAGCCACTTGCCACTCAAAAGCCAATGATTGGGAGAACAGAGTTGGTGGGAAGGAAATCAAGTTATTCAAGGGCTGGCCCTGATTAACGTCTGTAGGGGCTCTTGCCCTCAAAGTTCCATCTTGGGGAACACTTTATAGTGTTTTATAGTGAGAGAAAGAAGGTACTTGAGGCACTGGGCAGGAGGACTGTGTGCTGAGCAGTGTCTTGGTCATTCAGGACATACGGCCCTTTTTTTCCCCTTTGATCAGAAAATTGAAATAAATCTAGACTTCTTGAGGACAGGGACAAATACATTACTTTTCTGTAAGTTCAACATCACAACAATTTACATCCTTTGTGTCAGTTGATGTACAGGATTAAAGAATAAGGAGTATTAGATATTCTGTTGATATCTGAAGGTTATCAGATATTTGGGTTCTGTGAATATAAAGAAAGATTATTTAGCAGTTAACATCTTAATCATTTATATGTGGCTTTCCTTTAGAGTTTAGAATGCTGGGAGGAGCGAGGAGAAGCAATTCTGCAAGGTCATCTACCAAAGGAGTGGCCATTGGTCTATTTTTCTGTTCCTAAATTGTAGTGTTGCTTTACTTTCCCTTGATTCTTTACCCTGCTTCCTGCTCTTTTTTTTTTTTAATTAAAAAAATTTTTTTTAGTTGTAGATGGACAGGATACCTTCACTTTATTCATTTTTATGTGGTGCTGAGAACTGAACCTAGTGCCTCATACATGCTAGGCAAGCGCTCTACCACTGAGCCACTACCCCAGTCCCCTGCTCCCCACTCTTACCCTTCCATGTCTTTGAGTTTTCTCTCTTCATTATTCTCTTTGACTTTTCCATATCTCCATACTCTATCCCTCTCCTTCTCTCCTCATTTCTTTTTATGTTTATATCCACAAGGGGAAGGGCCAAACATCTTTTAAGATAACGATGACAGCCAAGTATGAGGTCTCAAGTCAAAGACCTGGAGATTCATGTGGTTTCAGGGTTGTCAGAACCTTGGAATTTGATAATGTAGCAGGGCCCTCCTTATTTTTGCCTGAGAAGACAGACCTAGTGAATTATGTAACTTGCCCAAGGCCATGCAATGACAGGCTCCATATTTCTGATTTCCCAGGCCAATCCTCTTTTTCTTCAAAATAGCTTCTGAGTATGTGCAGGTGAAAATAATAAGCCATCATGAATTATAGACATGCATATCTACTCCTATCATGCCAAGGAAAGAACAAAAGGGGGGCATGAATATAAATGAACTTAGATGTCCTGATAAGTCATTTCCTCAAAAGATCACAAAAAGATAGCTTAGAAATTGCTGGTAAGAACTACAGACTAGTTCAGACAAGTTACTGGGAGGAATGTACTTAAGTTAGAGGTGGAGGGGTACATGTCACAATGGGCAGAGAAGAAAGGTGCCATGGACTTTTCAATTGAAAAATGGTTTAGCAATAAAAATAAAGAAGTTGATCCTTTTCCTTGATTTTTCTTATTTTGAAATTCATGAAGACATGTACAACAAACCTATTTTAATGTACAAATTAAGATTAGTATACATACTATCATTTACTTGGGCTAATATACATTTAAAACTCTTCAGGCTAGACCAGCTGTAATTATATCCCCAAAGATCTCCCTTTTATCATTATTTACAGCTAACAAGACATTTATGATATCTTTTTGGTTGTCTCTGGTGAAGGATTTTTGGCAGTGCTTTCCTGACTTGAAATTCTCATGTGCGTGGAAATCTAGTTAGGAAAATGAGTAAGTAAATAACGGTTCCTAGGAGTATAATCTCTCCTTTGTGACATAAATTAGATATCCATTCACATCTGTGGAATAATTCCCAGTTTTGCAATTAAATACTCTGATATGCACAAGCAAACATGCCAGTCTCTTCGTACTCTAGGAGAATTCAGTCAACTTTCTACTTCAGCAAACAAGCTATATATATACTTTTAAATTGCTGCATCGTTTCCTCAAAATTGGATCATAAAAGGCTTATCTGAACTGTAATCAGATGGATAATTAAACAGAAAAGGTAAGAGGCAGCTGACTGTGCTTGTTTACAGTGTTAATTGAAAAAATAAATGTGACTTGTAATCCTAAGGGTAATTTGCTCAAGGCATATGTATAATGATGTGAAGTTCCTTTACCCCCATTTTAATCTTGAGGTTGTTGGTATAATGGAAAATTTCTCAGGGAATGAACAAAGTTTGATTGGACAAATTTGACCTCATTTTATGCTATTCTGTTGTCTTAGGAAAATATTAAACATGGTACTCTGAAATAGTTTCTTAATGTTTCTTTTTCCTCCTTCAGCTATGATACTTTGTTTTCTCAGATCTGTATAATAATCTGGAATATTATCTTAAGTGGTTTTTTAAATGCTGAGAAATTGTCTCCCTTTCATATAACTGTTGACTCTGAAATGCCACAGATATTTGATTTTCTTTTCATTTATGGCAAGCATTACATTTTACTTTGTGTTATAGGAATTTAGCATGCAAATATTTCTTCCATACTAAGATTATGTTCTTCAAGGGCAGGATCTGTATCATCTTTTTCACTCAGGACTTGGTTGGTGACATATTTTGGACTCAGTGAATGAAGATAAGACATACATTTCTCTTTCACACGGCTGGTTGTTGCTGGATCACCAGCTGGCCAGTTCACACCTGTGCAATGATGCAGAGCTAAGGTGCTCATAATGTCCTATAGATTGTATTGGTTATTTGAGCAAGAATGGAGTGAAAACCAGGATCTGTGGTCTAATTTTTTTCAGTGCAGTTATAAATGTAATTCAATGTGATTGATTGTACTGAAAATGAGTAGGAAATGAGATGATACTTAGATTAATTGAAGAGAATTCTGGATTTTTCCCTTGGTTCTTTCAACTAGTAATCTTTTAGTGTTTCCTTGGATATTTTTTACCAATTTCCATCATCTGAGTATTCTTCATAATAGAGCATCCATGTCCTGAGGCTTTTCTTCTTATTTATCATTTGACTGCTTATTAATCCTTTCCAAGAGAAGGAATAAGAAATATGACTGTTTTTGCTGTTAATTAAACTTCTGCATGAAATTGAACCCTCTTTTGGCTCACTGAGAAAAAGTATTTGGTCATTTTTCCTGGGCTTTTGAGACCGATTAGAAGATTCCTTATTACTGTCATTACATGCTTGAGAATAATAATATCAATTTTATTTCACTTCTACACAGCACTAATTTTTCAACAAGTCTAACATCATCCAGCATGCTGGCTAGTAAAGATTCTTTTATCAGTCATGCTACAGAAGAATATAAGCTATCACATTTGATCCACATTTCCCTTTTTGACTCTGCAGAGACAGCAGTCCCAGCAGAGAGTTCAAGTCCAGTGGAATTAGGGATGAAAGGGAATTATTTTGGGGGCTTCTTTAGTTCAACTCCATTTATTCTGAAAGGTTTCCCCTTTGGTAGGAATGAGCGGTTCTAATATGCTTAAGATTAATAGATTGTTGGCCAAATTCAGCCTTTAATCTCTTCTGCGGATGGGAAAATAAAGATTATGACTTCTCAAAGGCTTCTGGGAAGAGAATTGGCAGAGCTGGGAAATTGAGTCTTTCCTATCCTGAATGCATTCCTTGCTATGAACTCACTTGGAGCAAACTTGTGTAGTCTTAGAGGTAGCAAAGAGACCAATAAAAAGAAAGGAGGGGCTGGGATTGTGGCTCAGTGGTAGAGCGCTTGCTTGCATGCGTGAGGCACTGGGTTTGATCCTCAGCACCACATACAAATAAATAAAATAAAGATATTGTGCCCATCTACAACTGAAAAAAAAATTTAAAAAAAAAAAAAAAAGAAAGGAGACGGTCAAAGGAAGTACAGAAATATATTACTCTTATAATTGTCATTGTCATCGAACATGTAGGAATCTTAGCTAGCCGTGGTAATTTTGCCTAGCACAGGGTCTTTGGGAGCCTGGTGATTTGCTGGACTGTGGAGTGTCAGTTTGTTCACCCCAGGAATATGTGTTAAGTTCTTACTGATGGCAGAGGACTGTCTTCCACAGCTTTAACATTCTAAGTTTCATTTTTGACCCACCTCCTATGTTGGGCAACTTCTTTTTATGATTTCTGCTTTCACTTCTGCATTTATAGGTAGGAGAAAGTAATTATAATGACTTGGCAATCTCACAGGAAACTGCAGGTTGATTAGTTGGTGGGTAGGGGTCTTATTTTAAAAATCCTATGTAAAGATGGTGTTTGTATATTGACATCAATCCAATGGTAAATCCTATTTTCCACAGGTGGAGAGAGGCATCACCATGTATATGAGCAATTATCTTTTTGCAGCTCAATTCAACCAGGTCAATGAACTTTGTACTTACCAATTTTACATTGTGAGAAATACAGGACAAGTAATAGTACCCCTAAATTATATTTGGTAAAAATCACGTTGATTTTCAAAATTTATTTTGATACAAATTTCAGATACAGGTCTTTCAGTCCCTAACCTTGTGTTTTCATTTAGTCGTTCTACGAAATGCTGCACATTAAAGTTATCTTTAATGGCTCACTCAGCTTTCCTGTTCCTCCCTCTCCCATGTGAAATAAATGACCCTCATTCTTCATTTTGTTGTAAATTCAATTTGTCCAAAACAAGTTCAGGATGGGTTAATTAATTATATATTATGATTAACTGAGGGTTAGAACTTATATCAAATGGGGGTAAAATGCTTTTCAAAGAATTAGAAAATAATACAATACAGTTAATAATAACACTATCATATGAACATTTACCCCAACTTTAGAATCCTTTTGAAGTATGTGAGCTTAATATTGGATCAAATTGCCATTGATTATATCCTAACCACTTTTAAAAAATAAGTCTCTGAGTCAGTTTGTTTATGTTTCATTCGTCTCTTTCTCATAAAGGGTGACTCAATAAAATTATGGTATGTGAACTTCTGATTGTTTAGATTCCAGTTAAACAAGATCTTACTTTAGCATCTTTTATTATGATTAGTGAGAATAATGGTTTCTTGCTTTTCAGTTCCATTCATGAGGAACTTGTTTCTTTCAGAACATCAAATGAATTCTCCTTACTGGCCATCTCATTAGATCTTTGCCCTTAAGTCTCTGGTTTTTGAATTTGGGACATTTTACAAAACTAGGACTTTTCCAGGTGATCTTTAAAAATGGGCTCCAGAGAGATTTTAACAAGCAAATTAATGGTTGCTGGGTGAAAACATTTTAAAACATGTTTTCGTGATGCAGCATGTGGGTGGTGGTGGTGGAGGGGAAAGAAGCAATAACCAGGATGCCCTAAGTGGGAATTAAAAGTGTTTTCTGCTAACTTGTTTGCTAATAATTATTCAAGCAGTTTTATGTAGGCTCTTTGGAAATTCTAGAAGCTTTTCCATTTCAGGCTTTATATAGTTAGATCATAAATAAATATCAGATACCTTTTGCAGACATTAGAAACTAAACATTATGCAAAGGCCACCTTCTGTTGCGTCAGGGGCTTGAATTGTTTTCATTAAAATATCTGCTATGAAAGCACTGAGATTAGATGGGATGTAAGCTCTCCTTTTTTCCTGCTATCGAATGTCGGAGATTTGTATTGTTGGCAGGAACCGAGATTTCATTTCCCTTGGCTGCATTCTGAGGCTGGCTCCACTAAAGCAACTCTCCCGTTCCAGAAATTTCTGCTCAAGGTAAGTCAGAAAAGGAATTTCAGGAGTGAAGCGTCAATCTGTGGACGGAGGGTGAGGGAAACCAAATGAGTGTTTCAGAATGAAAGTGTGCATCTTTGACTGCCTGCTTGTATAAGAAACAGGAAAACCTTTCACACAGCCTAAACCTCCCAGTGGTGTGATTTTCAAGAAGTGTTTATGGTCAAAATGGGACTGAAGGTTTTTCTGTAGCAAAATGCTCTATGTTATGTGGAACAGGCATCTGTGTGCCTGCCTTAAATTTATGAACTAATAACATTCTGTTCCAAGAAATGCTGTCAGGTCTCATAACACCACAGTTTTGTTCTGAGTTATTCTGGTAAATGGATGATTTTTATTTTAAATAATCACTCTTGGAATTTACAAATATAAAGGAAAAGTCACATGTAATTTAATTTGTGAGGACGATGCCTTTTCATCCATGCAAGCTTTCAGAATGGACTAATAATTGCATTTTCTCTTAAGATATCATTCATTATCTTCGCCTATTTGGAATGACTCTAAATGTCAACAAAATAGATTCAACTAAGTTTTATGAGTGAGACTACAAACAAATGTTAATAAGCAAAATCATGATGGAAACCAAGCAAAGCAATTGAGCTAGAATCTACTATAAGTAAGTTAAAAATATACATCCCCAAAGAACTGTGGATAGTAAAATAGATATCTCTGTGGTTACCCACCGAAGTAGTTAGTTACAGTAATTCTGCTGAAACCAATTAGGCACTGCTGAGAATGACTTCTTGCTATAGACTAAGGAAACAGGCTCCTGCAGCTTGGTGTCCTCGTCAGGCCCTTAGTGTGTACTCAGTTCACCTCTGCTAATGCACACTGGTCTTAAATAAAACAGAGTGGCAAATATTTAGAGTGAGTTTTATGTGTCTTTGGGATTTTTCCTACCCCACCATTGGTAAATAGCATATTTCCTCTGCCAATCTGTGACCTTTGAGATAACTTCCCTTGTTAAACATACTCATTTGTGTGGGTGTTTGTTTTCTTTTTTTTCCCTCTGTTTCAAAAGCTACTCCTCCAAGTACATTATATGCATGTAGGAAAATGTCACAAAGAAGCTTGTTATTTTGTACAATTCATATGTTTTAATAATTATAATAAAAATTCCAAACATAAGCAAAGAGATACTTCTTTCTTCTGCTTCATATTTATTTGTTGGCATAGAGTAAGGTCTTCTGATGAATCTCATGCCTGTAGTTTTAAGAGAAAAGCATCAGAAGCAAAGGAATTAGCAGTCACAAAGATAAGCCTGCAAATGGGAACTAAATAGAAACACACTTTTTCCATTGCAGATTATGTGTAAATGTTATGGGTTATAACCCTACAAAGATATATCTCAGAATAGAACATAAGTCAATCAGGATGCTAGTTTAAAACATATGATGTGGTTTTATTGATTGATAAACTTGTATGATATTTATAAATTGGAACTTTTGAAATAAAACATTGGAAATGGATGAGAATGTGCCAGTTGCCCTACTCCATACAAACTGAGATCCTTAGGAATCAGCATGTATTAAGAGAGCTGGAGGCCACTGAATGGTGTATAAGTGCTCCTGTGCTAAGTTATACCAGGGTCATCACCGTATAACTGTCAGTCCATTGAGCTGGAGCAATGCTTTCCTGCTTGTTATAATCCTTACCACTCTTAGAGAACTTGGAGAGGCCTCATGGAGAATGCAATTGCAGCCCCAGACCTCTCTTTTGTTCGTTCATCATTTCCACATCTTACTGCATGTAGTTTTCCTGTGTTCTTCCCTCTGATTTCTGGGCCTAAGATTGGTGGGTTGGGGTAGGGGGCAGGACTAGGTTGAAGAGATTGCTATGAGGAGACACACATACCAAGGGCGACCATGTAACATTGAATGTATTGCATCAGAGTAGTGGGAGGGTTATAGAAACCTAGTTCTCCACCAGAATTTTGTTATTCAAACATGGCCACGAGTCAGCCATTTCTTGCTTACTATCATGTATTCTTTCTATTGTTATTTCTGTGATTACTATGAATACAACTAATGATATAGCTATCATTGACTGTATCAGTGCAACTGAATTGTATTTAAATTAACATCTTAATCAACCTGTATTCTCTTGTCTAGGTATGATAGTGGGGGGTGGTAGTGTGATTGTGTTAGGCTAGTATACAATAATATCATTTTAAAGCCTATTTTCCCCTTTTAACGAAATAGTGTGAATATCTATCCATGTCTTTAGATACTCTTCTACAAAATTTTTTTATAGTTAGATATTTTATGGTTAGATCACTTTAATTTACAATTACTTGTATTCCCTGATAGGTCAATAAGTACAGTTTCCTTAAGATATATTTCTAGAAGCAGAGCTTTTATTTTTATCTTTTAAATTTGTTCTTTTTAGTTATACATGAGAGTAGAATGTATTTTGATATATCATACATACATGGAGTATAACTTCCCATTCTTGTGGTTGGTCATGATGTGGGTTACATTGGTTGTCTATTCATATATGAACACAGGAAATTTATGTACGATTCATTCTACTGTTCTTTTCTATTCCCGTACCTCCTCCCTCCCCTCCATTCCCCTTTGTCTAATCCAGTTAACTTCTATTCTTGCCTCGCTGCCCCCACTGCCTTATTGTGTGTTAGCATCTGCATATCACAGAGAACATTTGGCTTTTGCTTTTTGGGGACTGGCTTATTTCACTTAGCATGATAGTCTCCAGTTCCATTCATCTACTAGCAAATGCCATAATTTTATTCTTTATGGCCAAATAATATTCCATTGTGTGTGTGTGTATATATATCTCACAGTTTCTTTGTCCATTCATCTGTTGAAGGGCACCTAATTTGGTACTACAGCTTGGATATTGTGAATTGAGCTGCTACAAACATTGATGTGGCTGCTTCACTATAGTATGCTGATTTTAAGTTCTTTGGGTATATGTTAAAGAGTGGTATAACTGGGTCAAATGGTGGTTCCATTCCAAGTTTTCTGAGGAATCTCCATACTGCTTTCTAGAGTGGTTGCACCAATTTGCAGTCCCACCAGCAATGTATGAGTGTACCTTTTTCTCCACATCCTTGATGACATTTATTGTTGCCTATATTCTTGATAATTGCCATTCTAATTGGAGTGAGATGGAATCTTAGTGTGGTTTTAATTTGCATTTCTCTAACTGCTAAAGATGTTGAAGGGCACATTTTTTCATATATTTGTTGATTCACTGTATATCTTTTTCTGTGAAGTGTCTTTTCACTTCCTTTGCTCATTTATTGGTTGGGTTATTTGTTCTTTTGGTGTTGCGTTTTTGGAGTTCTTTGTATATCCTGGAGATTAGTGCTCTATCTGAGGTGCAAGTGGCAAAGATTTCTCCCATTCTGTAGGCTCTCTCTTCACGTTCTTGATTGTTTCCTTTGCTGTGCAGAAGCTTTTTAGTTTGATACCATTTCATTTATTGATTCTTTATTTCACTTCTTATGCTTTAGGAGTCTTCTTGAGGAATTTAGTTCCTAAGCTGACATGATGGAGATTTAGGCCTACATTTTCTTCTAGTAGGTGCAGGATGTATGATCTAATGCCTAGGTCTTTTTTATTTTTTAAAAATATTTTTATTTGTTTTTAGTTGTAGATGGACACAATACCTTTATTTTATTTATTTATTTTTACGTGGCACTGATGGTTGAATCCAGTGCCTCACACATGCAAGGAAAGTGCTCTACCACTGAGCCACATCCCCAGACCTAATGCCTAGGTCCTTGATCCACTTAGAGTTTAGTTTTGTTCAGGGTGAGAGATAGGGGTTTAATTTCATTTTTATAAGCAAAGCTTTTAGTTAAAGAGTATACTGATTTATAAAGTTTTGATTTTTTTGTGAAATTACTCTCCAGAAACTTTTTTTTTTTGCCTTCAATTTATTCTCCTACCATTGTTGCATGAGGGCATATTTTCTTATATCTTTAGTATTATTTTAAAAAAATCTTTGCCAATCTGATATGGGAGAATGGCATCTCATTATGGTATTGTTTGCATTTCTTAAATTACTAGTGAGGTTGAACATTTTTTTTTCTTTGCAAATTGTCTATTAATATTCCTTGTTTATTTTTCTTTTTCTTTTGGAATGCTTATTTTCCATTGACTTTTATTGACATTTTTTGGATATTATAGATAGTAATCTATTTGTCTATGGGTTGTGTATAATGTAAATATTTTCTCTAGTTTCTTAGTTACCTTTTGACTTTTATCCTTTGGTATATTTTTACTTGAGAAGCCTTTGTGCATGTGGTTGAGTCTTATTTTTTTTAATAAATTGTACTAAGAATAGTTAACCTGAGAGATGCACTTTAACAATGATTTTAGAACTAAATATGGTTTTGTTAACTCCGAGCACCATGTTGCTCAGCAGATTCCCCAGGACTTAGTGATTTTGTGTAATTGGAACTTGATACCTCCTGAGTAGCAGTTCCCATTTTTCCCCCTTCCCTCAGCTCCTGGCAGTGGTTGAGTCTTTCATGTTTTCCTTTCAAAGTTTCTGCTTTTGGTGTTAATTTGAAAGGAACTTCACTCACTATCCCAAGATGACACATATTTTCCCTACATTTTCTTCCAGAACTTTTTTTCATTTCTTTATTTTACATTTAAAACTTAACCCATCTGGAATTTATTTTGGTATATAAGAGTGCAAGAATTTAACTTCACATTTTTTTTCCAGATACTTTTCCACTGGTCTTGACAATGTTTTGCTGAATAATCTATCCTTTGCTTTACAAGTGTTACCTTGGAAAAATAATACAAAATTCATATTTAGATTTTCATTGATTTCTCTACCTTGTTATTTTCTTTTCTCTTCTTCTTCCCCTCCTTCCTTTTTCTTCCTCCCTTTCTCCTTCTCCTCCTTCTCCTCCTCCCCTCCCCCTCCTCCCCTCCCCCACTCCCCTCCTCCTCCTTGATATCTTGGATCACTCTTATCTTTCTCGAAAATTTCTAGGCAATTTCTTTCATCATCTCCCAACCGGATGGTTGTCGCATTCTTCTACTGGCCCTACTTGCGTCTAATCCATTTGCAACAGAGTTTGCTGAGTTATTGTTCTAACAAGTTAGATCATATCACTTCCTTACTTGTTGATTATACTTCCAGCTATTTGAAAACTAAAAATGGGCACTTTGACAATAGCAGAATTTTAAAATTCAAAGTCCAAGCAATTTCCAAACTTCAGAGTGTTGACACCATACGTGGTATAGGGTATTATTTTTTTTCTTTTTCTAAAAAGGATGTTCATAGCTCCATAGATCTTGAAAGAGTCATGGCCCATGGACTACGGAAGGGAATCAGACTCCTCAGAAGGGCTGGTAAGCAGCGGGCCCTCTGTGGGTGGACTTTACCTGTCTGTCTACCCTCTCCCTTCCCACTCTCCCACATGCTTCCTGCTCCTCACCCAGCCTGAAGTGCTTATAGTTTTCTAAACAGTCTTCTGACTCATGCCTCAGTGCCTTCATACATGCTATTCATCCTGCTGAAGTGCTCTCCCCCACAAACTTCACCCATCTGGAAAATTGCTACTTGTCCTTCAAGCAATAAAGTATCCTTCTCTTTGAAACCTTGCCTAACCCGCCAGGCAGAGCTGATCTCCTTGTCTTTTATTTTTAACCCCTGTGTTTCCTCTATATTTTACTATAACCCTTGTATTCTTCTTTCTCACCATGGACTATACCATTTTTGAGAATTAAGGACTGTGTTTTTATAACCACAGGGTCCAATGCCTGCCCCATCATAGGCACGCATGAATACTTGATGAACAGATGAATGGATATGAGAAATGAATGGATGGGAGGATAGCCTTGGTAGAACTCCCAGCAGAGGACTGTTAGAAGGAACACTGCATAAGAAAAATAGCATATTTCTAAAGACAAAGGACCGGTTCTTAGTTTAACAGAAATGAGGAAAGAGTGGTGAAGCCATATGTCAATTTTGAAATGGTATATGTAGAAATTAAATGTGATGCTTTGAGGATAGTTAAAGGAAAAATCTTTTCACCAAATACTTTTCTAAATTTCAAAGGGTACATTTTACATAGATGATCCATTTCACCAAGTGACTGGGGTCCTAACACGTGCTAAATCATGAGTTGTCACCAAGAGTTCTTGGTAGTCAGGAGCAATGAAGGCAGGTATAGGGGGAGTGGGTGGCTCAGCTGAGTCTGCTTTGCTCAAGGATGTGCCACATTTTGTATCATCCAAATAAATGTGGGGCCATTGTTTTCATGATGAAAGAGTGAATATGTATCTGGGGATATGACAGCCAACTATCCATCATGTCTACTCAGAGCTAATTTCACTGGAAAAAGTAACATCATTATTTTAATTGGTTCCTTGCATTCATGCTACCTAACATGGCTAGTTCTTATTATTTACTTTACTTATCATTTCTTAGATATTCTGTCTCACTGCCCTTGGTATCATCCAAAATCTTACTCATGACAGATGACCCTTATTTTATTTGAGAATATTAAGTTCATCTGACATAACTCGCTCAACATCCCTCAGAATCTTCAGTATCATCATGCTTTTCTTTGTCCTTGGGGGGAACAATCCTTCTCATTTAGGTGTACCTCCACTTATTCTGGAACATTGTTCAAGCAAACTTTTAACCTTCAATTCTCTCTGCCCATTCACCACCTTACAAACATGTTTAGAAAGAACCTCCATCCCAGAAACAACCTAGCAAACAAAAACTTTTTGACTATCTTAATGTTCTCTTTTCTTTTTACCTCCAATCCTCTTGAATGATCTACCTATGCTCACTTCTACCTATGCTCATGCACTGAAGTCTGGTGAGTAGGAGAAGAAACCAGGTTTCTTTCCAGCTTATTGAAAGGTCATCTATTAAACTTCCCCAGAGAAACAAAATAGTGCACATGTATGTGTGTGTGTGTACATACCTACATATATATTTAAATATATATAATACATATATATTATATGTATTTATTTTGTAGATTAGCTTACACCATCACAGAGGCTGAAAAATATCACAATGGTATCTGCGGGCTGGAGTAAAGAGCCAGGGAACCTGGAAACTGCCATCAAGCAGTTGAAAGCCTCAGAACAAGAGAGAGAGAGAGATAGAGAGAAAGCGCACGAGAGCAATATGCAGCTCAGTCAAAGAGAAAGGCCTCAGTGCTCCCTGGAGAATTGCTGGTGCAAGTCTAGAGAACCAGGGATCTGATGTCTACAGGTGACAACAGTAAAAAAAGACATCTGCTCAAGAAAGGAGAACCTCCAGTCTCAGCAACTTAGTGAGGCCCTCAGTAACTTATCAAAACCTAGTCCCAAAATAAAAATTCAAAAGGGCTAGGGATGTTGCTCAGTAGTTAAGCACCTGGGTTCAATCCCTGGTAGTAAATAACATAACATAACATAACATAACAAAACAAAACAACATAGCATAGCATAACATAACATAAAATAAAATAAAATAAGTAAAATAAAATAATAGAAGGCAGAACTGGAGTTAGAGAGTTAGCCTCTGCTTCTTATAGTTTTTCATTCCACCTGGGCCCCCAGCCTGTTAGATGGTACCACCCACATTCAGGATGGATCTTCTCTCAGTTTGCTGGTCCACAGATCAATCTTCTCTGAAACACTCCCATAGACATGCTCAGAAGTGTGTTTACCAATTCTCTAGACATTCTTTAGTCTAGTCCAATTGAGCACAGACTTGACCCTCAGGCCATATCTCAATCTTCACTGTTTTTTTGAAAATTCCTGTTCACTTTGCAGTGATGGTTTCTTAAAGTCTATCACACTCAATTCTTAATTTCTCAAGTTTTTCTTATCTGTCTGTTTTACTCTTTGTTTCTTCTGTGGTTCCTCTCTCTGATTCTGTGGAGGTGGAAAACTAATGAAGTTGCACTGTGTGAGTGGATACCACGGCTTGTAGGGATGACTCTCCAAGCTGTACCTTTACTCCAGGTCTCTCTCCCACATTCAGACCTACTGTTTTCTGGAAAGTTCCACCTGACTGATCTACAAGAGCCTCAACATCAATAGGAATTTCATGTAAGTTAAAAGAAAATTCTAGCTATTTTTTTATCGAGCCATATTTTCTCCCCACCTAAAAAATTTTTACATTAGTGGTTCCACTTTTCTGGTCACCCAGATTTGAAATTTGAGTATGAGCTGTGGTTTCTGATTTGTGTTTAATATCCACTAAATCTCAAAATTCTCTGATTTCACCTTTTCTTTGTCTCTGTCACCCAGACTGTCCTTTTCGTTCTCACTGCCGTGCTACGTGTTTAAACCCTGTGTTTCTGGCCTTTCACAGTGCATTGGCTTTCAGAGATGCTTTCCTGTCTCTAATTGTTCCTTCTCCAGGAGATTCTTTCCATCATAACCAGAATAAACCATCAAAGGCCCAATTATGCCACACTCTTATGCAAAGATCCTCAATAAATATTGATATCTATTCCATAAAGGTTAATTTCCTACATGGTAACATGTGCCCTGAAGCTAGACTGCCAAGATTTTGATTCTGGTCGTACCACTTCTTCCTTTTGGAATTTAGAAAAAGTATTCAACCCCTATTGCCTCAGTCTCCTCAGTAAAAAATGGGAAAAATCACAAAGCCCCCATTATAGGGTTGTAATGATGATTAAATGATTGCCCTGGCCACATTTTGGACCAGTAGGCATTCAATAAATACTATTATTGTTAGTCGGCTACTTGTGGGCTTTTGTATTTTCTCTCAAATCCAACTTTCTCACTACTTAGCACTTCTAAGTACACTGTGTATTTTCTAATTTCTATGTTTTGACTCCTATTTCCTAGGCCTGCAATACCTCCCCTACCTGCTACCTCTCTGTCTTTCCAATATCTACCCATTCTTCAAAGGAACCTCAGATAAACTTCCTCCATGAATTAACACCCATCAGAGCAGTCATGAATAATTGCTTATTTTTCTGAAATTTATATTTTGTCCCTTTCCTTTCCACTTAACTCATATTGGTTTATGTTATATTTACATGTAGACAAGTCTTATGTTGCCTGAGACTCTTAGATCTATTTTTTTTATATCCAAAGGTAATAATGAAAGTAGTTTAAACATAAATTTAGTAGATATTTTTGAATGACTACATAGGGAAAGATGTGGGTTTGGTTGAGAAATCACCCTTATCAAACTAGTAAGAAAGGACAAATATATTGTTTTGAATGCATAAATATAGAATTAGTGCCTCTCATTCATTCTCCATCGATACATGACAATCATAGGCTCCTAATTATGTTTTGGTTCTTTCTTTGCAAAGACTCTGAGGTAGGAAAGAACTTGGCACATTTAGAAACTCACACTTAGATCAGTGTGGCTGTAGGGAAGAGAGGCAAGGACAAAGTGCTATGGCTTGAAGTTGGGGAGAGACAGGGTTGATCATGCTAGAGCTTAGTTAACTTAGGCCAAGTTATGGAATTTGGGTTTTTTTTTTTCTCTAAAAACAGTGGAAAACCTTTGAAGGGGTTTAAGCTAGACAGTGAAAAGAGAATGCTTTCCATTTCAAACTGCACCTGGTATAAGTGGAGAAGAAAAAGTGGGAAGATGAATGATAGCAGCAAAACGAGGGGGCTTTTGCAGGTGAAACTGTGTGTCCTGGGTTCAGGTGATGGCAGTGGAGATGGAGGGGGAAGATTTATCATGGAAGTTCATTGGACAGAATTTGCTGATGGACTATTGTAGAGGGAAAGAAAGGCAGCAATCTGATGTGTTTGTTCTGACTCAGATACTCAGATGGATGGCGTGGCTGTCATCTTTCTTATTTAGCTTGTGGACTCCAGAAGGTTTCACCTGGTAGATAACTTGTAGTCTTCAGACTTCACTTTTTCTCACTTAATGCAAAAGTTGAGGATAAAATGAATAGTTCTTATACAGCCTCCTGAGACTTAGTCACTGGGGGTGTTTGTCACACAGTGATTGTCTCTGAGGTGCAGGAAAGAAGACTTCAGGGAGAAAATGGATCTTGTTATAGATATGGAATACTGAGGATGGAGTAAAGTTCATATTAATCACCCAGAATCCATTTGTGTTAATTTTCTGGATGCCTATAATTCTGGGAAAAGCAGATTTAAAACAGTTATAAAAGCTTTGATATTAGAGTGAATATAACAGTCAATAATTAAGCTATAGTGTATTCTTGAATTAAAATTATTTGGTGGTAATCAACTGTGAATTTCTGGAGAAGTGAAATATATTGAGCTTTCTTATTTGTAAAGGCTGCATGGTGTTCTGTTGTGTATATGTTGTATTATTTATCTATTTGTTTATTTATGGTGCTGGAGATCAAACCTAAGGCCTCATGAATGCTAGGCAAGTGGTAGAATGCTCTACCACTGAACTACATCCCCAGCCTTGTTGTTTTATTTATATAGTCTCCTCCTATATATCAAATGTAGATAGAAACAGTTACCAAATTTTTCAGCATAGTAGTTTTGCCAATCTTTGTTTACAGCACAGTGTCTGAAAATGATTGCTTTTTTACTACCCCACCAAAACAGGGTGTTCATCTGATAAGAAAAAATGCTACCATATTGTAAAGTTAATTCACATTTCTTTTGTCGTGAGTACAATCAAGCACCTTCTTTGTATTAACATTTCTATTTCCCTTTCCCACTGTTAACTATTTTTGTACCTCTAAAATTATGAGTAAGATATTAGTGTCAAAAGGAAAATTTTCTAATTTTTCCTGACACCTTTCTAGTCACTGAATCAAGGTCTCAGTTTTCAGACCTATGAGGACTAATTTGGCTTACATATGTAATGGTTTCTGTTCCTTCAGTGAACACATTTATTGAAATATACTCCATTTATTGAAGTCCTAGGGACTGGGGTTAAAGTTTATGAACAAAATAAACACAAAATCCTACCCTTATAAAACTTCTATTCTAAAAGGAGAAAGCCTACTATAAATAAATTAGTTTAAAATATAAATACACAGTGGTGATAATACTATGAAGAAGAATAAAGAAGAGGAATGGTTTATTTGGGTGGTAAGGGTAGCAAAGGCACTTATTTTATATAATATTGGCAGGAAAGACATTTCCAAGTAGTTCTCTGTACTTCTTTCTTGTCTGTGTGCCTTAATTTCACTCACCCTTCCTTGTTCAATTCTTACTATTTCTTTCAGTTGTGGATTATGCAGAATATGAATGCTAAAGTCTTGATTAATGGTCTTCCCACATAGTTGAATTATGATGATTTCTCATCAGTATGAATTCTCTAATATGTCAAGATGAATGATATTTAAAGACTTTTTAAAGAGACGCCATAACAATATCATCATCAACAACAGCAAAAAAGAACTATAGATCAATATCCCTAATGAACAGAGATGTAAAAATTTTTAAAAAATAATAGCAAATTGAGTCCAAAAGCATGTCAAAATGATCTCTTATGGTGATCAAGTTGGATTTATTTCAGGGATGCAAGGATGGTTCAACATATGGAAATCAATGAGCACAATGTATCACATCAACAGAGTGAAGAGTAAAAATCATATGATCATCCTAATAGATGCAACAAAAAATATTTGACAAAATCCAATGTCCTTTCTTGATAAAAATGTTAAACAGATTAGATATGGAATGATCATACCTAAATTTAAGAAAGACTATAAATATCAAACAACAAAAGCTGAAAGTCTTTCCTCTAGTATCAGGAACAAGACAAAAGTGTTCATTCTCACTGCTCTTGTTTTAGCTGGAGCAGCTAGGCAAGAGAAAGAAATAAAATGCATACATACAGAAAGAAAGTCAAATTATCCCTGTTTGCAGATGATATGATTATATAAATAGAAAAACCTAAAGACTCACTAAAATACTATTAGAACTATAAATTCAGGAAAGTTGCAGGCTACACAATCAATATTTGAAAATTGGTAGCATTTTTATACACCAATAAAAAGCTGCTGAGAAACCATGAAAGCATCACAATAGCTATATTTTAAAAATATGCCTAGTAATCAATTTAACCAAGGAAGTGAAAGAACGCTACAATGAAAATTACAAAACTCTGACAAAAGAAATTGAAGACACGAAAGAGTGGGAAAACCTCCTATGTTAATGGATTGGAAGAATTGTTGTTGTTAAAATGTCCATGCTACCCAAAGCAATTAACATATTTAATGCAGTCCCCATCAAAATATCAATGACGTTCTTTACAGAACTAGAAAAAGAATCCTAAAGTTCACATGGAAGCACTACCTGAATAACCAAAAAGATCCTGAATAATCAAAGCAATCTTGAACAAAAAGAACAAAGCCGGAAGTATCACAATACTTGATTTTAAGACACAGTACAGAGCCATAGTAACTAAAATAGCCTGGCTTTGGCATGAAACAGACACTTAACCAATTAAATGTATTAGAGATCTGTTTTAGTCAGCTTTTTCTCTGTTGTGACCTAAAGACCTGACAAGTACAATTAGAGGAGGAAAAATTTATTTAGGGGCTCATGTTCAGATATCTTGGTTCAAGATAGCCAGCTCTATTCCTTGGGGCTTGTGGTGAGGCAAAGGAAAGCACCTCACATAATGATCAGAAAGGAGGGAGAGACTCCACTCACTAGATATAAAATGAATGAATGATATTTGAAGGTCCACCCTTAGGAACCCACTTCCTTGAGCCATACCCTACCCACCTGCAGTCACCACTCAGTTAATCCCATCAGGAATTAATCCACTGATTGGGTTAAGACTCTCATGACCCCATCATTTCTCCTCTAAACCTTCTTGCATTGTCTCACACATGAGCTTTTGGGGGACATCTCACATCCAAAACCATAACAATTCCGCCCCTGGCCCCCAAAATCTCATGACCATCTCACAATGTAAAATATACTTTGCCCATTTTCAAGAGTCCCCATAGTCTAAACAGTTCCAAGATTGCCTAAAATTTCAAGTCCAAAGCCTTCTCTGAGACTCAGGGCAAGCTCACATTGTGAGCTCCTATCAAAATCACAAAAGCAATTTAAAAGTACCCATTTACAGGTACAGAGTAAACTTTTCCATTTACAAAAATAGGGCCATAGAAAGAAGGGATAGGACCAAAGTAAGACTGAACTCCAGCAGGGCAAATAAGTCCTGTAGCTTCACGTCTGGCATCTGGGCCACATGGCATGGTAATGTTCTGTCCAAATGGCTTGTGTAACTCTGCCCCTGTGGCCTTGTGAATTGCAGCCCAAGTGGATTTTATATTGGCTTGTCTCAGCTCAATTCCAGTGGCCTTCTTCAGCGGACGCCATGATACTGGCATTTCTTAATCTCGGGGGTCTCCACTGCAACTTTGGCTTCCTCCTCACAACTCCACACATCACCCTCTTAGTGGGTACCCACATTTTGCCTGGCCTCTCAGGCCTTCCTTTGAAATCTTGGTCAAAGCCTCCATGACCCCCTATTTCCAACATCCTTCATTGCAGCAGATCTAGCACCATGTGGTTGATGCCAAAGTCTGCTGCCATCTTTAGCAGTAGCCAAGCCTCCAGGGATCCTGGCTGCAGAGCCTCTGAGTACCTGATTAGCTGATCATATTGAAAAAAACTTTCTAGGTACCTTGTGCAAGAAGGGTACCCCACTGGTTTCTTCTCAAAACATTTTTTACTTTTACTTCCTTAAATGAATGGATCTGAGATGGACATGATCTTGCAATTCCTGAGATGCTCTCAAGCCATCTTTTTTATTGTCTCTGGGCAAAGTCTTTAGCATTTCTTTAGTAAATGGTAATATCTTTAACAACTGCAACTTTTTTAGCCCTAATTTTACTCCCACCTTTCAAGTAAAAGTTTTTCAAATCTTTCTGTATTGCTTTCTGCTCCTGATTATTGTAATAAATTTGGCTAAAAGCCACCAGCAATATCTATGCTACTGCCTGAATGCTACGATATATAGAGATTTCTTCTACCAGATTAAGAAATCTATTGCTTTTAAAATTAGCCTCACACAGACAACTTGTCAACCAGAACATAACACAAATGGCCTCTACTTCAAATTCCAATAGAGTCTTCCTTCTCTAAACCCTCTTAAGCCTTGTCTTAACAGTCCACAGTCTTTTGAGCTCCCACCAGGATTGACCATTAAGCTCTGCTTACAATCTAAAGCATTTCCAGCTTGCACTGCTAAGCATCTCAAAATTCCTCCCACCAATTTCAAAAATCTCCAAAAGATTCTGAACCACATGGTCAGGTTAGTCATAGCAATGACCCCACTCCTGGTACCAATTTCTGTTTTAGTCAGCTTTTTCACTGATGTGACTAGAAGACCTGACCAGAATAACTATAGAAGAGGAAAAGTTTATTTAGGGGCTCATGATTTCAGAGATCTCAGTCCATAGAAGGTTGGCTCCATTCTTTGGGGCTTAAGGTGAGGCAGAACATCAGAGTGGAAGAGTGTGGTAGAGGGAAGTGGCTCACATGATGATCAGAAAGAAGAGAGAGCTTCACTCACCAGATACAAAATATATACCCTAAAGAATCAAACCTAGGGACTCACCTCCTTGAGCCACACCCTACCTGCTTACAGTTACCACTCAGTTAATCCTGTTAGAGTATTAATTCACTGATTGGGTTAAGACTCTCATAACCCAATCACTTCTCATTTAAACCTTCTTGCATTGTTTCATGCATGAGCTTTTTAGGGATACCTCCCATCTAAACCCTAACAAGATCCCAGAAATAGATCCACATATTTATAACCATTTGATTCTTGACAAAGGTGACAAAAGCATACATTGGAGAAAGAACAGGCTTTTCAAAAAATGGTTCTGGGAGAACAGATATCCATATTGCAGAAGAATGAAACTTGACCCCTGTCTCTCACTCTGTATAAAAAATCAACTCAAAGTGAATCAAAGATCTAAATGAAAAACATGAAAGTATGAAACTAATGGAAGAAAACAGTGAGAAAAACATCAAGACATTGGCATAGGCTATGGTTTTTCTGGGTAGGACCCCAAAAGCATAGGAAACAGGGCTGGGATTGTAGCTCAGTGGTAGAGCGCTTGCCTCGCAAGCATGGGGCACTGGGTTTAATCCTCAGCACCACATTAAAAAAAAAAATAAAGACATTGTGTCCATCTACAACTAAAAAAATATTAAAAAAAAAAGCATAGGAAACAAAAGCAAAAAAGCAAAAATGCACAAATGGCATCACAGCAAACTAAGAATATTCTGTACAGCAAAATAATCAACAGAGTAAAGAGCCAACCAACAGAATAGGATAAAATATTTTCTAGCTATTCATCTCACAAAGAATTAATGAACTGGCAAAACACAACAACCGCCCCAAAAAATCCAATTACAAAATGGGCCAATGATCTGAATGGAAACTTCTCAAAAGAAGAAATACAGATGGCCGGCAAATATATGAAAAAAATGTCCAATATGATTCATGATTAGGTAAATGCAAATAAAAACTATGGTGAGACTTCATCTTAAACTAGTTAGCATGGCCATTATTAAAAAAAAAAAAGAAAAAAACCCTCTCAAATAACAAGTGTAACAAGTGCTGGATAAGATGTGGAGCAAAATGAGTTTTCATGTCCTGTTAGTGGGGATGTATATGAGTCCAGCCAATATGGAGAAATAGGTGGAGGTTCTTTAAAACACTAAAAATAGATCTACAATATGGTCCAGCTATCTTGCTTCTGGGTGTATATCCAAAGGAAATGAGAAATGAGGGTATCAAGAGATGTCTGCATGTCTATATTCATTGTAAGTACTATTCATAATAGCTAAGATATGGAGTCAACCTGTGTGTACATCAAGAGATAAATGGATAAAAACAATGGAATATTTATTGTTCAGCCACAAAGGAGGATGAAATCATGCCATTTTCAGCTAAGTGGGTGGAACTGGATGATGTTATATTAAGTGAAATAAATCAGAGAGAGAGATAATACTGCATGGACTCTTTCATGTGTAGAAGTTCATAAAACTAGACTAGTGATTACTAGTGTTTGGGAAGAAGTGGTGGAAGGTGGATAAAGGGAGACTGGATTTGATTAATTCCAACTGTATGCATATGTGAAAATATCACACTGAACTGTTAAAATGTAGAATTAATACCTGTTAATTAAAAATGAAATAAAATATTACTGAATAAAGGTCTTTTAATAAGGAGTCAGGGAACGCCAATATCTGATATAGAGAGAATGTGGGATATTCCAGCCTACACTGATGACTGCTCCACTTTGTTCTCAGAGTGCTAGCTGTCTCACAAATACCTGATGTCAAACACAAAAGATGTGCTGGTTTATGGCTTTTGTCCTCAAGATAAAAACAGTCTTCTCTTGGAAAAATTGTCCTCATAAGGGAAAGTAGGAATGAAAATTTATCATTGCTTCTATGGCTCCCGAACATAAAATATCTAAAACAGGGTTGGCCTGGAAACAAAAGCTTTTATTAATTTGTTTTTCCAGATGCTGATGAGAGGAAAGAAATGCTCTAAGATTTTCATCATAGAACCAGTGGTAACTGAATTTTCATGATGAATAGCCAAGATCTGGAGAAGGTCTAAAATTTCATATTCTCTTTGCATTTATGTCTAAGGAAAGAGTATGAATATACATGTAATATGATGTAAGGAAAAGCCCAAGTATATTAAGAATATCTGAGGTTAGCAATGCAAATCACAACAAAGAAGGCTACCAGTGGGTTATGGAATAGGAGTTAGAGAGATATTGTGGGTCTAAAGTTAGGATAGTGGACCATCCATGTACTTTTAGTGAAACCACAAGCTGTCAACTTAGCTTTTCTTGTGTTCTAAAACAAATGTGAAATAGTAATAAACTTTATTTATCAAATACTCTGTGTAAGGTACCATGATAAATATTTTTTAGTTACCTCAATCTTTCTCATAGAGAAAGGTATGAAAGGTAGGTACCGGTAAGTAATTTTATTGTCCTTTACAGATGAAGAAACTTCAACTCTGAGACAGGTCACATAGCCTACCAGTGTTGAAATTGGGATTCGAACCTTCTGTGCCCAGCTAACATTTACTATGCACTCCCAAAGGGCCAAGCAACAGTTTAAGATAGGTTCACATATATTCAACCATTAGAACTAGGTAAATAGACATCCTACTGAAGATGAGGAGATGAGGTTATGCGAGGTAGGGTCAACCTAACCCAAAGCAACAGGTTAGGGTCATAGGTCTGGGGTATGATCATGTCAGAATGTGCATGAACTTGACTTCTGGTGCTAAGCCCATGATTTTTTTTTTTTTTAAAAACCCACATCACAGCCTATTCTCTATCTGTGCAATGATCATGATATTATTCTGCCAATTGCCTGCTCCTTTGAGGGAAAGTGATAATTAGCAGAGATTCCTGGGAAAAAGGTGTCAAATTATCTGCACTTTAAAAAACTGAACATTGAAAGTGCATATAAAGGTGTTTAATATGAAGAATGTAATCTGCTTATAATTTTGTGCAAAGTTAGAAAAATTATGAATGTTACAATTTTTTTCCTGTTTGCCTCAACAAATGTTTTCAGTGAACAGTGTGTACAGTTTCTGAAAATTTGTTTTTTTTTCTGTTATGTTTGATAACATGTATTAAAATGCAACTTTTGAGGAAAAAAAAAACTGAGCTGGATTTTCCCATCACTTAGCCTATTATTTCACTGAACCTAATTTGGTACTTTTAAAAACAGCATGAATTCTGTGGGTAGTGTTTGGTAAGCTTCAGTGAACTAATGGCATCCTGGTGGCCCAAGGAGATTCCTACTGCTTCTAAACATGTATGAATAATGGTTCCCATCTGTAAGTAGGCAGTGGGCAATTGGACTTCAATCCTGAAGGGTTAGGAGGGCATAGGTATATTTTGATTTCCTATCTAGCTTGAGCTAGATTAAATGAATGCTTGATCTTGATCTTAATCTACTTTGAAGTCTACTTGAAACACATCATGAGTTATTTTTGCTGATTATTATTCATTTTTAGATACAGGTAGTGCTCTAGTATTCAAAGCGTAGGACTTTGTGTAGGAGAAAGTTTGTTAGTTTCTTGAAGACATTTAAGTGAGAGCTTAGGGAAATAAATGAAGGCTGGTGGATTTCTAAAATCTTTATGAAGATTAACTTTGGAAACTTGCAACACAATCTGAGCTTTGACTTTGCTTCTAGGCTATTGATGATTCCATGTGGTAGGACACTTAGAAATTTCAGAACAAATGGTACAACCATAGTTCTTGTTCCTAGTAAATTGCTATTAATTGAAATCAGTGGATGCCTGGTATGATTTTTTCCCCTTTATGATGCCAGGAATTGAACCCAGGCCTTGTGCATGGGAGGCAAGTGCTCTATCACCAAGTCTGACTGTTGTGTATTTTTAAAAAGTTTTTTTTACAGTAACATTCTTCTGGAAGAGTTTGAGATCTAGAAAACGTTAAATCACAAATTATCGATATTCAATGGGCTGAGAGATTCAGATGGATTTGCCTTCTAAACACACACACACACACACACACACACACACACACACACACTAGCTACCTAAAAAGCTATACCTTGACAGACCTCTTCAGTTTCAATATCTAATTTGAATTATCATTTATGGAACAATGATTTCTGCTTTGTTCCATTTCCCTCCCAGCCTTGGTAGGCTTCTGAGCTAGATTATTCTGCATACTACAAACTCACCCTGAAGCTCTGAAAAATTAAAGGCCTATTCTTTCATTCTCTTTTATAAATTGCAGGTTAAGAAGGTCTGCTATGAAATGCACTCACCTTTCTAATTTATTCAAATTGCAATAAAATGAAGAGGAAGGAAGTACCTACAAATTTAAAATAGAATGTTAGAATTCATTTTCTAAAAGGAAGTCTTGAAAGTAACATGCTTCATAGACTTCTGCACAGATTCAAGAGACATTCATCTGCCTAGCTAAAAGTTTAACTAAATATGAATTGTCATAAAACTTTCAAATAAAAACCTAAGCTTGGATTTAGAAGTAAGAAAAGCAAATGAAAATCTGTGAATTTTCTATCTTAAAGATTCTCCTGAAATTTAAACATTGTAGTTTTATCTACCACGCAGGTATTTCAGGAAAAAGAAAGAGTTAAACAATCTACACTTATGTTCTAATAGTTGTTTGATTTAAAATACTTATTGCATCAAAGAAATTCAGGACAAAGAGGTTTAGTAATCAGAATTAAACAACATGTAACACATTGTTCCAATAATCCTCGTCATTAAAAAGGAACCATTTGTCCTGACTTCTCTTAGTTTTCAAGTTTGATCTTGTACCCCACAGATAGTGAAACTACTTTTGCATCTCTTAGAAAACCATTTTGTCGTAGAAGCTTATGATCTTTTTTTTATTTTATTTTTATTTTTTTTAATTTTTTCTCAAAAATTGCATTTTAATACATGTTATCAAACATAACAGAAAAAAACAAATTTTCAGAAGCTGTACACACTGAAGCTTATGATCTAATAGCAAATTCACCTCACAATTCTTCCAGTTTCTTAGCCTGTGTCCTTCCTTTTAATTTCATGCTATAAGTCTGTGCTCTAAACAAAGTATACTCTGTTCATATCTGTAAGCCATTTTTTTTCTAAGTGGTTAATCTTCAGTTGCTTTTTTCCATTTCTGTATCTTTGTCACCATTTTCTTTGCAGTGTACCAAGACTCTCTATTTGACCTGCAGACCTAGCTCTGACAGCTGGGAGAGATAGAGGGTGGCCTTTTCCTCCTTACCTTGATCTTTCTTCAAAGAACTTAGGATCTTTGTCAGTGCATTAAGACCTGGAGGCAGGAATGAGAGCTAGTTGGAATCAAGGAGCTCTAGGAATAGATTCAGATTCTACCACTAACAACCATTAGGATGCTTATGAGCTTTGTTTTACATCTGTATAATAAAGTATAATACTAATGTTATGGGGTTGTAATGGGGATTAAATGAGTTGTGTATGAAGACTAGCAAGTGCCTAGTACACAGTAAATGCTCAACAGATATAGCTAATAGTAACAGTAGTCATACTAACCATAATTATTTGATTTAGTTTGCTAAATGCTTCCTTGAATGCATGCCTTGACACATATTTTCCTTTCCCTGGACATTTCTGCTTGCAAAATGAATTACAGATGCATTTTTAAAAGTAAAAATAAATTGTGTCCTGTCCTAACTGAAAATCACTTTGGTTTAGATTACCCCTTTCTGTGTCCATTTAAATCCATTAAGTATTTTTTACTTTGACCTTGATAATTAGGACTATCTGCATGATTCATGCAATTAGCTCTGCCTTTTCAGACACACAAACTTCTTCATTTTTTTCACCTCAGCCCAGAGAAATGTACTCATATTTGTTATCCTTTGGTTTTTGATCATCTAGAAAAATTTTAATCCCCAGCACTTATGAAAGTCTGTGAAAAATAATTTTATTTAAAGAATTTCTTGTACTGCCAACTCTCACTACTATGGATAAATTAATGTTACATTTTCTTCAAGCCACAGAATTCTTTTTACCTTTAAACCTTACCTTATTTTCTGTCTATCAATTCCTGTTCATCTTTTTAAAACTCACTTTCAAATATCATCTCTTGAATGAAGATTCCTGATCATGCCAACCAAGAGAGCTCTCTTCTATGAAATCTTATAGGTAGCAAAAGCAGAAAGATTATCACCTCACTTTTTTGGGAGTGAACGGAAGGACTATTGGTAATTGCATTGAGATAGTAGTCATAAACTGAAACTATTCTATGCAAACTGAATGTCCTGTCATCTGGGTTATTGCCTTTTTGGGCAATAACCAACTGTCCTTATCAAGCAATCTGAACCAAAGCCTGTCTGGTTTCAATTCTGCTTCTCTGCATGGCTCTAGGCAAACTATTGTATCCTTTCCCATTTGTTCACCCTTTTGTCAGCTGTTTATTGAGCACCTATTAAATGTCATGTAAAGTATGAGGCCTTGATAGCACAATGATAAATTTTCATGGTTGTTGCCATCACACGGATTATAACTAACTTTTATCTGCAAAATGGAGCCAAGAAACCTTCATTATGGAAATTCTCTGCACTATTGTGAGAAATAAATGAGACAGAATTGATGAAGCACTTAGAATGGTGAAGTATTTGAGAGAGGGAGGCATGTCTTGTTAACATTTGCATTTCTTCAAGCATCAACGTAGATGCCTCTTATTGCTTGAAGAAATATATTGGGTGAATTCCGCTGTTCCCCAGGTATCAAATATTCCCCTCTCCATTGGTCTCTTCTGTTTTTTGTTTCTCTTTTGCTCCCCACCTCATGCATGTGGTATATGAATATTTTTCAGTGATTTTTACTTTATTTTTTCAATTGACTGTTAGTAATATCCCCTTCCGTCATTCCTTCTTATGTATCTTTCTCCTTTTCCTCCTCCTCCTATTTCTTCATCACCATCTTCATCCTCCTTTTCATCTATCTTCTTTCTTATTTAATTTCATTGTTGACTCTAGGGACAAAAATATGATCCTGAACTCATCATAATCTATTTTAAAGTTAAAAATCATACCTCATCACACTTTAATTTTCATAAATATAGTAACCTTATAACATTATAATTTAATCACCCCCTTTATTTGTGTAGTTGTTATTATATTTTTATTTTAATATATTAAAATCTCCCAAATTATTTTTACTTCAAATAGTGGTCTTTCAAGGAAGTTCCAAAAAAATATACTCTTTTATAGTTACCAATTTATTTAACAATTCCAGTACTCATCATTCTTTACTGTAGATCTGAATTTCCATGTGTATCATTTGACTCCAGCTTTTGCATTTCTTGCAGCATAGTTCTGCTGGTGATTATGATCTTGGCTTTTGTTTATATGAATGTATCTTTATTTTATTTTCATTCTTGGAGGCTATTTTCATTGGATGTATAATTCTACATTAACACGTTTTTTTTCTTTTTAGCAATTTAAAGATGTCATTTCTTTTTTTTTAGTATTTATTTTTTAGTTGTAGGTGGACAGAATATCTTTATTTTATTTTTTATGTGGTGCTGAGGATCGAACCCAGGGCCTCACGTGTGCTAGGCGAGCACGCTACCACTGTGCCATAACCCCAGCCCCTCTATTTTTGTTTTTTAAAATTTTTGTATTTTTTCTTTTTAGTTATACATGACAATAGAATGTATTTTGATACACCATATCTATGTGGAGTATAACTTCCTGTTTTTGTGGTTGTACATGATGTGGAGTTACCCTGGTCATGTATTCAAATAAGAACATAGGAGGGCTGGGATTGTGGCTCAGTGGTGGTGCACTTGGCTCACATGGGTGAGGCACTGGGTTTGATTCTCAGTATCACATAAAAATAAAATAAATAAAATAAAGATATCCATTTATAATTAAAATATTAAAGAAAAAGAACATAGGAAAGTAATGTCTGATTCAATCTATTGTCTTTTAAATAGAATATTTCATATTCTTCTGCCTCTGTTGTTTCTGATAAATCTGTGATCATTCTTATCCTGTTCTCCTGTCCATTAATTATATCTTTTCATTAGACATAAATAATATTTTTCTCCTTTACTTTCTATAGTTTGGCTCAATATTCCTGGGAGTGGTTCTCTTTATATTTATTCTCTTTGGGTATTGCTAAACTTCTTGGACCTATTTAGTCATTAGTAGATGTTTTCAGCATTATTGCTTTAGATATTTTTGTCCATTCTAGTTGCACTCTTATTTACTTCTGACTTTTCAATTATATTTATATTGACTATTTGATATTGTCCTACCTATACCTGAGACTGAGTTTACTTTCTTGATTTTTTCCCATTAATTTCTTAGATTGAATAATTTCTACTGATCTGTTTTAGATTCAGATTCTTTTTCTACCACCTCCAATCTGCTGCAAGGCTTTGCCACTAAAATTTTCATTTCAGAACTAAAATTTTCATTCCTAGAACTAAAAAAATTTTTAGTTCTATAGTTTGGTCCTTTTATCTGCTTATGTTCCTTTTCTATTCACTCCTTAAAATCATATTCCTTTTACTTTGTTGAGTATATTTTTCTTTAAGTATTTAAAATATTTATAATACCTGTTTGTGGATTTTTGTTAGGTCATATATCTGGGCTATTTTGGGTTTTGTTTATATTTAATGATTTTTTTTTATCTGTGTATCATATTTACTTCTTTCTTTGTCTAATGCATTTTTATTGAATAGTGAATGTTTTGAATAATATGCTGTAAAGCCTTTAGATTCTGTTATCTTCTTCTGAAAAATGTGAATTGTTACTTTAACATGCTGTTATAACATGACTGATCGTCTTGGGCATATTTAAGCTTATTATTGTGTTTTGTTGATGCAAATCTCTGGGAAGCCTAATGTTCTTCCTAAACCTGTTCAACTTGGCAGTATTCAATGTTAACAGAGGTTGTTTTCCTTGAAGTTAGGCTTTGTTGGTGTCCTTGGACTGACTTTTTAGGACATGTCCTTTACTTGTAGAAAAACACCAACCTTCTGTGTCTCAGATGGATTCCAGGGATATTAATGAAGTATTTATTCATGAGGTTTCCCACTCTCATGGGGCTGAACTCCTATAATGTCCAGTACTGTTCTTCCTCCAGCACTATTATTCCTCTACCATCTCTTTTATTTCAACCCCATGAAACTTGCAATCATGTAGGCCCCAGATATCTCAGCAACAGACTTGTAGACAACCTGTACTTGGACTTTGAAGGATTTCTCTTTTTTGGCTAGGTCCCTGCCTTCCAGATTCCAGGCAAGTCAGTCACCTTGAATTTGGATCTTCCCTTCCTGTCTCAGAATGACTATCATACTTTGCCTTACTCCAGCTTTCTGGTCATGTTCTTATTCAGAGAGGTAGACAATTATAGGACTTGGCTTGTGAGTTTATCTTTTCTTGGGAGCTGCAGTCCTGGACTGACCTGTCTACTCTCTGAAAATAGTTGCCTTTTGTATTTCATCCAGTTTTAGAAGTATGATCTGTGGGAGAGCTAATCTGTTGCCAGTTACTCTATCATGCCTGGAAGCAGAAATACATAGGTGTCAACTTGATTGGCAATTGTTTCTAGCTTAGAATGCATGCTGCTTGTCTTTAACATCTTTTTTTTTGAATAATTCTAATCATTTTATTTTTGATCAGGGAATAATGAATTTGGATGAACAAAACTGAAATGCTACAGAAGAATACATAGTTAAAATTATCTCTTCTACCCCAGCCACATAGTTCCTCTTCTCAGAGGTGAAAGATGTGAACAGTTTCTTTTGGGTACTCTTTCAGATATTTTACATGAAAGATGCTCCTCAATTTATGATGGGGTTATTTCCTGGGACACTCATTGTAAGTTGAAAATATTGTTAGTTACAATGTATTTAATAAATATATTTACCCCACCAAACGTTATAGATTAGTTTACCCCACCTTAAATAGAACCAAAACACTTATATTAGCCTACAGTTGAGCAAAATCGTTTAACACAAAGCCCATTTTAAACTATTAGATATCTCACGTAATTTACTACCTAATTCAAAAATTGATGGTGACTCAGTATACTGTAGCAGAGCAGTTATTCCCTTGAGATCATGTGGGGAAGTACGAGTCATAGCTTGCTGCTGCCACTCAACCTCGTGAAAGAGTCTCATGCTGTATATTACTAGCTCAGGAAAAGAATCAAAATTCAAAATTTGAAGTCTGATTTCTACTGAATGTGCTTCTTTTTTATATCATGATAAAATAAAAAAAATAGATCGAACCATTGTTCAGTTGGGGACAATCTGGATGTAAAAAGTGTCTTTTGTTCTCCTTCATTGTGTGTCTTGGAGGCTATTTGTATTAATAAATGAAGAATTTCCTGATTCTCTTTTGAGCTTTATGATATTCAGTTGTATGAAAGTACCATAAATCATCAGTTTCTTATTTGTTGTTATAGATTTTGGTTAGTATGAAAATTATTCCATGAACTACTTTGGGCATACCATTTGGTATATGTCAAGATAAGTTCATAAAATTGCAGTTTCCATTTCAAAAGGTATGCACATCGATCTTTTAGTGAGATATTGCCAAATGTCTCTCCATAGTGATGGTTGTGTCCCACTAACATGGGAGGGATACTGATGTTTTTCATTGTGTCTCTGGTGTCTATTTTCTCTATGGTATCTCTATAAAATTGGTTTCTGCTTTTATTATGTTTATTCTGAGTTAATCAGTCAATTATCTCTCCTTGATTAATTCACAAGTCTCTTGCAAAGAGATAAGCAGCAATGATTTATACAAATGAGAGATATTGTTATTATTAATTATTATTATTATTCTACTGCTGTGGTTCATATTTCAGGGCACATGCCAGTGAGAATTTCCATTTCAAAAATGCAATATTATTTCTATCCTGGTCAGAGATTTTAAGAGTATTCTCCTTTTTATTTTGTGCTTTGAAAATATGGGTAAAGCATATGCTAGCCTGTAATCCAATCTGACCTTGATTGTGTCTTTCAAATGCACAGTCTAACTTCATTAATTCTTCATGGAATCATGTCCTTTGAGCTCTCTAGCTTGTTTTCTTTCTTCCTTCTGTTTTTCCTTACCTCACTTGCTCTTCTGAATTGGAGAGGCGAAGGATGTCTGGTTCAAGATTTGGCTATTCATTGAACATTCTGAATCAATCTCTGTAGAAACAGGGACTCTGATGGAGCTTTTCTACTTCCTGGAACATAAGTTGTCATTAAGTAATTTAGAAGTCTCTTTGATTTTGTAGGTTCTTGTCTCTCTGCCGTGTGCTGAAAAGTGAACTGTGAATTCATTGTATGAAATATGGAAGTGTCTATCTTTAATGCTAGCTTCTCCCCCCACCCCATCCCGCAGCACTCACCTTGAAACCCACCCATTTAAACATGACAGAAAAGGAAAATTTTCATTTTTCATTCCCTGTATCTGTTAATATTTCACACTGTTTGGGCCCAAACTTATAAGCTGTGTTATAATATACCCATAGAATAAACACTGAAAAAGAGCCAAATTTAAAAGAATTATTCTTGGTAACTTCTAGAAAAATATTTCTTTCTATTCCAAAGTTCTTGGTGCCCACCACCCATTGCCAAATGCTAAGATTCCTGTTGCCAACTGCTTCTGTTCAACTCTGTCCTCCTGTCGAGTACCCTTAACTGACCTGTTGCACACAGTTATGGTACAAATCTATAAGTGAATAACTTGAAAGGATTTTGCAAATATAGTTGACGTTTCTTCTGAGAAAAAGGTGCGTTACCTACTTTGGAGGATGCATTAACTCAAAATACTGGCATTTGTTAAGCTGTAGGCTTAGCACTGTATTAGGGAAACTGACTTTTTTTAAAAGTTTGACTTTTGCCCTCAAGGAGCATAATGGCATAATGATTGAGAGCACAGGAGAAGTCAAACAGAAGAGATGAGGGCTGGGTGATCTTGAGTGAGGGACACTAAGCCTCAATTCTCTCATCTGTGAAACCATTGTACTTATCTCAAATTGTACTTACCTCAAATAATTGTACTTATCTTATCTTAAACAATATAAATCTGTGGGGAGCACTCTCTCCAGGACTCAGAGAAGTGGTTTTTCTGGGCACTTTTGCTTTTTTGTGGACTTCTCAATTTTGTGTCCTTAAAATCCAGCTGCCTGACAACATTGTGGCTATTACCAGTGACTCTTTTATGTTCTGTCAGTAAAAACGAGTCTTAACACTTATTTTGGACATTTGCAGATGGAATCACACAATGTGTGATTAGTCAGGGAAGCTTGAAGAAGGCAACAAACCAATTCCTACATCTTGATGGCTTAACATATTACACATTTATTTCTTGCTTATATCACAGTACAGTGGGCTGGGGTGGAATGGGGCTAGTATACTCCATGAAGTCATTCAAATACCCAGTTCATTCTACGCAGGGGTCACTATCTTCTAGGCCCCAGAGTCTTACATTCACTGCATCTTACCAGATGAGAGAAAGAATGTATGCAAGACAGAATAGGGATTTTAGGAACCAGGCCTGGGTGGGGTGCACAGCACTTCCACTCGCATTCTGTTGGCTAGAACTAGTCTGATGGCCCCACCAAATGCAGGGGTCTAGTAGAGCAATGTGCTAAGAGAAGAGAACCTATGTGTATTGGCCAGTGTCTTTGATCTTTGCCATTGAGTAGCATCTTAGAAGTCTGGACTTCAGTTGCCTCATGCAGGTTGAGTACAGCCATTCAAGCTTTCCTTCCACGTGACCAGGCACTGCCAGCTTGTTTGTTGTGGTTCTCCCTGACAGCAGAAGATCCCAATTATCTTTTGCCATCTTCTGGCATTTTAACCAAGGAGGGATTTTGAGGTATGCGTGTCAGAGATACACAGGCACCTTGCATTTGTGTAGTTGTGTATCTTAGGTTGGGGATCTTATGGTCTCAGGCAACTGAGTGATGATTGTCACAATGGACACTCCCACCTGGATTCAATGTAATCCTGTTACAATTTGCTTCTCAAAAGAGGTACCACTTAAGTTTCTTGTTTATTTCTTTTTTCTTTCTTTTTTTTTTAAATATTTATTTATTTTTTTAGTTGTAGGTGGACAGAATATCTTTATTTTATTTTTATGTGGTGCTGAGGATCGAACCCAGTGCCTCACACGTGCTAGGTGAGCACGCTACCACTGCGCCATAACCCCAGCCCCGTTTCTTGTTTATTTCTTAGTATCGGTGTTTGTAACACTAAAATAGAGAATGCCAAAAATATTTAGAATTGGTTTACTTTAGCTGCCTGGGGTGTTGAATGACCAGCAAACTGCTATGTAATCTTGTGTATATCAGCAGACCAGAATCCTGATTCTGTCTATCTTTGTTCCCTTAAAACAACCCTTTGCTGATTTTGTACATATATATTTCTTGGGCCTATGCCAAGGAGAATTTTTGTAATAGGCCAGGTAATAGTTGCCTTTTGTGTATATACATCTGTGTGTAGAAACAATTATTGTTAATTTTATGTGGCTTTCTCACTAAGTAGGCAACATATATCTTAATAGTATGATCAAAAATAGTTAAGATAAAGTTTAATAAAAAATTCTGACCCGTAAGCATACTCAATACCATAAATTTCTTTTACAATGATTATTTCCTTTCTCTAGGGGACATATTAATATATAAAGAACTGCTTCAAGAATGTAAAAGCAACTTGCAGATGAAATGCCATAAATGATGCATAACTGGTGTGGGGTACAAATCTGGGGACTGCCTAGTGTACAGAAGCTTTGGCTCAGATGTTTCTTTGAGGAGATTAGTCTTAGTATGGGTCCTAAGGCATATGACAGACAAGGGCTATCGGTGTAGCATGTGCTGCAGAATACACGACCCCTTCTGCTTAACTGCCTAAGGGAGAAATTGCATCAGTCAAGAATCTTGATAAATAAATAAAAATAAAAAAGGGGGGACTGCAGTTGTAGCTCAGTGGTGGAGTGCTTGCCTAGCATGTGTGATGCACTGAGTTTGATCCTTAGCACCATACAAAAATAAATAAATAAAAATAAAAAAAATTAAGAATCTTGGTATAACAAGCAAAAGCACATAAAATTAATTAATTGTAAGACATAAAGCATGACTTTTTTTTCTCTAGAATTGTACAAAACAGTGAACCTTTCACTCCAATAAAGCAGCTAGAAAAATCTAGAAGTGTTCTGCGATTTAGAAGATGCTTATAACTGGCTGGGTGTATTTCACCTTTGAAATGGTAATTACAATAAAATCATTTTTACTTTGGAACCTAAGGCAGGACTAAAACTATCCAATGAAGAGGCTGGGGTTGTAGCTCAGTGACAGAGTGCTTGCCTAGCAAGCATGAGGTACTGGGTTTGATCCTCAGCACCACATAAAAATAAACACAATAAAGGCATGTTGTCCATCTACAACTACAAAAAAAAAATTTAAAAAACAAACAAACAAAAAACAACAATCCAATGAAGACCCAATGGTACTTGCACCAAACTGAAGTTCCTTAGCTGTTTTCTCAAAAAAAAAAAAAAAAAATTAAACCATCCCCATATCAGTGGAATCTGGTTTTATGCAGCTGGAAGGAATAACCTGACTTGATACAAAGTATAAAACGTACATTGCATGCTTTTTACTAAGTTACTACAGTGTGTCTGATTTTGAGCAGTCCTCCTGTTTCCTATACCTCCTTCTTCCCTCTGTTTCATGCAATTACTCTGATCTTCACAAAATAAAAAGCTGTGGAAGCCCATTATGTGTTAGTACGTTTGGGGCTAATAGAAGACACGGAGCAATATGGATGCAAAGGAGGCTACTCCTTCGAGATTGAAAGAAAGATATATTTAAATGAAAATCGACATGATGGTCTGGCTTTTCGTGCTTGTGGGCCTGATGAGGTAATATTACATAGTATATTGCTCTCAAAATTCCTTAGGGATTTGAGTGAGCGATGCAATAAAATAAGGCTACAAGGAGTTGTAGAAGTACAGTCCAGGGAATATGTACACGAGTAAATAAAGCTGGTGGCAGCATGGAAATTATGTATTTGTGATCTCAGTTGGTGAGGGGAAGAAGCCTGCCTGTATTAAAGAGCTTGGTTCAATGAATTATACATGTATTCCATACTTGAAACCATAATGTCGTGGTTAAATTTATGGTTTTAGAATCAGACTGAGGCGTGTTTAAATTTGGTATCATGAATTAATAGCTACATAGGCTTAAGCAAACAAAACAACTCCATTTCTAGCCTAGCTTCATCCATGGAAAAGCATAAAACTTCCCTAGAGGATTTATTACAGGGTTATATAAAATAATGCTATACACTTTGGCAAATAAATATAAAGGAACAGCTAGCTGTTATTTTCATACCCAGTGGATTACCTATTCTTAAATTACAAGAATAATTAATGTAACACAAAAAAACCCATTATCTATTTTTTTTAAATGATTCAGTTTGTACCTTAAGATCTGGCAATGTCTCATGGTCATCACTGAAAACACAATGACTATCCTACTTTGCTAGACTCAGTTACAGAATTCTGGATGATAGAATCTTCCTCCAATATCTGTGCCAACACGAAAGCATGCAAAGTTTGAATTGAGCATAAAAGAAATAGAATGATTTGAGAAAAAAAAATCTTCTTGAGAATAATATAAATCACTCTTTCTTCCTAAGCAGTGATCCAGAAATTCAGAAAAAAGAACACAAAGTGGAATGAGGTGGGGTATAGGCACTATATCAAATTATTTGAGACTGCCCAATATATCTAGACAGAGTAAGACTCTCCAGAAGGGTGTCGTCTGATTTTCCATCCCTTCTAGACTGTTTCTTCAAGTGGGCAGGCAAACGTGTCTGTTTATAAAAGAGATGCAATGTGGGGGAACGGCAACAAAACAATTGGTATCCGTCTTCCAAGGCTGTTTTACTCCCAGCTTGTTTGTGTCTTAGTTGATCTACTTGCAAGATGGGAATAGTGAAGATATCACCTTCCTGGTGAAATTTTGAGAAAAGGCTTTAACTGTGTTGTGTTGAGGTTTTCTGATGGTGTGGATCTAACCATGAATGGAGAAAACCCCAAGGAAAGTGAAAGAAAGAAAAGCAAACCGATGGTTCCTTCACTGCCATAAAAGCACTTGGCTAAAGAGGCATTACTCCAAAAATTATTCTGTTGCATTGAGTCAGTGAGTTAAAGGTATCTTTAGGCAGACAATGGATGTGATGTGTGTCACACTCATCAGCAAATTCCCTCTTGAATGGTTGAGCCAGTGGTAGCAGAGCAAAATGCATATCTAAATTGAGATTTTTGTGTAGCAAAGGTGAAAATATCCACCTTTGGATTACAGAGCTCTTGGAGGGTGGAGAAAAATGTCTTTCTAATTTTAGGATTAAATTCACTCACATTTTCTTTCATTTACACCTGATTCTTTAACGTTTAGATCTGCTCCTTAATATTTTAATTTTATTCTTATAAAGCAAAATGATTTGAATTGAACTTAAATATTCATAAGTAATGTTAACACTTGAAATTCTTTGGTTTTGATAATAAATGAATGCCACTATCAAAACCAATCTTTTTATTTGAGGATCATTTATGATGTCTTGGTTTCATATAATAATTATAATAATGATGATGAAGTTAGCTAGCACTCAGGTGAAACTTCCCTTTGTGTTGAGTCACTTCTAATTATTTCATGAAGCTCTGGTAATAATATTCAGGAAAGGCTAGGATCGTTCTAGTCTTTAAATAACTTCCTTATACTTAAGCTAGTCTTTCAGTCTGTTTTCTCTTTAAACATCATAACCTGTTTTGGGTCTAGCTATCAGTTGTAGCTATTTTCAGATAAATTTTCACAGTGAATGGCAAATGAACACTTCTGGAAATTTTATTCCTTTTTCTGAGCCACAAAGATTTTACCATTAAAATTTTTATTACAACATAGAACCACTGTAACTTGAACAAGTCAGAATTTTCAAAGGTGTTTGACTCCCACTTCATCCAATGCGCTGTTGATACGTAGCCCATTTCTCATTCTTTGTAGTGATTTGGCCCAGTTTCAAATGTCAGCTCTCCCATTTATTGGCTGCAAAATTGACCTGAGGCAAATTATTCAGCTTTCTGAGCTCAGTGTTCTCAAATGCAAAATGGGAATAATGGAACCCACATCATATAATTACAACAGATCATTAAGAACAGTGTATTTTCCATGGCAAAAGTCTTTATATATATACATACATTATATATATATATATACATACATTATATATATATATGTATGTATATATATATATATATATATAGAGAGAGAGAGAGAGAGAGAGAGAGAGACTGACTTCTATAGTGCTCATTGTCATCGTATTGTCAGAAAATCTTACCAAAGGCAGGAGACAATACCTGCAGTGGTCAAGCATGCAGACCTTTGATGGCTCTGTCACCTGGTTGCTGGATAACCTTCAGCAGGTTGTCTAACCTGTGACGCACTTTTCTCATTGTAAAATGGGGAAGAGAGTCATAGTGCCTTCTTCATGTGGTTATTGTGGAGATTAAATTGAGATGAATGCTTATGAAGACTTGTAGTGGTCATAAATTTCACTTACATCTCGTCCAGATCAGGCAGAGAGCATGTAGTTTTTTTTATTTTGGGTTTTAACTAAAGTGATTTTCCTCCTGAGCAAACTTCTATTTAGAAAGAAAAAAAATAATTAAATGTCCAAGTTGCTTTTAATTTGAGACCTGTGTATTGATTTTAGATAATGTTTCATCCCGAGGAAAATATGTTCAGACTTTGAGATCACTCAGTGTCCCAGGCTTTTTTATAGGATCCTCTTCAAGATGGCAGTGGATATGTCTGGGAGGGGCTTAGGTAACCCTTAGTGAGAAAAAAAGAATCTGGACCCCTAAGCAAGGTGTCCACTGGTTCTATTTGTTCTCTGTGGTGCTGATTGGCCTGCTGCTTTTTTTGTCTGAGATCTGAGCTAACATCATTGTCCTTAGGATTGGTGAGGGCCTGGGTATCATCTCCCTCTCAGTATGTCCCAGGACCTCTGAATCCCTGGCCCAGTTCAGGGGCAGAGGCTGGATGGACTGTCCACACACAGCCTGTGCTACAACTTCTCACTCCTCACCAGACTGGTGTACTGGTTCTTAGTTCATCCACTGTCTATTTTTCCTCTTAAAATCCCTGAGTCCTAGTTACTACTGGGAACCAAGAGCTGCTCGGTAAAGCTAAACTTTGAGGCCCCTCTTTGCCAAACTGCTTTCAAATGTCCTAGGTAGGGGGCATTTGAAAGGGCACTTATTTTTTCAGAGAAGAGTGATTGTCAAGTTGTGGGCTGAGGAGTCTCAGAACTTCTTTCAGCCATGGCTTATGTGGACATTTTCATTTGAACCAAGAGTTTTGGGGCTATACACAGATGAAAATGACTCATTTCAGGATTGGAGCCTCCACAGAGAAAGATCATAAGTGGGAAAGGAGCAGGGAGATTGTTCCAGAAACTACTGCTGTGTAACAAATTACTTAGGAACCTAGCAGTGGAGAGCAATCATTTTCTTACACTTACACAGGAGGCTGCAGGTCAGGAAGTCAGTGAGGGCGCAGCGGGGATGGACTGTCTCTGCTCCAGCTGTGAATACTTGAAAGGCAGGGAGACTTGATGCTGAGATTTTTTCATCACATGTCTGGTGACCAGGATGGCTCTATCGGACTCCCTCATGGGGCTTGGCTTCCTCACAGCTTGGTGGTCTCAGGGTTGTGTGTGGACATGGTGTGTGGAGTGCAGGGGTTCAAGCATAGTGCTCTGGCAAAGACACATTACACATTACACATTACACATTCCTTGCCACCCTTGGAAGTCATATGGCCTCAGTTGTTCTCTCTTGGCTACAGCAGTTCCAAGTTCACCAGATTCACAGGGAGGTAGCATAGACCACCCTTCCCCCTCGCCTTCTTGAAAGGAGTAGTGGCTAAGAATTTTGCAGCTACATTTTAAGCTCCCAGAAGAATAAAAGAGGGAAATGATGGGGAGAAGGTTAGAGCCTTGTACTTTGGATAAGAAGATCAACTTGTGATTCTGCTCTGGATCCAGGTTACATTCACTGTGCAATTTGCTTTGAACTTCAATGGATTTTTTTTTTTTTAATTTTTTGTCAAGTTAGAGCTTGATGATCTTCTGAAAAAATTTTTCCTTTCTCAACTCTAAGGTGCTCAGGAGCTGAGGGCTGGATAGCAATCACTTGAATTCTTTGGTGTTTATTTTAGAGGAGGGACTCGGGTATGGTAAGACACTCCGTCACCAAGCAGCAACACAGCAGAACTTTCGCAAGCGTACTTTCCTTTCCCACATCCATTCTGTACTGCTGATTCCTCTCTCTTTCTAGAACCTCACTTTCCTGGCCTTTTTTGTTCCTCATCTCCATCTTATTTCCAAGTCAAAATTTCATTGAGCTTGGGCTGGGGTTATGGCTCAGTGGTAGAGCACTTGTCTAGCATGTGTGAGGCACTGGGTTCGATTCTCAGCACCACATAAACATAAATAAAGTCCATTTACAACTAAGAAAATATTTTTTAAAAAATTCATTGAGCTCATTGATCTTGGTTCTTAGAGTGAAGAAGGCTAATTGTGTTGAGTTTATAGTACTTTTTCAACCAGCCACTGGGAAGCAGATTGAAATCCCCAAATCATTTTTTATTGCCATTTATTTCAACATGTTTATAAGAAATAGAAGGAATGAATAGTAGCTAATTGTGCCATGTAGTCCTATAATCTCAACAACACTTACTTTTATTAGCACAGCTGGTAGAAAATGAAATTAATCTTCATGAAGAAGCCTGCCTATATAAAGGTGAGGGTACTAAACATCCAGGAATAAAAATACAATCATAACACTGCCATTTTGCTTTACATTAAACTCCTACACAATAATCAAATGTTGAAATATGATCATAAATTTGCTCAGAATTTAGGAAGGTGACCGCTGTTCTGGGGCACATTTACAGGAAAATCATGAAATCAGATGGAATTTGCTGAAGACTATATATCAATTTACCATCAGAGTAGATACCATTAGAAACCCTGGACTCTTCCCATTAATCACTGTAGATGTGGCATTTCAGACAGGAGAGAGTAATGACTGTTATAAATAGCACGTTGAGAGTTTATTTTAGATAGAGAAAACAATTGCAAGATTTTGGGGTAGTGGATATATTGTCTCTGCTCCCTCTTCTTTATTCTTCTAGTTTTAAAAATTAGTCATCCATGTAAGAGACCTATATGTTAGATATTTGGACATGGCAAGTTTTAAAAAGAAGATATGTAGGTCAGAATCTTCTGACCCACTGTTCATGGACGTCAGAATGGGGTAAATTAAAATGGGAAATATTTACCAGTTATTTGATGTTACGTTGGTTTAGCAAGACATATCTTGATTACTTTTTTCCATGATGAGAATGGATCTTTTGTCATCAGTCAAGGATGAAACTACTTTAGAAAAGAAAAAGTACAAGATGATCGACTACATGGAGACCAGAGTTTATTTGTTGGAAAGAACAGGGATCCTCGGGGCTGGGGTTATGGCGTAGTGGTAGCGTGCTCGCCTAGCATGCGGGAGGCACTGAGTTCGATCCTCAGCACCACATAAAAATAAAATAAAGATATTCTGTCCACCTACAACTAAAAAATAAATATTAAAAAAAAAAAGAACAGGGATCCTCGGTGGATTTAACTGATGCAATGGGAAGGGGAAATGATGTGGTAGAAAGTGCTAGGTTTTGGAAACCAACTTCTTTTTGATTTCTATTCTACTATTCTCTCCTTTGTGTTCTTGAACAAGACACTTAACTTTAATAATCTGTAAACTATAAAATTTGGAATAATTATCTAGCAAGAGAGTTTTAGAGATTAAAACAATTTTAATTTTCTACAAAGTCTTTAGGAAAGTATCTGCTAAGCTAAAAATCTGCAAATATTCCAATCTAAATGGATACAGGCCACTATGTCAAAATTAGCAAGCAGTCCTGAAGCATTTGAGTGTGTCTGAACAATGAGCTATTTGCTGTCTTTTGCTAAATTCTCTTTAGTAGGCATAGGGAGGCTTTGGGCTGGCTTTGGGCTGGGTATCATAGTGCCCACTTATTTGGAATGGTTTGAGGAACCCTGGGCAGGTCATTGGCCTCATTATCCCCTACAGGGTCCCAAATTCCACCAATTATAGATTCATTCCTCAAAGTTTTGAACAAATTTCCAAAATAATGGAATTATTTCTGATACTTAGGAAGGCAGGCAATTATGCGAGTAAGGAAAAATAGGTTAAACCACAGGTTGCAAACCCTTCCTTGTTTCTCTTGAGAAAATTAAACAATCAGGGAACACATTTCTGGCTGTGAGTGGCAGCAAGTGACAGCTGCGTAGTTTTGATGTGATGCCCACCCCTCATATCCTTGGCATGCTTTATATGTTTTCACTGTTTCCCAGGTTTCTACAACCCAGGAACACTTATTTGTTCACAGTTTGTTAGGGGAAAGAGGTCTAAGATGTCAGCCAAGGTTAGTTGAACGAGGTTGATTGTGCATCAGAAGGCTTCTACAGTTCTACCCTTATGTGACCTGGGGTGGAGGGCTCCATCTTTGAACTTGTTTCTTCCTCTGCAATATGACCTAGAAGTTCCACAGCCCCTTCATCTTTCTCTTATTCTCTGGTTCTTGATGGTATTCTAGAACCAGCCTGAAGTGGGGCAGAGTAAGGAGAAAAAGAATTTCAGAGGAACACTGTTCTCTTTCCAACTTGGCCCAGACCTTTTGGGTGGTATTCGGTTCAGGAGGATTAGGATCTGTCAAGAAACTAGGGTGTTAAATACTGAGCCCTCATTTCATTCTCCATAAATTGACTATCCTGTCTTCAATCCCTCCAGAATTGTGCTACCTAAAATGGTGGCCACTAGCTACTTGTGGCTATTCACATTAATTAGATTAAATAAAATGAAAAATCTAGCTCTTTACCAACACAATCCTATTTCAAACTCTCAATTGCAATGTGTGGCTAGTGGCTTCTCTGCTGGTCACAGTAGACATGGAGAGAACATTTCCATCACCACAGAATTTCCGTTGGAGAGTGCTGCCCTGGAAGCTCTGTGTCTCTGAAGTGTATTCAGTGACCTGACATGGGGGTCTCTGACAGTCCCTTGTGCAGAGGAAACAGAATCTTGGGGGAAGTCTTCAAGTTTTAATTATACTCAGGTTAACAAATCCATTGTTCCAATCAAAATAATGGTTGCTCAACATTCCATTCTGATGATTTTTAGCCAAGCAGTCAACATGGTTTTATTAAATACCACCCACTCACTGTGTACTACTTAACTGAGGAATGAATGTGGCTCTGTCCCCAGATAAATGAATAAAAAGGGAGAGGAAGAGGGAGAGTGAAAGGGAGTCAGTAAGAACTGGTTAGCTTGGTTAGACTATAGGAACCAGAAACTCTCTAGATCTTTTTTTTACTCCATGGAAAATTGTCAACAGTTTAAACAAAATACCTATTTCAGGCTAAAATTCACAGTCATTTCTACATTAATATTGACATGCATTGCAATATTGCAAACCAAAGAGTCATTGAGTTTTAAACTAAACAAAGGTTTTATAAAATGATTTGTCCTGACCAACCTTAAAAAAGAGAAAGCTTTTTCTCTATGCCAAGCTCTGTGCTAGCTGCTTCTCATGCCTTTTCTCAGGTGAGTTTCACAGTACTCCTCCAACAAAGGCCAGTTGTGCACCTGCTGGAGAGAGAGTGCCAGAAGGGGTGAAGCTCTGGAGCTTTGGAGTGGAGAAGCCTGGGCTCAAATCCCAGTTCCTGCTACTTACTAACTTCAAGACTGCAGACATTTACTTAACTTCTGTTAGTCTACTTTCCCTATCTGTAAAATGGAGGACACAAGTGTTAGTTTTTCCTCACTGTGAACAAAATATCCAACAAGAGCTACTTAAAGGAGGAAAAGTTTATTTTGGCTCATGGTTCCAAAGATTTAGTCCATGAGGAGTTGACTCCATTGCTCCTGGCTGAAAGTGAGGCAGCACATCATGGCGGAAGGGCCTAGAAGAAGAAAATCACTCAGCTGAGGGTGGGGTCAGGAAGCAGATGGAAGGGGGAAAGGGCCACAGGGAAGTGACCCCCAGTGACCCACCTCCTCTAGCCACCCCCACCTGTCTAGTTAAGAGCCAGTTAGTGAATTCAAACTAGGATGTACTGATTAGGTTATAGCTCTCACAATCCAATCAATTCACCTCTGAACATTCCCATATGAATGCAGGAGCTTTTGGGACACGTCCTATATCCAAACCACAACAACTTGGTATTTGCTTCATGAGGTTGTTGTGGGGATTGAGTCAGATAAGGCAAATAAAGAGCCTAGTGCAACACATGGCACACAGAAAGTGAAAGGGGAAAGAGGCATCCTAACAATCCTGTGGCACTGTATCCTGCACGTATTGTTCCCTCAGCAAGTATGTGTTGAATAGATAGTTGAATGAAGGATGGAATTCATATTTTCCTTCATCTGTAGAACATTTCCTGGGAGAGTAGGTGGAATGGCCAAAAGCATTTTATTCAACCTCAGATCTTCCCACTGATCCTGGCTGCTGTTTTGAAATTTAAGCATTACTTTTTCTATTCAGCTAATGGGCCCTGTTAAAAGCCAATATGACTTCAGGGGAGGAATACACTAGGCCTCTGTGCCAGGGTTCTAGTCTAGCACTGAGCTTCCCATCTAGGGCAGCACTGTGAGTGGAAACCATGCTGACCTGGGAGCCAGAGGCTTGGGCCTCCAGGTCTGGATCTGCGAGCATCTAGCAACACTTTTCTGGGCCTCAGTTTTTCTACCCCTGAAAGAGAGGATTCGATTCAATCTCCAGCAATTGGTTTTATTAGCAGTTTTGAAAGTGTAACATCAGGCAGGTAAGTTTCCTTGGTGAGGCCTGGGATGGTGCCTGGATTTGGGGAAGGGCTCAGAAAGGGATAATGTAGGAGTAGTCCTGGAGGGACAGGGAGCATCTATTCAATATGGTCATGGGTGCCTGATGAGGAAGTCACAGGGACATATCATGAGAGTGAATAGGGGTCAACAATGTCTGTTTTAGGACTGCTTCAGTTTTGTTTGAAGTCATCCTGGTTTATGAAATCACCCAGGAGTTTTCCTGGTTGTTAAGCATCAATACCAGATCACTAGGAGAAAAGCCAGTTGACTTTTTAAAATGTGATCTCTAACATGGCACTCTTATGCAGTGAGGGCTTGTGTGTATTTTGGAAAACTGCTCTGTGGAATTCTAAGGTGTGACTGTCAACTTGGTGGTGTAGCCATGGACGACTAGGGAGCTATGAGTCTGGAGCAACTGGTTCAGGCTATAGCAATTGGGAAAGAAGCAACTCGCTGTGGCCATAGGTGTCTCAGGAGACAGATATGGAACCAACAATTGTTGAGCACCTTCCATATGGCAGGCACCACGGTGGACATTGCACCATATTATCTCATGTAAACCTCACAGCGGCTCCCAAGGGTGGATATTATTGTCTTCACAACACAAATGAGGAAGCTGAGACTCAGAAAGAAGAGTAGTAGAGCTGAGATTTGAACATAAAATCTTTGCATGCCAAAGTTCAGACTTTTCTTTCTAAGTGCGTCACACAACCTCCAGGATGTTCTGAAGATATTACTCTCTGTTATAGTTCAGTGTTCTTTGCCCCTGGGCATTGTGGATGGAATTATTGTTCTCATATTATTGCTATTTTTGGGCATTTCTGGAACAAAGAAGCAATCACTACCAGTGTCTTCTGTCCATGTCCACTCTGAGAGAGCATTAGAAGTCACTAGTTTGTATTTTTCAGCTGTCAGCATTCCAATTTAAAGTTCTTTTTCTTTTTTCATTTTTTATAATCTTTTTTTCTTTTATACTTGGTCAACCGGGAGTTAGAATTTTGTTTTTTTTTTTTCCCTAACTTTTGGGAATTCATGTTTAGTTTCTATCGAGACACATTTCTTAGTGTTTCAAAAGGTTAACAAACTAGAAGTTCTCTGGGTTTCTAATTAAGATGTTATAAGGAAGAGGACAGAGTGTATCAGTTTATTGGTCTAGACATATCTGTTGATGGAGAGAGATTCTGTAAACACATTCTGGAAACCGTTTCAGTATTCTGTAATAAGCAACACATTAATTGGGGCTGGGCAAACTGGAGGGGTCTCTGCAGGCTTGGAGTTTTCTGAGCAGTGCATGTTAAGATGAATTAGCCAGTGCTCACGTTCAACATGTGGACCCCTGAGATGGGGCTTGGAGTGAGATGCTGCAGATACCTGTGGATCGACATTGATGAAGATCAATGTCATGTGATCACCACCAACTGCATGTCATTATTAGGTGTAGAGCTTCTAGTTTTGCCCCAAAACTTTGCCATGAGAAAGATGTAGGCTTCATCTTCCTTTTTATGATCAGGATATAAGGGTGTACTTGCTCAGAGGTGCAGCTTATTCACATTTTGTGGCTTCAAAAATAGAGTAGACCAAAGAAAGATTTTCTTAAAATGTTGCCTTTGGGTTTTTCTTTTATCATGATTTATCTTTTGTTTCTTTAGATTTTTAAAATTATCAAATGTGTCATATTCAAGCATTTATGTCACATAGTTTAAAGCCTGATAATACAAGAAAACAAATCCCACCTGTAGTCACTATATATTTATGGAACATGACCCCTTTTCCTTTTGCAGTTTCTTCTCTAAACTACTCCATGAAATGTGTATTTGTCATGTCCTTGCTTTTCTAGACAGTTTTATAATGTGTGATAGATGGCTCATCGCACATCTTTCCTCTGCTTAAAAATTTTTTTTGCAATTAAGTCCTGTGTGTCTCATAGCAGTACCATGGTGCACCTTTGTTTACCAAGACTATTTGAAAATAGTTTAGAAGGCCTGTATCCCAAGTGTTTGTGTTTTGATGTTTCTCTAATGCGTAGTTAAATGATGCGAAGAAACTTTTGCATTAAGAAATGTCCCAAAAAAACAAAGGCCAAATGTTCTCTCTGGTAAGTGGATGCTGATCCATAATTGGGGAGGGGGGCATGGGAAGAATGGAGGAATTTGGCCAAAGGGAAGGGAAAGGGGGAGGAGACATGGGGCAGGAAATATGGTAAAATGAGATGGACATCATTGCCCTGGGTACATGTATGACTGCACATATGGTGCAACTCTTTATTATGTACAACCAGAGAAAGGAAAAGTTGTGCTCCATTTGTGTACAATGAATCAAAATGCATTCTGCTGTATGTATACCTAATTAGAATAAATAAATAAATAAATAAAAGAAATATTCAGCTGTCTATCCTCCAATACTATATCAACTTTACTTTTACTTCTAAAAATTATAATATGTTATGGCAGGAAGTTAAGACAAGACTTTTAGATATTATTAAATGTACTTGGAGTTTGATAAAAATTTACATTTTAATATAGTAGAAAAAGAATCAAAAACTTTTGAACCACAGTCTCATCTGTTTCTGTTTTTCTATTCTACATTCTTCTTGTAGTGAGATTTGAAGTTAGTAGTCACAACCACTAAAAAATGACAAGATGTAATCACACACACAAAAAAAGTGATGAGAGAATCTGACTATCCTTGTGATTTTTCAGATCTAACAGGAGGCTAAACTTCAGATACTGATGTGGATTTAATGGAAGCTCTTAATATGGCTTGATGCCCTTGAAATTACTTTGATTTAGCACAAGTTTGTCTTTTTACATCATATATCCATTAGGGATCTTCAAGGCAAGTCGTTGAAACAGCTCTGACTGGCTTAAGCACAAAGGGAACTTCCTGAGCGTTATCAGGCATCTGCTGGAATCACCAAGAATCTTCAGTTGCCAGACTTAGAATATGAGTGGGAAGAGAGAGAAGCCAGAGCCACCCATTCACACCAGACAACCAGCCTGGTGAGCCATTGTTGTTGCTGCTGCTGAGCACTGGGCACAGAGCTTGCATGGCTGCTGTTGGTCATGGATGCGACTGCCTGACACTGCTGGACGTGCTGGCTTGGCAACTGGTTGCTGCCACTAAAATCACCAGAAAGGCTCCCTGTTCTCTGAGTCACTAACCTCTGATTTGAAGTATCAGGGTGGGTGTCTCATTTCCGGCCCCCAGCTAGATCATGATCCATTCCGTGATTTCAGAGGGGCTGGAAAAGCAAACATCAGACTATTTTGATTGCTTTAGAGGAAGTGACTTCTTTTTTCCCCACTAACATTCTCATGGTGGGTTGTTCACCAGATACAGGAAGGAGTTTAGGTGCTGGAAGACCACAGTTTGACCATACATGAACAACTCATATTTTCCAAAGGCATTCTTCTGAGACTTTAATTTTCCTTCTTGCTGACATCTTATTTTTTGTTTAACCATTTATTAATAATGTGTTTTACAAGAAAAAAAGATGAAGAAGTAACATTCAAAATTGTTTTCAATTATAGTTTTATTGAAGTTTCTGTAAGCAATATTTAGAGGTAATATTGTGCTACCAACAACTCCCCTTGACCATTCATACCCCCTTCCCAAGGAGTGGAAGTGGAGGAATAAGCCCACTTTCTAAGAGTATACCTCTGAGATAGGCCTAGAATGGATCAGATGGAAAGTAAGGAGCAGCAATTATTTAAATGATGTCTAAATGTTGCTTAAACTTAGTCTTTCCCTTTCTCATTCATACAAATAATCAAATATTAGAAGCTCCTGCAACCTAAAATTTCAATTTTGGGATTTATGCCTCATTGCAATTTGGAGACAAATGGGTGCTCAAACATGAGGAAGTGGAGTGTCAGGATTAGAAATTGTGTGCTGCAGACAGACCTGGGTGCAAATCCTCATCCAGTGGTATGACTTCAGGCAAGTGCCTTCACTTTCTGCATTTGTTCCTCATTTGAAAAAGGACTGCAGTGATTCCTGTCTCACAGGATTGGTGGGGAGTAAATACATTCATGCATGTGAAGTGCATAATAATGTTCAATAAGTGGTAGCTATTTTATTCTAATTCCAGGTATAGGAGAATGGAAGAAAAGCTGGTTCTTTCAAAGTGGGAAATGGGTTATTTTGGGAGGATATGGGGTCAGTTAATACAGTGGTTGTTGTAGAGGGGATTCTTGCTCTGAGGAAAAGGCAGGGTAAAACTAAAGGGCTCCTAATGTGTCCTTCAGTAGCTGACTTTCTGGAGCAGTAACTTTTGAGAACTTCAACAATGGTTCATCTCCTAAACTGTGCGACTCCTGCTCTTGATGGCAAAATACTAACCACTCAGGCAGTGTCCACCCATGTTAACACCTGTCTGTAAATGGGCAGCCATCTGCTATGGTAGGAGTCTATTGAACTGTCCAACTGGTGGCAAGTTCATACTTGTGGCATTCACCTTCAAACCATCATTGCAACTCTGACCGCTTTTCCTGACCTGATTGAGCTCCTCTGTGTTGGGAGTGATTAGAAGAATCTACCAGTGCAGCTCTGGACAACTTTCTCATTGATGAAGAGATACATCTGACATTTTCAAATCAGTTCATAAATAACAAGTCTTCCAAGTGGGCACTAATAGCCCACTTCTCTTGAACAATTTTTCATTGTCTTCAACCTAGGAAAATCAAAAGATGAAAAAGAATGATACTTTTTCCTCTCCATGCAAAATCTCTGAGACTTATTATTATTATTTTGTTGTTGTTGTTGTTATTATTATTTTTGGTACCAGGGATTAAACTCAGGGGTATTCAACCACTGAGCCACATCCCCAGCCCTATTGTGTGTGTGTGTGTGTGTCTGTGTTTATGTAGAGACAGGGTCTCACTGAGTTGCTTAGCGCCTCACCATTGCTGAGGCCGGCTTTGAACTTGCGATTCTCCTGTCTCAGCCTCCCAAATTGCTGGGATTACAGGCATGCGCCACTGTGCCTGGCTTGGGAGGGACTTATTATTTATCCTAGAAATATTTCCTTGGGTACTCTTTTTCAATCCTATTTATTCCAGTAGAGTCTATGCTAATATTTATAAATGTGCTCACTTAGACATCTTGTAGTTTTGCTACAAGAGTTTCAAGGTAAAATATATTTGTACACATAAATTAGGTAGATTATTGCCTATAGTATCACATGGTTAAGGGATTATTTTATCTGATGGTTTTCCATTATGACAGCTCAGGCAGAATGGTACACAGAATGGGGTTAAAAAATCTATACCTGGCAATTTTCATATACAGAACAGTCCTTATATATTAAATATAAAATGCATTGTTATAACTGTAGTCACCATGTTGTATAATAGATCCCTTGAATTTATTTCTCCTAGCTGAGATTTTTATATCCTTTGCTGTCTGTTTCTATGAGTCTAACTATTTTAGATTTTACACATAAGTGAGATCATGAGGTATTCGTCTTTCTGTGCCTGGCTTATTTCACTGAGCACAATGTCTTCCAATTTCCTTCACATATACAAATGACAGCATTTCCTTATTTTGTTAAAGACTGAATTGTATTTTATTGTTTATATACATCATATTTTCTTTATTCATTCTCAGACACTTAGGTTGCTTTTAGATGCTGGTTAATGTTGGTCTAGTTGTTGAATAATGCTGTAATAAACATGGGAATACAGCTATCTCTTCAACTACTGATTCATTTCCTTTGTGTATATACCCAGAAGAGGGGTTGCTGGATCATGTGGTAGATATATTTTTAATGTTTTGAGGCACTTCTGTACTATTCTACATATGTTTGTACTAATTTATATTCCTATCAATAATGACTGAAGGTTCCATTTTTTTCCATATCCTTGTCAACGCTTCTTGTCTTTTAAATAACAGATGTGAGGTGATATCACTTTGTGTTTTTCATTTGCATTTTTAAAATGTACATTGTAAAATATTATGAGCAGTAGTAATGTATGTGGAATCCTAATAAAGTAGGTCAGATCACAGGAAGAACTTTAGTTTAGTCTAGAAAATGGCCCAGAGGTCAGGAAAAATGTGATCATGGTATTCCTCTTTGTTTCCACACCCCTGCTGTGTCCACCTTGAGGTAGGCAAGCATTGGGTTTTAAAAGCTCCAATTTTCAAATTTAGAAAAGGCCTGCTGGTGTGTGAGCATAAGGGAGTCTAAGACCAAGGAAACACAGATCTATCTACTGTCTAAGACAGAGCTGGGATGTCTAAGACCATCACCTTGGTCTTCTCAGGCTTGGGGGTAAAAAATCCTTTGTCTGTCTTAAATAGGAGTCAAGGATGCAAACATCAAGAGAGGGGATGGGTGGTGGTGGTGGGTCTTCTCAAAAGGGATAGCTCCTTCTCTCAGTTACTAGCCTTTTGGAAGAAAGAGGTAACAAGAAAATGAGGGAAGAAAGCAAAGAGAAATGTGCGGCAGGGTCTTTTCCCAAATGGAAGTTGCCCAGCTTGTTTTAACTTCCTGGCCTCATAAAGGAGGACAGTAGGGTCTTTTGCTCAGATACTGACTCCTACTAGTCTCCGCCATCTGGAAAAATGCAACCTAAGAATAAACTTCAGTGTAACTGGTTCATTTTAAAAGGCATGCTACTTTATGGGGAAAGCAAGTTTGCAAATTTAGGAATAGGGACAGTGGATAAGGCCTTTATCTCATGTGAAACAGAAGAGCATTGCTCCCCTTGGGTGGATGTAGCCCTATTCCAGAGTAGGTGACTTTGGTATTCTCAGTGTACCCCACAAAACAGTGCAAGAGGCCTTTCCAGTTGGACACTAGCTGATTCTCTTGGTAACCAGGAGATGAGTTTTGGCTCTCCCCTGCCTCCTCCCCTTAGCTAAGTGCCCTTGTGCAGAAACGACCTGTACCTGTCTACCTGGTTGCAAGGACAGTGGTAATGGGCAGGACTGCAGAATGTGATAAAGGGGAGGGGGATGACAAAGTGGGCATGCAATTAGAGTAGAGGGATGCTGAGGCAAAAGGGGGAAGTTTTTGAAGGGGAGTTTGTTTTCTTTGCTCTTTTTCTTCTTATCTTGACACTCTGTATTAATAGCCTTTGATGTAGGTTATGTACTTTGTTTTGCACACACAAAAGAAGGGGAAAGAAAAAGAAAAGGCACAGTCTTTGCTCTTGAGATGATTGCAATCTAACAGCAATTTTATTTCCCCATCCTTTATGCCTCACTACTTACTGCATTTACTTCTAGTTCTTTCTCTTTAAATTGAGGAAGCAGAGGCAAAACTGGACACCGAGATAATGGAATTTTATGTTGTGGTCTTTGATTACACGTCCCTTCCAAAGCCTCAATATTTCACATTGTTAATAATAATGTTCTTTGTAGAAAAAATCCTTAATTTGAGAATGCTATAGACGGCCTTTTATCAGGCACTATGGACTGTCAAAATAAATAGATTTAATTATGAACCATTGTTGTTGAATGGGCCATCTTAAATAATAGAAGTCAAGTTCCCCCAAATTAAAAAAGACTTTCCATTTGAAAAGAAGTTGGAATAATCATCAGCCTTTGCTTGATTGGTTTTCAACAAGTTATTCAGCAAATAGAGGCTGTCAGATTTCCACTGGTAAGAGTATTCTTGTAACTGTGGTAGGGATTTTCAGGGACTTCGCCATCACCTCTTTGCTTGAGCAGGATTTAGTTTAGGAGAATCCCTCTGTAGCTGTACATGGAGATGATGCACTAGAAAATGTGGGACTGAGCCACTGAAGAGAGTCTAGGTTTTGATGGTTACTCCAGGAATGTGAGCATAACTTTAAAGAGTATTAGCATTTGGAGCTGCCCTGAAGGTGAAGATGTAAGAGGGCTGATATTTCTTGCAAGAATTCCTTGGGTTAGAATATTAGTTCTTGCTTTCAAAAAATATTTGCCCCAAAGCAAGATGTGGGAAGCTCCAGATGAGTAGATATTCTCAGACATTCATGGACTCTGCCAGAATGAAGTCATTGTGGTTGCTTCATTCCTAAAGGAAAATCTTACACATATGTGAACATATAAGACAACTTAGGAATTTGAAAGTTGATAGCTAGTGATGGAGAATTTACTTCATTTGTGCTCAGTGGTAACCTGAAGTTTGCTAAGGAAAGTTTGGGGATTACATATTTGAACTGAAGTAAGATCAAATAAATGTCTAAATGATGAAACTGATCTTACCTTTTGCTACCTAGAATTATTTTAGCAATAAAAAATATTTAAAACTGCAATAAATAAAAGGTTATATTTAGCCAAAATTATAAATAGATCTACAAAATTTAAGTAAATATGCAGATAATTGAAACAGCCTCTTGGTGAGACATTTAATGAAGACTATTTTTTAATATGTGAATTAGTTCACAAACAGAATTAAAATTAATATTTTACTGTGAAACTATTTTTTCCACATCATGGTAGTTTGGTGAAAAAAATATACTTCCCAAGAGTTTATCACTTGCTCTTATCATCTCAATGTACAGTGAATGCCTAAAGTGAACATAATTTGAAATGTTGTATCTACAATATATCTGGATGAATCCAGAAATGTTGGCTGTTTATGTTGCAAAATGATTATCATGGAATTGCTGGTTGAATTGAAATTTTATGTTGCCAACAAAAGTCACATTACCAAATCCTCTTTTCCTTTATCTTCTAAATCTCAGAGCATTTTTAGTGAAATTCAATGTCTTATTTCTTTTAGCTTCTTCATTACATTAATGATTTGCAGTAAGCTATTCGCAATGTTCTCTGTTATAAACCTTATAGCTTTAAGAGGAGAAAAATGGAATTGATTTACCCTACTGTCCTTTTCAAATATTGCACATAAACATATGATACTCAAAGACTCTCTTAGCTTAGAAAAGCCTTCCTCCCCTCCTGGCAATTCAGGCAGCTTGGAATCATCAAGGGCCAGAGCCTCTGTCTTCTTATGATGTTGTAATGGGTGCCATATCTACTCTATAGTGGTTTAAATTGGTTGTACCTGGAGCCCCACAAAGGTGGGTTCTGGGATTTGTACAAGTTCTTTGTTTATTAGAAAATATCTGATGGTGTGTCATCTATTGACCCCTGTGATATAAGCCTTTCTCCAGGCAAGATCTATCAGAGGTCCACGGGTCACAGTCAGATCTTTGTCTGCCAAGAACGGTTTTCAGCCTCAAGGAAATTCTCTCCTGGTTCTATAGAAGCAATAGTTACACCTAGTTAGGGGAAGGATATGGTGAAACATGGTTGTAGGCCTTTACTTCCTTTACTTGAATAAGAAATTCAAAATCTTCCCTGGAATGCCCTTCTTAGGGGAAATTCAGGAAGAAATATTTGATTGTGAGAGTGGTGACTGGGTCATAAATTGGAGACTGGTGTTTCCTGTTTAAGGAAATTGATTTAAAAAAGAGAGAATTTTAGTGACTTCCCAGAGAACAAGTCAGATCCTCTTGGAACTGGAAACCCTGAGGTGGGATGAATATGAAACTGGAAAAGGAAGATGGAGAGAGATTATGATAGTTTACCTGTAGCATGGAGAAATTCTTAATGTGCATCTCTAATCAACTAGCTAATCATTTATGTAGTAACTCATTCATTAATTTAACAAATATTCATTGGGCATTTCTGTCAGGCAAGATTCTGGAGCCAGAGTTACAAAAGTGAATGAGACTCATTTTTTCCCCCTTATGGAGGTTAGAAAGAAATATACAAATTACTACAGCAATTATTTCTCAGACTGCTACATAAAGATAAGTATAATCATCTGTTTCCCAATGTTGGTTTTTGAGGAAAACCATGTAAAGAAACTTAAAATAGGAAAAACCAAATTCATGTTCACAGTGTTTTTTCTGTATAATACTGTCATCAGAAAACCAGGGGATGGTAATGCAGGACTGAGACTATGGGTACATGGTCAATTTCAGTCTTGATTTTTCTAAAACATGCAAGTGGTAATGTACACAGTTTCTCTTGAGGTCAATAAAATCAAAACTACCATCAGTACAAACTCAGTAGCCTTAGTGTTAGAGATCTCTATCATAATGATTCCTTATGCTGTGTGGAGTTTGACATTTATCAAAATTTCATAAAAATTTCTTCACATTTCATTTTCATAAAAGCCATGTTAGTAGGTTTTGTCATTTCCAGCTTTCTGTTAAAAAGATGGGGTCTCAGTGATTGTGACTGATGTTGACCTCTAGCTTATAGGAGCAACAGTTTCAGAGAGCTTCTTACATGGAATGTCTTCTGCCTCTCAGCCTAGGGAAATTTATCAAGGACCAATAAAGAGCCTAACATATGGATTCAATGTGGATCTGGATAAGAAATATCACAGCTATCAAAGTGCTGGGAGAAACTTTGTCACTTCCTAGGCTGCTCAAGAGGATGATATGGTCAGAATAGGGGGCTTCTTTGCTAGGTTACAGGAGAAGGGTAATTAAGACTGCAGATGGAATCAGGGTTGCTAATCAGTTGACCTTACAATAGGAAACTATTCTGGATTACCCAGGAGGGCCCAGTGTAATTCCTAAGAAGGGAGGCAGAAAAAGAGAGGGAGATGCATGCAACCTAAGGAAATCAGAGGGATGTGGCAGTGCTGGCTTTAAGGATGGAGGAAAGGGCCACAAGCCAAGGAGCATGGGTAAAGCTGGAAAAGACAAGGAAACAGTTTCCTTCTGTGATCTCCAGAAAGGGATGTCACCCTGTGAACAACTTGGTTTTAGCTTATTGAGACCCACATTAGTCTTGTAACCTATAGAACTATCAGACAATAAGCTTGCTGTTTTTTGCCACTAAGTTTGTGGTGATTTGTTAAAGTAGAGGCAACTAATAGAGATGGGATGATTGTTACAACCAAATCTGCACCTCTTTACCTTCAGAGTAGACTGTTTCTGAAAACTTCCATGATCACCTTTTAGGGATAGTTACAGGTTGGATCAGTAGTTCATTCAATTATTAATAAATACTTACCATACACCTACTTAGTACCAGTTATTGTTCTAGCCTCAATAGTAAGCAAGACATAAAAATTCCTGCCTTCATGAAGCTTTCATTGTAGAAGGAAAGAAAGACAATACGTAAAATGTATCCTATGTTGGTGGTAAGTGAAGAGAAAATTGTCGGGAGATAATGGTGATGGGAAGTGGTGTGTGTATGTGTAGTGATTTGTGGATTTTAGATGAGGCTTCCAGGATAAGTTCACTGAGGAGGTAATATATAAATAAAGAGCTGGGACTCATATGAAGGCAGAGGAAATGAGCCATGTGGCTTTCTGGGAGAAGGTGTTCCAAGCAGAGGGAACATGGAGGCTCTGAGGATAGAGGGACATGGTGATGGGGGAGGCACAGT
>CM053405.1:41751292-41775810 GCA_028644305.1 Xerus rutilus | reverse complement strand
TATTTTTATCAACCATCTTTACTATACCCATTCCCCTTTCCTGCCCCCCACCTCCCCCATGTCGCGTCTAGTGTTTCTCTATTTCTCTTATGTTTCCCATTCCCACCTCCCTTATTCATCAGCATCCATTAATCAGAGAGACCATTCGGCATTTGGTTTTTTGGGATTGGCTTACTTCACTTAGCATAACGCTTTCCAGATTTCATCTCACCCCAGTCAGAATGGCAGCTATTTACCTCAATTTTTAAAAATACAAATAAACATATAAAAATAGCACCGGCAGCTGGGCGTGGTGGCACACGCCTGTAATCCCAGCACATTGGGAGGCTGAGACAGGAGAGTCGCGAGTTCAAAGCCAGCAACAGCGAGGCGCTAAGGAACTCAGTGAGACTCTGACTCTACATAAAACACAAAATAGGGCTGGGGATGTGGCTCAGTGGTCGAGTGTCCCTGAGCTCAATCCCTGGTACCAAAAAAAAAAAAAATGATAGTTTTGGTAGCCGCCACAGAATGGTATCATGAAATAGTATCAGGAATGACTGGGTCTTCTCTCTGCCTCAGTTTATTTGGAATTATCAATAGTGATCACAGTCATTTTAAAATATTTTGTTCATAATGCCAGCTTTTAAATACCCTTGAAAATGAAGATTCTTTGAATATAAATATTGCTGATTTTTTTAGTGCTATTTATATTGACAAAAATCTTTGGAAAGTTTTTCTCCCTGAGGTCTGTGTACAACTGGACTCCTGGCCGTTCCTTCTCTAATGTTTTCCTAAGTGCTGTTATTCATTCTCATATTTTCAGGCATGAATTATATTCCAATGCTGGACTTCCACCATAGACTCATGTTGTACATTTCCTGTTTTCCCATAGATTGTTCCTACCAGCACGTGGAAGTCAAATTTAGAAAGTCAACCACAAATCCTACTTTCCATCCTCCATTTGCCTCCTCAGCTTTCTTATTTACTGTTCTCTACCCACAATGTACCAGTTCCTCCTGTCTTTTTCATGCCTGTTCACTGAACCACCATTTTTGGAGCCACATGGGTTTAAAAATTTGGGCTCATCTCTGACACTGAAGTTCTGTTTTGTATCTGGGGTTCCCAAGACCATCTTCAGACTTGATGACTCATTAGAAGGACTTGCAAGACTCAGAAGAGCTTATATGTTTACAGCTGTGGTTTATTATAGTGACAATAGAGATTAAAATTAAAAAAGCAGAAGACACATGGGGCAAAGTTCAGGAGAAACTGGGTGTAAGCTTGTGAAAATTCTTTCCCAGTAAAGTGGCACAGATGCACTTCATTCTCTAAGCCACAGTGTGTGACAATATGTGCAACATGTCAATCAAAGAAGCTCACCTGAGCATTGGTACACAAGGTTTTTTTTTTTTTTAAAGTAGAACACAGAGCCTTTTTTTTTAAATTTTTTGTAGATGGACACAATGTCTTTATTTTATTGCTCTGTATGTGGTGCTGAGGATCGAACCCAGGGCCTCACGCATGCAAGGCAAGCGCTCTACCGCTGAGCCACAATCCCAGCCCCGGTACACAAGGTTTTTATTGGGGGCAGTCAAGTGGGCATGTAGCATGTTCATGACTCACTTCAGCTACTCAGACTGCAGCTCCTACAAAACAGGCATGCCCCATAAATCACGTTGCTAGCATAAACCATCTGATCAAACTGATAGCACATGACTCAAGGCCTCAGGCACATAACACTTAGCAGGCAGAATATTCCTAAGGCTCAAAGCTCAGTCCTAGTTGCCAACTAAAGTTTGGTCTGGAGGGAGATACTTCTTGAGAATATGAGTTTGAGCAACCCAAGCTTGCTGAATTAACCCTATTGCACGTACACAGGCAACCACCAAGCTTAATGGATCGTTGGGAAAATATGGAAGAGTACATACCATGGTGTTAAGCAGATGTGTTTGGAGTTCTGATTCTGAGAGAATTAAATGAGATTGGGGTAACCTAATGCTGGACTCATAAATACAAATGTCAGATGGTGATTTCTTGTTATTGTGATTATTATTGTCATTGCCCTTTTCTGTACAACACGACTACATGTGTCTGTTCTGAGACCTTATTGCTTTTGTCTTCATTGTACCCCGGCTTCCATATCAGTGAACTTAGGATGTGATGTTGCACTAACAAACCAGCCCCAAATCTGAGTAGCTTATGAAAAGAAGGAAGTATTTCTCAGCCCTTCTACCTGCCTTTTATGAACTGACTGCAGCTCTGCTCTCGAGTATCATCATTCTGGGACCTAGCCTACAATCTGGGACATTGTGACAAAGAGAAAAAAACACCAGCCAGAACATACAGTGGCTATTGAACCATTGGGAAGTGGCAGGTGTTTTGTCTGTTCCCTTTGTATTATCTAAAGTACCTCACAGAGCCTGCATTAATGCATCAGGGATAGTTAATATTTCCTTAGGGTGGTGATGGATGTTCCAACAATAGTATAATCTGCCTACCTCCTGACTGACCTGCCTGTATGGTCTCCCTTTACTGTGGATGTACTATCTATCCTGTGGACCATCACTAAGTTTGCATCCTTGAAGATCAGTGTTGGTGCACTAGTTCACTCCTCTACAAGTGCATTCACATGGCCTTCCATTCGATGGTCATGCCAGCCCCTTCAGAAGTACAATCATCCGTGACTGTCCCGTATCCTAGTGAAACCAGAATGTTCACTAGCACTCGGCACATTTTAGCTTAGCACCTGATATACTTTTTGCTCATAATAGTCATTCACCAAGAAGGAGGACTCTTTTCTGAGGAAATTTACCATTTATTCACATTAAATTCGCCACAGAACCCAGGTGCCTTAGCCACAGTCATGCCTGAAGTACGTGATGAGTGAGCGGGAGAACAAATGTTGCCTTGGTGTTACTAAGAAATCCAAGTACTGTCCAATGACAATGAGAGTTCAGGCTAAGGGAGTGAGGAGGGGCTGAAATCCAACCCAGGCTTTGCTCACAAGGCAAGTCCTGAAGTGGGAGGTGGAGGGAGGGATGGCTTTTTAAAATTAGTACAAAATTGCTGAGTGGCAGTAGCAGTGGCCTTTCTTCTAGGACTTTTGTATATTAAAAAGACACCTCCTGTTTAGGGCCTCTGTGCTCCCAAAGGACTATACCTATGGAAATCATCACAGAGCATGGGAGAAAAGTATTTGTTCTGGCTTTACTTTCTTAAAGATTTCAAGTCCTAGGCCTCAGCCTTCTTTATCTGTGACTTGACACATCTTCTGGGATTGGGTCCTCTAAACTCTCTGAGCTTCATGAAAACGAACCTGTGGATTTTGCTTCTTTTGCCCACCCAAGTTTCAGTCATCTTGAGGGCAGTATCTCTCTTACTAGAGAAAGTAAGTCTTAAGACAAACAATATCAGACTGGAAATAACGATGAAGAAAAATTAATTGGATTAGCTATGCTTGGTAAAAAATGTGAAGTTTTGTTTCATGAAAATGTTCCTAAGAATAAAAAAAATCAGTCTCTGCCAATGCAACAAATAGCTAAATGACTTCTTGTGGTTGAATGATTTTTAAGCCCCACCCCCCATCTTCTCTGCCCTGGTTACAGTTTTAGAAACTGCTTCAGAAGAAATTTGTTCCAAATTCAGTGCCAAACAGGAACATTGCCTATTGGCAAAATAGTCAGCAGCAGAAAGGCATTAGATGGTGCTTAGATTGCCCAAGGCAGGGTAAGGGTGAGTGAGGACCCTTACAGCTGCCTGGGAAGTACGTAGGTGTGTAGGGTAAACTCTGTCAACTTCAGCCTAACAGCTTCAAAGCAAATAAACCTGTTGTGCATTTTGCCAGCAACATGCCATTTTTTTCATTATTTGTGTTTCTGAATTATACAGAATAGTGGGATGGGGGGTTTCATTGTGGCATATCTGCACATACAGAAAAACACAATTTGTGTGTGTGTGTGTGTGTATGTGTGCACACGCATGTTTTTAATACTCTTTTATCAATGCTTCTATTTTGTACCAGTGGGTTTTGGTTCATAGGTTGCTGAGGGAATAGGATAATCCAAGCAAAATCAGTGTCATGAATCGTAAGGTATTGACTTTGGCACTAATAAGATGCAGAACAACAAAGCAGAGTTGCCTAGAGAATACTGAAAGAAGATACATTGAGAAGGTAAGCTTTGGATCCTTATGTTTAGCATCTTGGTGTTAGAAGGAAAGTGTAGAACCAGTTGGCTGATAGCTGGAAAAGGAGACCTGATGCTGAATTATAGGGAAGATGAAGTGTGGTCAGCCCCAGACTTTGGAGGGACAAGGACATTTATATTGTCACAAAATATTCTTACTAACTTACTGAAATACAAAAGTGTTGTGTCATTTGGAGATCACTGTCATTGACATGACATAGTTATTCATGCTTCATATTTATGGGTTCCAAGACTGCTCTGAAATTCCTTCATACATGGCTGGCAATCCTGACTCACCCAGTAAATAAAATGATATAGTTCTATTCTGGGGCCTGAAGGACCTGGTCACCATTTGAAAGTTTAAGCAGACTTTCTGGTGCCAGGAGAGAATGAGGCATAATGTTGTCTTCCTTACAAATATTGCACATAGGAAACACATGCATTTTGTTTTTTAGCAGATTGTTCTCTTCAGGAATAGTGTTTTCTCCATAGTCCTTTCAGAACCTATTAAGTAATATACTTTACTTTGCTCTTCCAATTTCCTCTCTTTTGGGGAGTAACTTAGTGTCTGTTGATAGGCATGGAGATCACCTCCATGAAAATCCTTTTGTAGTTCTGTGACTTTGGTCTCTGCGGGACATGGCAAGTAGATGCTGCTTTCTGAATGGTCACTCAACGAGGTTATTGACTAAGCTGACAGGCCCCTATATATCTAGGCCTGAGTTGGTTCCCTAGATTCTTGTGGCCATGAACAATATTGGCTGAGTTTTGAAACCAATAGTTCTCATTCAATGTTCCATATAGATTTCAGTTCTCTAAAGTAGTTAAAAGAAAACAATTCTTCAATCTATTGATATCATTTATGGCATTAATAATAAAGATAATGGTTACCCTGAAAAGGCCAATTAATTCTGCTGTTCATTCATTTATTCTGGACTATTTTAGTTCTTACTATGTGCTGGGCTGTGCATAGTAACTGGGCTGTTCTTACTATGTGCTTACTATGTGCTAGGTGCTGAGAGTTCAGCAGTGAGGGCCAGATAGTCTTTGTCCTCATAGTATTTAAAGCAGTCATAATTGATGGGGGAAATAAATGTGTGCTATGTGAGGAAGCCTGGGGAGCACACAGGAAGGACATTGAAAAGTATTTGGTTGCCTTATGTGTCAGGAAATGAGCTAAAAGCTGAGTTTAAAATTAACTAACAAAATACATACTGTTCTTTCCATGAAACTCACTATTGGGGAGAGCCAGTTTGATTGAACAATAGCATAAATGTGAACATGGGATATTGCTATAAAGGAAAGCTTGAGGTGTGATGAGAGGGTCCACTAGGGATCTAATTTAGATGAAGCATTGAGGGAACATGAATCAGAGGTGAAGACATTTAGTCAGAAACTTAAGGTATACGTGATGCTGAATTATAGGGAAGATGAAGTGTATGGTCAGCCCCAGAGCTAGACGACTAAGAGGGTCCCATGGATGAAGAACATCACATGCCAAAGCCTGAGGTGGGTGAGGACATGAATATTCATGGTGCAGAATATTTGGGATGGTTATGTTGTTGGCACAGAGAGGGGTAAAAGCAGAAGGAAGGATGAGCAGGAAGGATGGAAGATGACCAGGAACAAGTTGTAAGGAGGCTTCTTAGCCACAGCAAGGAGCCTGGACTTTATCTTGAGAGGTGGGAGAGCTATTGAAGGGTCTGGTCATGAAGGAGACATGATGGGATTTATAACTTTAGAAATTCACTGTGGTAGCAGTAGTAGATTCAGTTGTGGAGCAAGTTTGGAGCTGTGGAGACTAAATAGGAAGCTATTGTAGGAACTTAGACTAAGAAAATTCACTCTAGAGTAATGTTAGAAGTGTGCCCTGTGAGATCCAAGTACTTGAATTCAACCTCTGTACCTCAGTAGCTGAACAACTCTGAGCTAGAGTACTGTGGCCTTGGTTCTTGCTTTTCTAAACTAGAGATGATGATAACAACAGTGCCTATCTCACAATGGTGGCTTAATCACCAGTTAGTGCTCATAGTGGTATGTGGTGCTGTGTAATATTCTGCATAGGCTGTGCCCTCCAAAAAGGCTCACAGTTGAGGGGCTGGCACAGGAGGGAACCTGCTCTCATTTATGAGCACTGTGTCTTGGAAGTGCTCAATTGTCCCTGAAGGAACTGAATTCATCTGTTCAAAAGGCGATAAATTCAAAAGGAGCCTCTTTTCATAATTCACACAAAGGTTACCAGCAGCCCTGCTGGAATATATTAAGCACTCAATAAATGTTATCTGTTATTAATTGCTGTTCAACTTTGTACAAATTATTGAACTTTTCGATTCCCATTTTCTCATCTGGAAAACAAGATAATGATGGTTCCCACATAATTAAATTGGTTATAAGAATTAATATATGCAACATGCTTAAAATAGCGTCTGCTACAAATAAGTATGTCAAAAAGAAAAATAGGGGTAGACAACATTTATTCATTCAGAGTTTGCAAGCCAGCTATGTGCCAGGCACATAGCTGAGCTTGGAAGAAAGAAAAATATATGATCTCTATCCTCATGGAGTAAACAAAAATTTACCCTTATAATTAATTAAAACTGTGATGTGTTATAAAACGAAGCCTAGGGCATAGAGCATGGAGACAATTGAAGATGTCTTAGTTAACTTTCTTCACGCCTTCAGAGGTGAACTCAGATATAAATTAAAATGCACAGCAATATATTTAGAATTTATTTCGTTCACTAACAAATTCTCTAAATGGTACATATGGAAAACATACAAATGTATTTAACTTATTTTTAGCATATTATATAACTTGCAAGATTTATTATGGAAAATTTTGAAGTAGTAAATGAAGTCTAGATCACAGATTGTTATAGAAATTTAAAGACTGAATTGGAGCCAGGTGCTATGGTGCACTCCTATAATCCCAGCGTCTCAGGAGGCTGAGGCAGGAGGATTGAGAGTTCAAAGCCAGCCTCAGCAAAAGTGAGGCGCTAAGCAATTCGGTGAGACCCTGTCTCTAAATAAAATACAGAATAAGGCTACGGATGTAACTCAGTGGTTGAGTGCCCCTGAATTCAATACCTAGTAGCCCTTCCCCTGCAAAAAAAAAAATAACCGATTGGCTTGAATTTATCTTTTTATTTTTTCAACTGGAAACAATGCCCTGATTATCTCTTTGGTGAAGAGTTCTGATGGTAGTACCCTGTGTGTCTTTGTTGCTTTATCTTGTTTGCTTTTTCCTGTTTAATTCTGATGGTGTTATGAGTGAGTCAGATGACCTACCCCCAGGCAAGTTATGAAAGCATTGTTGATGAGAGGACATGGCAGAATATTCATGGGTGCCTTCAGTGGTTTAGGATTATATGCAGACTGAATTATTACTCAGAGCTTTGCAGAGGGCTTAGAGGACCCTGGGCAACATAGACATTCCTTTGATATATGCTCCTTAGTATTTCCTCTCTCTCTCTCTCTCTCTTTTTTTTTTTATCCCCAAGCAGAATTGTACCTGGAGCTCTAGCTAGTGCCTTTCCTTTTTGCTTTCCTCTTCCTCATTTTTCTGAACAACTCAAGATGTTTAGTGGGTGGGAGATGGCAAAAATGACATTTGGAATTTATAGGCATTCAAGAGAAAATTGCTTTGCCACAGGATGTTATAATGCTGGCTTTCACTTGTTTGTATTTTGGGGCTTGTTTTTCAATTGAAGGAAAATATGGAGCAGCATTACTAGGTAAATGAACAGTCCTACCTCAATTGTGTTTTTTAAGGAAAGGTAGACTTGGCCATAGCATTGAGGAACTGGCTTTTGCAAAGATGTCTGTGTTCTAATCCTGGACCTTGTTATGTTACCTGGCCAGGGGCAATTAAGGTTGCAAATAGAATTAAGGTTGCTTGCTAATCAGCTGACCATGAGCTGGGAGATTATCCTGGATTATCTGAGTGAGTTCAATGGAAGCATAAGGGTCCTTTAGAGAGGAAGAGGGAGCCAGTGAAGCCTCAGAAGGTGCAATGTGAGAAATACTCAGGCAGGCTTTGCTGACTTTGAAGCTGGAGAGTTGGTTGTGAGCCAAGGAATAAAGGAAATAAGAGATGAGAAAGCATATTCTCTTCTGAAGCTTCAGGAAAGAATGCAGCTCAGCAACACCTTGTTTAGGCCAGTGAGATCCATTTTGGGCCTCTGAGCACAGAACTATAAGATATATTTGTATTGCTTTGTCACTGAGTTTGTGATACATTGTTATAGAAGCAGTAGGAAACTAATATATGGGATTTCTGAAGAGCCCTGGCCATTGTAAACTATGAGAATCTAGAGAACAGTTACTCTATATTTGTAAAAGATGTAATATTAAATACATTACAAATGCTCTGAGTATCTTAGGCAACTAATCATTTAGTACAATAAGAACCTAGAGAAGAGATGTTAAAATAAAAAAGGAGCCATCAAAGTCTACAGAGGTTGTGGTCATGAGGGAGACTGGCCTGGGAGGAAAAAATAGGAAAGGGAGTGGCTGGGAGTATGGCAGACTAGAGGGGACATGGTCAGGATAGGGAGGGCGGTGGCTATTGTACTCCAGATGATTGTTATATCTAGAGGATATGAGCACTGCTGCTCGATCCTTTAGTTTTTTTAAAAGTAGTCTGAATTTTGGAATTTTAATGTAAATTATCCTAATATTTGACCCTAGACAATTTCAATAAAAAGTAACCACCAGCAAACCAAGCAAGTCCTATGTTGCCTAAACACAGCTATGGCTGGATGGAAATGGCCTCTGAGCCCCTACTTTGAGATCACTAGTCCAGTGCTGCTTTCAGCCTTAGTGACATGTCCTTTGCCCACTTCTATGAGTGTAATACCCGCAGATCCTTTTTAGAGAGCAAGAATCTTATTTAGGGAAGTTCATAATTGAGTTGGTCGATGGTAAACATCAGGTTTCAAGTCTTGGTGATGTCTGATGTAAAAGCCAAGGTTTTTTCCCCCACACCTCACTGCTTCTAAGGAAAAAGGAGATGAATAATGGTGGAGAGATGAAAGGAGAAATGAAAGGAAAACAATGGATATTTATTAAGCTCACAATATCTGCCAGGCATTGGACCAGGGATTTTGAGCACATAGTTTAAGTTCTATAACTTAAGTCTCATAGTAAGAAACATTCTCACTTTTTGGTTAAAAAAAGGACTTGAGATTGAGAGAGGTTGGGTAACTGGCACTTTACTTGGTCACACAGGTATTAAGTGGCAGAGGAAACTCAAACCCATGTTCCTCAGTGATTAAGGGTTTTAGAGAGAAGGAACATGGCTTCTTCTGAGGCTTGGAGAAAAATGAAATAAGGAACGGAGGAAACATGCAGGGGCTCACCCAGCAGGAACTCATCTTTCCTGGTAAAAGTGGGCCTTTCCTCTAGGCTCAAGGGCAGCTTATAAGAGGAAAAGGTTCAGATTGGAAAGAAAAGAGAGAAGTTGGTCACCAGAGTGACCTGCATGGGAGATGGAGACATGAAGTAGAAATAATTGGTGGACAGTGATAAAGGCCAGTAGATGGTAAGACCTTGAGTGGAATAAGTATGTATACCTTTGGTTCTTACTCACCATCCCTTACAGTTGGTAACCAGAGAGGAGTTGAGTGACCAGGACAGGCCATTGGCTTGATAAAAGTTGAAAGGAATAGTGAAAAATGAAAACAGCTCACCAATTTATGGTGTAATCACAAAATAAAACACTCTCTTGCAATAGGGAGGAATGGACCAAGTCACAACATAGATGAATCCCCAAAATACAATGTTGAGCAAAGAAGCCACACACAAAGGAGTACAATAATGTGATTTCATTTATATAAAGCTTAGAAACAGACCTCTGAAGTCAAGGTTCTGGTTACCTTCCAGGGAAGGTGGTGTTGGAGACAGGAAAGACATAAAGGGGCTTCAGAGTACAGCAATGTTCTGAATTTTAAAACTGTGTTACCTGGGTATGTTTACTTTGTGAAAATCGACTATACTTATGATGTATGTACTTTTCTGTGCATATATTATTAGGGAATTAAGAGGAAAAAGAGGGCTGGGGTTGTAGCTCAGTGGTAGAGTGCTTGCCTCACACATGTGAGGCACTGGGTTTGATCCTCAGTGCCACACAAAAATAAATAAAATAAAATAAAGGTGTTGTGTCCATCTACCACTAAAACATTTTTTTAAAAAAGGAAAAAGAGCAGTGGCTGAATGGGAGTCTAGATTCATGACAGGGCAGTGATGAAATTGCTGACAGGTGCAGCCAGGAAAAGGCATTGAACTATTAAACATGTCTCCAATTATGGTGGATAAAGGGGGACCTGAGGGAAATTAGGGACACAATGGTTGTGACAGGAGAGGGAGAGTCACCACATATGGGAGGATTGAATGCAGAGTAGCATCTTGTTATGACAAAGTCCACCACGTACCTGTCATGGGATGAAAGATAAAATATCATTAGTCATGGGGCTGTATCCATTCTTGATGCAGAAGATAAGTCAGCAAAGATCATCCTTGTAGTTCAGCATGGGAAGGAGTTGATTGTTTAATTCAAGGTGAATGTGGAGTAGAACCTGGCAGCTCATTTGTTGTTTAACTTTGCCTGCTTATTGGGCACTAGAATTCTGTGCAAGGAAACTTAAGCCTGCAGTATCATATTAAGAAAATCATGTGCAGTGTAAACAAAGCTTTTGCTACAACTGTGAGCTTGAACATGGCTTCTAGTCTGTGGTCTCTTAGCAAGAGAAATATGGCAGGTAGTTAATAATGTAAATAGTTAAATTCCCTGGGTGGCTTTAAAGGGAAGGAGACAGTTTACTCTTCCTTATGTATGCACAAAAACTTCACTCTCTCTCATATACACACACAGAAAACTACATTTGGGAAACTTGTCTTAGCAATAAATATTGACTATGTAGTCATCTTGGTTAAAATAGAAAAACTATTTGTCTTATGAATTAGAGGTTTAAAAAATGTTCTTAGAGGATTAATTTCTAAGATTGCTTTCCAAATATCATGGCTGACCAAGTCTTAGCAGTCAGTATTAATGAGGGTGGTGGAAATTAAGGTCAAGTTTGCATTTTCTTTCTTCTTATTTCTTCTTTCTCTTCTGGGTTGATCTGGTATTTTTGCAAATGTGAAAAAATGTGGAAAACTTCCACATTGCTTCTCTCTCTCAAATCTTATGAAGATAATTTCTAAATAAGTTTCATATATAATTTTCCCTCAGTTCCAGAGCTTCTGTTGAATGCAGTCTTTGACATATTGTTATGACACCTCTAACATTATACAGCACATATCCAGGGGAATTTATAATTGAACATGCAAATTGAGACCTTTTGAGAATAAGAAAAGGTGCTACTAATAATTATGCTAGGGCAACAGGTATGAACCAGCACTATCTCGGCAAACTGGGATGTGTGGTTACTTTGCCAGAAGCCTCCTAGACAGGAATCAGCCTGTGAAGGCTCTGTTCTGTTGGAGGGCTGCTTCCCTGAGACTGAATCATTTCCAGGCTTAGTCAGCTCATTCATTCAGCTCAATTCTCTCTCTGTAGTAGATCCTGCAGAGATCTTTTTTTTTTTTTTTTTTTTTTTTTGGTACTGGGGATTAAACTCAGGAGCATTAGACCACTGAGCCATATCCCTAGCCCTATTTTGTATTTTATTTAGAGACAGTCTCACCGAGTTGCTCAGTGCCTCGGCATTGCTGAGGCTGGCTTTGAACTTATGATCCTCCTGTATCAGCCTCCTGAGCTGCTGGGTTTACAGGCATGTGCCACCACACCCAGCTGCAGGAGATCTTTAGTTTAGCATTTCACAGGGACATTCATTGAAAAAAGTAGAAGCATCACTAGCAGTGAGAACCATAGGCTTAATTACAAAGACATTTGAGGATGCTACATGACAAGTTTTGAGTATTACTTTCTAGTTCTTCCCTGCTAAAAGCCTAGTGAGAACCTATATGTGAACCTGTCTCAAAGAACAGCCTCTGATCTGATTTTTCTTATCATCCATGTTGACTTGACGTTCACTTTTTTCCTGCAACTTCTGCCCTTAATCTTACATGGTTCTCTTCTGACTCTGGTCTGTGCTGGAGTGTGACTTTATCTCTTGGGGCATCGTGTGTATGAGCAGGCAAGTCTCAGACTCTCTAAACACAGGATGTTTTGTTTGTTTTCACAATGGCCTTGTAACACGGCCTAAGGTGTGCTTGCTCTTCCTCAATTGTCCCTTGTCCTGGCTTCTGCAGCTCTGCTTCCACTCCACCCCGTCTGTGTTCTGCCTGCCTCCTGTTGGGCTCTCTAGTCAGCTGGTTCACTGTTCCATTCCCAACCATGGGAACTGTTAGGATTGTAGGAGCTTAATCACTACCTCATCTTCCTATGGGTTCTGGACTGACGAGAAGTAAAGACGCAGGAGTTAGATGAGGATCACACTTTCTTCATTAATACCCCACTTTCCATATGGTGCTGGGCCCACTTACTTCCCTCTGTTTTCTTTTTTATTGAACTTCCCTCCTCAGTCAAAAATGAGCAACAGGACCTTCCTCATATGGCTTTAAACCAAGAGGACAGGAGGATACCTGTGCTTTCAGGATCATGTTCAGGATAGATGGAAAAGTGAAGAAGATATAAAAGGAGAAAGAGAAAGGCATGGAAAGAGAGGGAGGAAAGAGGAGGACCGATGAGCAGAGAGAGAGATGGAGAAAATGAGATTCCTGCAATCCAAACACAGAGTGGAAAAGAGAAAGAAAGGAGAGGTGGCTAGAGCTATGGCTGGGTAGTGAGTGTGTAATGGATCTTTCCCAGCAAACAATTCCCTTCTTGACTTGTGACAGAAAATGAATAATGGAGTAAACAAAAGCTTCCTCCTCAATTTCAACAGGTGCTAGTGTTAATTCCTGCTTGGTATGTTAAGGTAAGACTGTGCATAGAGGGAGTCCAACTTTAATCTGAGCATGCCCCCCCCCACATCCTGCCACCCTCTCTTTTTTCCCAACACAATCCTGATGTTGCCTATGAAACTTTATTAAGGACATCCTGAGCTAACAATTGCCAGAATGCTCCTATTCAGACTTTCAATGCACAGTGTGCTAGAGGCTGCAGTGACAACCCTGGACAACAGCAGTGCCTCTCTGACATCACCACTGAGCAATGTGGGGGCCCATCTTTGTCACCTGTCAAGTGCTGAACATTAGCCCTCAGTGTGCGAGAGGAGAGTATTAGCCTTCTTTTTTTAGACAAAGAGTTTTATTATCATTGCTGTTGACGTTATTTTATAAAGAAATAATTTCATGAGCATGATGAGGGACCATTCTTTGACATATTTGCAGCTTGGATAAAACCAGGGAATGGTGAAGGATCAAAAGTGTTTCAAAGAAGCAGAATGAATCTCTTTCTCCATAATGCTTGTTTCATACTCACATTCTATAAGATCCAAAAAAGAATTCTCAGTGGTGACATACATAATTTAAAAGCACTTTCTTTGGAGAAGCCAGGGCTTTCTTTTCCTCCTTTTTAGGGCAGGGCAGGGCAGGGCAGAGCAGCTATTTTAGTCCAAGTAGAATTCTGCACAAGGTCATTCATGTCAGAGGCTGGGGGTTTAGCCCTGGTGATTTCCTCCAGAAGTCAAAGGGGCACTTGACATGAGTACTTCAGTGGGCTGGGGAAAAATCAATTTGGTGTTAAGTGCTTATCCTTCAAATTCGAATAGCATAGAAGACTAATGACAAGTTCTGAGCCAGGGAATCAGGCCTCCCACTGAAAGCCCAGATCAACTAGGTCCCAGGAGAGGGGAGAAGCATGAAATTGAATGGTGAGATAGGACAGGAGAAATTACAGGTCAGTAAGACTGGGGCATCTTGTTGAAACTCATATTCCATTAAGGAGTAGGAAAGATGACATAAACTAGGCTATTTAGGTGGGGAATAAAAGAAAGATAGAAAATATATTTTCAATGTTTCCATTTGATGTAGAAATCTTATTGACATAGCAGTTATTATAAATTTACTTTGTCCCTCAATGAACAAGGAATTGGCTTTCCAAATAATTTGGGTATCTACACATCTGGGAGGTATGTACCTGAGAAAAGAATGATCTTTAAAAAATGATTAAAAAGAATGGTTGGGGACTGAGTTTAATTTTCACCTCTCTTAGTCTGGTATGACATTCACTTATTTCCCTTTTTTCAAAAGTTCTAGAATCTGTTTTATCTGGAAGATTAAAACCCCAATAACCAATAAAAAACATCGAAGTCTTCATGTCCTTTTAATCTTCTGTCAGATGTATCCCGAATTTCATGTGGATGTTTATTTCATTTGAATTATGATTAACGTCTCCTCCCAGGGCTATGCTGCTGCATATATTTGGGCAGGTTATTCACTGAATGAGTGTGCTGAGCTGAGTGATGGTGGAAGGGCAGCTACATTCTGCTTACCAAGCTGTGTGATGTGATGAGTCTGTGTCAGCCTTCAGGAAGAGGCACCTTTTTCTGTTTTACCCAAAGTGGCTCAAAGAGCTAGTAAGTCTCTGGCAGCATGACCACCCTGAGATACACCTGGTATAGTGCTTCATGCACATGGTGATTCTGTAAATGCTTCTGATGATGGTCCTAGATACACTGCAGTTCAGTAGAAGCTTGCTTTGCACTTCACTCCAAATGCAGTTTTCATCATTTGGAGATGTTTGGTGCACGTTCTGATATTTTATACTTTTGGAGGAAATATGCTTTAAGGAAAATGGGCTCAAATTGCTTGGTGATTCACAAATAAACACAAAGAACTTAGATATACAAACTCTGAGAAGTGGAAGAAAAGACTGTTACCTGCATCTACAAAGGAAAAGATGCATGCCTTTCCCTGTCTGGGAAGGTGCTGTGGGCTCCTTTTCCGCTCAGCTCCTCAAGTTCTGTCTCTTGTTTTGTTAAAGATCAGGCGTAAATGGTAGTATCTAGAGTTCTAGAAATGGCCAGATTCTTAGCCTGAGTTATTTAAATCTGCTGCTCCATTTTATTCATCAGAGGCACTACAAAGTTATAGAAGAACCTCAGCATGCTCAGTGCAAGAGTACCTGCTACACAACTTCACTGTTAAAAGAAACTTGGTATTATGAGGCTTAATTTGGATTGATCCATCTGTCAATCCATCCAACCATCTACTCCTCTGTGCACCCATCTATCTATCCTGACTGCCTTGGTCAGGCAGATGTTGTAAGTGAATGATGCAAAGAGGTATTTTTTAAAAAGCCGTTAAAGTAGGGTCTTGGGAAATAGAGAGTTTCTCTATCTATAGAGAGGGACCACTTCTCAATTTCAGAGGAGCAGAAAGACAAACATGCAGATCCAGAGGTGGGGTGGGGTGGGGTGCAAGAGTCCAGATTTCTGACTTTTCCTAAAGCATCCAAAATCAAGATGTGAAATCTCTTGACTATTAAGCATTGGCAGTCAATTCAAAAGTTGAAAAAACACTATACTAACATGTAAGACTTGTCCTCATATTTATCTCAAAATGTGCAAATTGTTTTGGCTACATTGGGATTGAGTGTCCACTTTTGACCTCTGCTCTAGACTATATGCATGCCCTTAGATGTATGTTCCTGTATAATCTTAAAATTGATAGGAAAGCTTCTTTACTTTTAATGAGTTTTAAAGGAGGGTTATCTTCTATGCGTCCCTCTATCTTTGGAGGATTGACTGGTTACATTCACTTGTATTATGCAGACTGAACACTGCTGCTGCTCATTTTATGAAAGTTATTTTCTGAAGCAAGTCTGTTGAGACTCTTCACTTTTCAGTATGGTCCTCCATGGGCCTCCCTAGGGGTTTAGGCTCAGCAGTGAAGAAAGAGGAATGGGATAGAAATTTCTGCTTCTTGGGAACAGAGCTCTTCTCTGTATCCTGGTTTCAAGAGTAGGTATTTTATAAAGCAAGGCACTTTAATCTACATTTCTAAGAACGAGGAACTTTTTGATATAAATGCCACCTGTTTTAATGTTTGAGCACTAATGGCTCTCTGCCAAGTTGAAAGCAAATTTAGGCAAATTTTGATCAAGTTGGCATCTTGCAGAACTGGCACATGCATGGTTGCTAAAGTTTATCTTTTTTGCTCAAGGAAAAAAAACCGACATTTTACTGATTTCATGTGAGAAAGCCTATTAAAGTTTTATGAAACACTACTAGAATTGGAATGAAATGTCACAAAATTCAAAAATAGTTTTCAATAGTATTTAATGGTTTATATTTTATAATATATTTTAATACAAATGATTAAATATTTTGTAACAGAGCTGGTTATTTTTCCAATATCTTAGCAAAGAAATTCTGTAAAGACTCATGGGATTGCTAAGCCAGTGATGATAAAGCCTGTTGTCTTTCTATTTTTAGTTTCCTCTTCTATTCATTCTTCACAGAGTAGTTGGTTATTATCCTATGGTAGATCCTGGCTTGGTAAAATAAGAATTCAGGGAGTAGCTCAATAGCACAGTCTGCTTGGATTCTCCTGGGTGTGTCGGGTACCAGCAAGTGTGAGCTTTGATGTCCTGAGAAGAACCCAGAACTCTGGCATTCTGGGCTCTAAGCCATGTGCTTTCCTGACAGAACTGGTAAAACTAGCTTTCTGTTATAAGAGTTGAGGAGTTTGACCAGTTTCTCCAGGCTTTGGATTGATATTAGCATGTCTCTAACTTAGTCCTATTTTTCTACTTCATAGTCACCAGTGGCTTCTCACTGGATTTGCAATGTAACCTTAGATCTATACCATGAACTGCACAGTTCACCTTGAGTTGGCCTCCACCTTCCTCTCCAACCTTGTCTCCAGTGCTACTGGTCACCTTTCTTTTCTTTACTTGGGTGGAACTCTTTCTCACTTCCAGCTCTTTGTTGATTTTCTTTTGGGTCTTGAGTCATATTTGACCTTCTTTTTTTTTTTTTTTTTTTTTTTTTTCATATTTGACCTTCTTAGAGGGATCTCCTCTGTTGACTCCATATCCACCATCATTCACTCCCATCATTTTTTTTCTTTTCCTTCCTTCCTTCCTTCCTTCCTTCCTTCCTTCCTTCCTTCCTTCCTTCCTTCCTTCTTTCCTTCCTTCCTTCCTTCCTTCCTTTCTCAGCACTTTTTTGAGCTAATCTTATTATTTGCCTCTCATTAAAATGGAAGCCTTTGAAAGAAGGACTTTCTCTGTTGTACTTTATTGCCATATCTTTAGAATCTAGGACAATGCCTGGCATGAAATCCATCCTCAAGAGCATTTGTTGTATGAATTGCTATTTGCCACTTTTTGGTATCTTTACCTGTGATCTCTTTTACTCTTGATTGGAATATGATTTTATTATTCGGCAGGAATGAGGGAGAATGAGGTTATAGTAGAGTGAGGAAATAGTAAAAGATAAGCTACATGATTTGAGCAGCACATCACAAGTATGGCCTCAAAACAGGAAGCAAATATATCCTTCTTGAAAGTCAGGCTGTAATGGAGCTTCACAGTAGATGTAGTTGTGTAAGTCATGCATACCCAAAATTTTATCTTCAAAATTCTAACAAGAATGGAAAGGCAGGTGAAATTTTTAAAGACTATTAAATAAATGTAGTAGGCTTCAAGATTGCTTAGAGTCTGTCTGCTGGCTGATATTAGCTTTTCCAGTAGAAGGAGGGGAAAACATACATTGAAGACAATAAGCAATCCATGATGGAGCCTATAGCATCCTTGTTTAAAAAGGGATTGTCCCCCTACTGCTCTGTGCTGTTTCATGTATTTGTTTATGAATGGCTTATCAGGGGCCAAAGTCATCAGAATTAATCTTTTAAACATCAAGCAGAACTAAAATAATATTTCTTATCTGTATCCTAAGACATGCCAGTCAGGAGATGTTTCACGGAGCTGATGAGATTTTTAACTAACACAGTAAATAATCCATTAAGATTTAAGCCTCATCAACCATCATCCTTATTGTCATCATATGGCAGAAAATGTGGAATTCCATTAAATGCTATTAATTGATAGAAAAATATGAAAATCTAATAAGTACAGTTAGAAATTCACAGGTTTTCAAAAGATGATGACTCATCTGACCTACCATCTTAACGACCTGAAGCAAAAGAGCAAAGTGGGTTTCTGTGGCTAAATGTTTTTCATCAACAAGCTTTGATCAGTCCATAAGAGTGGATCAAACATGGGAATTGGCCCCAAAGCACTTTTTGGTTTATTTCACATCTCCTGAGGAGAGATCTAAATGTGATCTCCTCAACAAGGACATGTATTGCTTTTCTGTGGGATACAAATTGCCTTCTCTCCTCTCTATTCCCAGCACTGGTTACAATTTTCTTCAGGAAAAGAAGTTTAAATTCTTGTGGAATTAATAAGTGGATCACAGTAAAGGTATTAACAGAGAAAGAATAGGACATATAATGTTGGATATAGGAGGATAAAATCAGTATGAGTCTTGGCTGTGACATAGTCCTAGTTTATTGCTATTTCATGGATGTTTCAGGGTTTTGGAGTTTTATTCACTTTATCAGTTAGTATGGGATAAGATGTGCTGCTGTAACCATGGATTAAACAAAAGACATTTATTTCTTGCTCATACTGTGTGTCCATTGTGGGTCAGATGAGTACTTTCCTTCTCATCGCCACTCAAGGACATAGACTGATGGAGCAGACACCATTTAAAATTTTGTCAATTATAATGCTTGAGGGGAAAATGAACTCTAAAGTTCTCACCCTCAGTGGTTAAATGAGTTCATTCAGAAATGGTACATGGTACTTCATCTCAAAACTCACTGAACAGAATTCATTGGTCTTGGTCCCATACCACCATAAGGCAGGGCAGAAAGTGTAATTGTGAACAGAACTAATGATATTTACTTAGTATTTGCCTTCTTATTTTGGGGACAGATTGATTTATTAGAGTATAGAGGGGTAAGTTGGTTATCAGAGAAATGTATCATTTTTCTCATTTAGGATTACCATTAATTGATTGAATCATAATTTTGTTCTTAGTATATTTTGCATCAATGGGTATATTTCAGTCCTTGCAGAGAAGGTTTTTGTTGAGGTTTATTTTCTTTGTTAGGGTACTGGTGAGCATTATAGATGATATTTTCAGAGTGCCTCATTTTGACAATAGGGATGTTAATAATGATATTTATGATAAAATAATTTTTGCTCAGTCAACAGTGTAGTTAACCAGTGCTCATTTGACAATTAGTTATGGAGTCATGACTGCCTCCTGAAGTTTTTCATTCATTCTCCAACTGTGACCCCCAGAGTTGGGATACTTAAATAGGGTTTAGTCTCCATGATAACAAGAGCTCAGATCTCAGCCACATATGGGATAGCATCTGGGAGAAGGGTGGGTGACTTGGTACTGTCCCTGTGAGATGACTGCCTAGGTGTAGCGTTAGAGATGAGTGAAGGTATCTGAATATAGCTCAGCTAGGCATAACCCCTCAACTCCTGTCTTCTATTCTTGGTCCCTTGGTAATTGAGGTTGGCTCTTTAGCTTTTTCTCCCTTGTTCACAGGAATTCCCTTCTGCCAATGATAGCCCCATTTATATTTCCCCTAAGGAAATAGCTGATATGAGTGGTGATGGTCAGTCTGTTTTGTGCCATTGCTGTGATAGAGGATAGGGCTTCTGGGTGAGCACTATGGGTCTCTTCTTGTGTAACACTCTCTTAGCTGCCTCCAGAAGCAACTGCATTTCAGTTAAGTGTGAAAATTCTCGGTGGTTTTTCTCAAATTAATACTGTCAACATAAGACTGAGTGAGATTTCTTTCAGCACAGACCCAAATTTGGGACTTTGGGTTGGTCAGTGTCTTACAGCTTTGTTTGAAAAAGAAAAGATATGAGTATCTTTGAGTACATGTCTTCAAAAGCCCATATTTTCCTTGTCTGGTTTTATTGTGAGCAACCTTGCTCAACTAATTGCCAAGTGAGGAGATTCTGTCTTCTCCTGTGTTCCCAGATCACAGATGGAATCTACTGATAGAGGAGACCTGTCCCCTACCAACAAATCACATCCACATTCTTCCCTGACCTGCCCTCAAGTTAATGAAAGGTATTTACAACAGCATAAGAGGGTGAATACCAGGAAAATACATGGTTGTTATGTAAGAATACGTGACTAGAAACATGGGAGCAGGTGTGTATGTGGTGGGGAGGGTTGAGGAGGTGGGAAAGAAAAAAAAGGGTGGCCAAGACAAGAGCCATTGTCTACCAAATTACACAGCTTTGGGACAGCTGGCTTTATATAAAGACCAGAAGACAGTTCGTTAGATGTATTTTTACTAAAATGATGTCCTTGCAAAAGGTTTTAAGCTAATATTTTAACAAGTTCTTAAGGATCAGGAAATTTCTGTTTGTTGCATTCAGAATGAGTTAGAAATAGAAAGTACTGTCCTTTTGTTTCATTCAAATATTTGTAGGGAAAAACTAGCTACTACTTCCTTATAAGACCCACCTTGAAACTCATTTTTTCCCTGAGATATCTTGTTTTTAATAACAGAATTCTGTTTAGGCTATGGTCACAGAAGTCTTATTTTGGAACATGATTTTTCCCTACATCTGTTTTGTAACTCAGACTTCCCCCATGGAAGACCACGGTGTTTCTTATCTTGGCTCTTAACATAGAAGCCATCTAAGGACAGAGGTCACATCTCTATTATTGTGATTTCCCACCTAGTATGCACCTAGGTGAAGTCTTTTGATTGGTTGGTTGAATGAACAAATGAATCAAGGAAGAGAAACCCAAGTTTCCTGAAAGGAAGAGAATAACAACCAAATTCTGTTTGTCCTTCCATAGTGAGAAAATTATCTAAATATCACATATGATACCATCACAAATATCTTGTTTCCTGGTGATTTGACTTTATTTGTTTCTTATTTACTTAAATTTAGGGGGACTGTTGACAGTTCTTTCTTATAATATCTCAAAACTGAATTTGAATGAAATAGAATATTAAATAAGGAACAAAATGAACTGTTATGTTTTTCTGCCAAGGGGCTTTGGCATTTTGCTTGGGTAAATTATGTGGCTGGTTTGGAAGGCTTTGGTTGTAGGATGGCAGGTCTGTGTCACTGTAGTGACATGGGCTGGGAAAGATGGATGGCTGTCATGTAATATGCCTTCTGGGTGCAACATGTCAACAACAGTGCTGGCTACCACTCAAGGAATACTCCATGAGAATTAGATATTTTCTTGGCTCAATATAATATACCATAATGAGTCTGATATAGTCAGCTCAAACAAGATCATTTATCACCCCTCTACCCGTGCTGGTTAAGGGAATCAAAAGCCAAATGTAGTGATCAGAAAGATAGGAGAAATCAAAGGCAAAGAGATGAAGAAAAGGGAATCCATGCTTTGCTTATTTTCTCACTCATTCCCTGGGAATCCACAGTGTGGGAACTTGTTCTACCTCTGTGTGTAACCCATCTTCTCTGGCTTTGGGGAACCATTCCCTTGCTACTCCTGGACCCACACATGCCCAACCCTATCAGTCGTGGGAAGCAGACAAGGGAACACGGCAATATAGCAGAGGGGGTAGACGTGCAGGGTCTGTTTCAGACTGCCTGAGTTTGGATCCCTGCCGTTCCACTCACTAGCCAGGCAATTATAAAACCCTCAGTGTCCTTGGGCTTTGGTCTCTAAAATAGGGAAAGTAACAAGTAGACTTGTCATGAAGATTAAGTGATACAAATTTAGTGCTTAGAATATTGCTATGATTGATAATGTTGGGTCTGGAAGACTGCCTAAAATCTGTGGTAAATGAGCAAGTGAAATGTTCATGATTGGCTACCTAGGTTCACGGTATATCAGGAGCACTAGTTGAAGCAAAACCTATTGTTATTACTACTTCTATTGTTACTACTGCTGTTGGTGTTATTACTAAGGAGATGTAAAGTATTTCTCTCTATACCACAAATCCCCATTTCATATGAAGTGAGTAATATAATCCAAAGCTCTCAATTCCCAGTGCTTGAGTTTATCAAATGTTTCTTTTATCATCTCAACACTATTAAAAGGTAGAGGAAGTCAAAAGACAGGAATCTAGTAAAAATTCAAGAGAAAGGTGCATAAAATTTTACTCTTTGAAATGTAATTGGCTTGGCATAAAAAAATAAGAATCAGGCTTTAGTCCCAGGATGATATAATTTTTTAATGAATTGAAATTGCAGTTAATAGAAAGTTGAATATAAAGATTAGTGAATATGAAAGGAAGGCATGGCATGGATTATTCATAATAGGTCTTAAAAGAGCAATAGTGAAGTTTTTTTAACAAAGACAACTCAGAAAAAATAAGCCAGGCAGTTTAAAAATGAATTCACTGCACAGCTTGAATCTACATTCATAAAAATAATGAAGTTCAAACAATTATGAAGCAGCAGAGGCATATAAATGATGTAAATTGTACTTCTGTGGGGCAGGAGCATGAGGCAGTTAGATTCTTGAGGCCCCATTTAACCTGTGGGACAAAGCCCCTACCTCTGAATTCAACTTTCTCTTCTACCACTTCTTCCTCCTCACCTGGCTTCTGGTACCCTCTCCTTGCCTATCTGCCTACTTTCCACTGGAATTAAAATCCTTTTCCTTCCTCTGTCTTTGCCAACGTCACTTTTTTCTAACCCATAAAAGTATTGCCAGTAATACCTGTGTTGATGGATGTGGGTGTCTAGTTCCATAGCTGCATGCCAGAAGAATGGCAGGGTACTAGAGCTTCCAGCAATTCTGCTAGCCTGGCCAGACTCCACTTGCCAATGTGTCAATTTCCTTGCTTCTTGTCTTTCCAAGCCAGGGGGTCCATGGTGATTTACACTTTTGGTCAAACAAGTCTAGTGAATACTACATCAAACACATTTAGCGTTAAGGATAAATATCAAAACTATTTATTTACTGACTCCTCATTATTCACTACTATTTTTCCAATAGTAAAAGATGAAGAATGATTTTTTTAAAGGTAGGGGTAAAAGGAGGAAAACTAGTATATTTCCCAAAGGAAGATAGAAATTAAAAGAAGGTAGAACCCATGGCAAATCGCTTCAAGGACTAATTCTACTCAAAGAAAGATATTGGGCTATTCAGAGAAAAATGCAATGTCATGAAAATTATCATTCAAGCATGCATATGCAGAGAGTAGCATTACTATTTGGGTTCCTCAATATTTATGAATTATATGGAAATAAGTCCTGCAGCCCAACATAGTCTATATAAATATGTAAGAAATAAGAAAAATGGAATTTGAAGAAACATCAACAATCTTGATTAGGTAAAATGTTTCATTTTCATCTTGATAATAAAATGTTCAAGGTTTTTATGGGCCTGTTCCATAAGCAGAGCCAGAAAGAATTTAATTGCCCTGTCTTGTTAGTGAGAATGCTGTTAATATTAATGGCAATACTCAAGATCCTGGGGATTGATAACTCTAGTTCCATGGGTCTGCCATGTGACTGTGACGTCTCCTGACCAATTAATTTCAGGCCTTCTGGGGTTTTTCCACTCTCTTAGGGGTATTCCTGGTCCCTCTCTGAAGTACCCTCTTAGTACATAGGAGATGGGGGATAGTAAGGATGGAAAGATAGACATTCATTATCAATCATAGCAATATTCTAATATTCCTCTGAGTTGAGAAGCAGACAAAAGGTCTGGACATATGTAAGGGAAGTTATAGATTAAAAGGTGTGCCCTGGTGTGGGACAATGCTCTGTGTGTGGATTGGCTCAGAGAACTTAGGAGCCAAACTGAATTGTAAGGAGTCAAAGTACTTCTAGGTGTACATGGCCCTCTGCCAGCAGACTCTGGGAGAGTGGACTATCATCACCCAGCTGTTCAGTTGTATAGTCAATTATTCTTGCTGGTAATGAAAAGATTTTCAAGAACCAAGATGGACAAGTAGAGGTGCCTAACATTGACCTCAACCACAAAGAACCAAAGTGACAATTGGATAGCTGCATTTTGAGGTGAGTGGCTGTGGGAGAACACTGGAAATCAGCAGGAAAGTAACTGAGACCTTATAAGATTCAGGGACCTGGGATGACAGCATAGTAAGACAAACAAAATATCCTGGCTCCCCTGCAGGGGGAGGTGGTCTCCCTTTTGCAGGGGTCAGGGTGAAAGTGAGTCCCAATAAAGTCTTTCAATTCAGATACTAGCAATCCTAGCTACTGGAAAGTTTCACAATCTTCTCAGGCTCTCAGTCCATTTAGATAAGCAATCTGAAATCTTCACAGAAGTATTGCTTTGGGATAGGATCTCAGATGATCTCCCAGCAAACCCTCAGGGTGCTGTAGCCAGGAGCCATCTTGAGAAATGAACTATAGTCTGAGTTTAGACTGCTCTATAGGTCAGCAACCCC